>VXAA01002392.1:186408-362142 GCA_013399115.1 Anseranas semipalmata
TCCTGTATGTACAGTAGTTGTTTTTTTTTTTTTTTAAACTCCCTCTAACTACTGCACGCAATTCAAAGGAAATCTGGGAAACCAAATTCTCAGCTCTCCAAAGCAGCAAATGGAAAGTCGCTTAAAGGGACTTCTGCCTTAAAGCGGCCGCAGCGATTTTCTCCGGCCTTGAAGAAGAGGGGTTAAGCCCCCTCCTCCCCCCCCCGAAATAAAAACCCACCGCGACCTCCGCCGCTCGGCCTCCACCCGGCTGCACGGGGGCAGCGGGCTCGGGGCCGCCCCATGGGGGCAGCCGAGGTGCCCCCCCCGAGCCAGCGGCCGAGCGGGGAGCGCTCCGCAGGGGCGGTGTTTCCCGGGGGGGGGGACACGCGGAGGGGCGGCTGCCCCCATGGGACCCGTGCCCGTCCCAAAAGCCCGGCTCCGTGGGGAGAGGCTTTGGCTCTCCGAGTCCCCTGGGAGGTGGCCAGCACCAGGAGAAGGGTTAAAAGGGGAAAAAAAGGGAAAAAAAAAGGAAAAAAAAAAAAGTAGGAGAAGGAGGAAAGGAAGGGCTGACATCAAAGGCAACTTCTCTGCTCAGCAGATGAGCAGATCTATCCTCACTTCATATTTTTTGCAGATGAACTCGGGGCGGGGGGAGCTGGATTAACCCTTTGCCTCCCAGGCAGCCGGCTTACCCCGCCGGTGGCAGGGACAAGCTGAGCACGGCTGGCCGGGGAGCAGGGCTCGTCCCCTCGTCCCCTCGCCAGCTGCAAAGCGGGGGCACTTTTTGGCCGGGGGGTGGCAAGGGAACGGCGGTGCTTTTTCTTTTTAAAGGTCCGGGATGACACAAATAGCCCGAATACTTTGCAGCGAAGCAGCATCATTTTTTAACTCTGACAAGCCTCGTTGAGTCATTGAATGAGCAAGAAGGGGGCAGAAAAGTTGTGTTAAAGGGACTTTGCGGAGCGAAACGCAGGACCCTCCAGCAAGGCAGACCACGCAGGAAAGCAAGCCCTAGGAAACTGCTGGAGATGGGAGCTGAGGTATTAAAACCCGAACACTGACATGTGGCAAACAGCACATTCTTCTTTCCTCCCCGTCCTTCGACCAAACAAAAATAATATTTACATTACATCAGTGAGCAAGCCCTAAATGACAAAAGGGTGTTTACTCACCTCATTATAAGCCAGCCGGAGGGGAGGGCTGCATTCTCCTCGGCGACGGCTGAAAATTAAAAAGTCGGGAAATTAAGAGCTGCCGTCTCACCCTGTGCAGTTCCTCCGTAATCTGTGTATAAAAAGAGAAGTCTTCATT
This sequence comes from Anseranas semipalmata, assembly GCA_013399115.1. Classification (NCBI taxonomy): domain Eukaryota; kingdom Metazoa; phylum Chordata; class Aves; order Anseriformes; family Anseranatidae; genus Anseranas; species Anseranas semipalmata. The sequence goes on from VXAA01002392.1 coordinate 187,702, forward strand.
ACTGACCACAGGCACGGAGCCGCGCTGCTCACGCCCCCTCCGAGCCGCACCAGCCAGTAGCACACAGAAGTTGGGCTACGGGAGAAGGAGACAAGCTGAGCGGAGACTCTAATGATTTATCTGCACCTCTGGTAGGGAAAGGGAAAAAAAATAAAAAAGGCAAGAAAAGGGAAAAAAAAAAAAAAAGGCTTTGCTCCGAATATGACACGGGAGGAAAAGTGACTCTGTAGTTTCAGAAGGGTGACAGACGCGAGGATGTGCCAAGTCCCTAAGGACAAAAAAGCGCACCTCTCAAATAAGCCCTTTAGCCAAAGCCTTAATTAAAAAAGCTGCTACAAAATATCAGATAATGGATTGCATTTTCAGGCCTCTCTGGAAAACCAGCTCATATGGCAATGTTTCTAAACTCCTGCCAGAGCAGGGAAAGCTGCCAGTTTTAGGTTACAATATCAAAGGCACACATCCTCCGCACCAGCAGCCTGCTCCCAGTTACACCGGAGTAAATCCAGAGCCACCCCTCTGCCCTCCAGGCAACTGGGGCCGATTTGCAGCAGTCCCTAGGCGAGCAGGATCAGGCCCTGCCCGCCTGCAGCGGGGAATTTGGCCTCTTTTCCCCCAGTCTGTGATCAGGTCCGCTCATGTCTCGTGTTAAAAATAATAACAAAAAAGCGCTCTCCCAATTTGTAAGGATAAAAGGCCGGGGGGATTATCCGCTTTGCTTTCCTCTGACAGAAGCGGGTGTAAAGTCTGAGACCCAGTCTGAGGTCCACACGACTTTCCATGGACCAATTGACATTTTCACGTTGCGACGATTATTTCTGTAGCGCCGTAAGTGCAGAGAACCAGTTGTCATCTAATCTCGGCAATCAAGTGGAATTTCAAGAAGCCCCCTTGCCTGGACACCATCCAGGCAGCCCCTGGAAGAGCACACGCTTATTTACAGCAACAACTGCAAACCGCCTTTGAAAAGACGGGCTGGGTTTTGCGGATGGGAATAGCGGGGCTCCAACAACTTTTGACATTGCTTGCGATAAAGCTCGCACGGTTTTGAATTACTCAATTGAACATCCTTTCTTTCTCTTTTTTTTTCCCTTTTTCCCAGCCCCAGAAGCGAACAAAAGCTTCCCATCGTCGCTGCGAGATGCAGCCGAGGTTTCGGCCGTGCCCTCGGCGCAGCATGGACAACCTCCCGTCCACGCTGCCCGCACGATGCTTTGGCTCTCATTCCGCCCCATATCCTATGGAAACATGCTATGCAATAATACACACCAATTCGGATCAAAAGCTCTCCAAAGGCCTGTACAATTTCAGCAAAGGCCTGTTTTGATGAAAACCAGAAGTATGGGTCTGAAAAACGCTGGTTTTGCCCGGCTTGCCTCCAGCCCGCCTCACCGCACCCGTCCACAGCTCCGCGCGGGTGGGACATCACGGGACAATGGGGACGGGCTCGTGCCACCATCCCGGCTCCCCCATCACCTCCTTGCGCTGCCAAGGCTTCGGGACAGCCTCGGTTTTTGGTTTCCAACGGTAAGCCCATGGACGGCTTTTTGCAGGTTTGGCAGATCTAATGCACCCCTTCTTGGGGAAAACACCCTAAAGCATCCTTTCTGTAGCAGGTAGCTGCCATACATCCATAGGATGCCATATTCCAGGAAGAAGGGTTCCACCACGTCAGCCTTTAACATCTGCTTGGTGAGTATCACCAGGAAACATCGCACGGATGCGGTCCCCGGTAGAACATCACAGCCAGCAGGAGGATGAAGGAGGAAAAAGGCTCATTTTAGCAAATGAGGTAAGTCCTGAGGAACTTCCCTGAAGCCAGCGGAGCTACCGGGGACTGAAACCGGTCTAGCAGCGAGCTGGCTCCAGATCCGTGGCGGGGACTTTTTTTAGGAGACTCATTCACAGGCAAAACAATGAATTTTAAAATACATGCTGTATTCATAGATTTGTTTTGAATCCGCTAACATGAAACCACTTATATAATTGTCACAGAGCAAACGTCTCATTATGCACCATAAAAGAAAAAGTTCATTTCGTGTCCCCCCTCTAAGTTCTGTGCTTTTTGCTTTGGCCAAGATGTTTCTCATGTAACATAAATCAAACCCAGGTGCATCTTTCTACATGAAATAGTTCATTAATAAATGTTGCTTAAAATACATATATGACTGCATCAAAATAAAACTCAGCTCATCATTTAAAGCACTTGGAATTCACGTTTTACCCAGGAACAGTGCTCTTCCCCCCAGGTGGTGATGACAACCCCATCTTATCTTACACAAAACCAAATGATGGTTTGCTTGTGACCAAGCCTGGCTGGCTGCATGCTTATTCTTAACTGTATGAGATTAGGTATATTAATCATATGCTATTAATATATTGCCATGTTAATTGATATAGAAGACTTTTCCCCTGCTTTGCTCCCTGTTAGCCAAATGCTTTCAGCATCTTGCTATTCCGGGCGATTTGCAGGACCACTGCTGTGAGCAGCACATCCTGAGCCGGGTCAGGATGCGCGCCATCAGGACGCTCCTTACCAAAGCAGCCTTGCTGCGAGCACATACCCCGTGTTTGCAGTAGCGATGGGGTGAAAACAGACTTCGGCCTGACCACAGCACGTATCATAGATGTCTGATCCTGGTCTGAATCCACAACCCACATTTACACAACTTTGGAGCGTGCAGGCTGGCCAAGCAGTTGCCTGAGATGGCCTCAGGGAAGGTGCTGAGGACCAAAGCTCAGAGCCGAGCCAGAGGCTGATTCACGGCTGGGAACTTTGCAGGCAGCATCACTCATCCTTGCCACTTGCTTGTTCTTTATTTCAGGCTTCTCAAAACCACAACCCAGGCGACTACGGGCTCGAAGTCAGAGAGCAGGGTAAGGAAGATTGTCCCTACGCCAAGAACATCGGGAGTGGCAACACAAGGTCCCGCTACGAGGACTCAGGGGACGTTGCTGAATGGTGGCTCCAGACCGGGCGATCCAGGCAGGTAGCAGCCAAGCGCGCAGTCTGCTCAAAGGGAAGAGCAGGCTAAGTAGCCAAGAATGCAATTTATTTCAAGCACAACAGTGTTTGCAAGGAAGACTTTGAACCCCTGGCACACAGCAGGTACCGTCCTTGTTAGAAGCCTGTTTGTGGGGACATATCTGAGAGACAGAAGGCGCCAAGGCCGTTCCCACCACATCTGAGGTTGCAGGAGCCAAGCCAAGCCATGGGGAGCACCCATGAGGTCCTGGCACCAGACATGGTCACCACTGATGAAGAAGGGATGGTGCCTTCCCAAAGCCCCTTTCCCACCTGGGTGCTCATCACCCGGCGTCCCCACCGCAACACATCCACGCCTCGTATTTGCACCCTTCCATGGAGAGAGGACAACCACTTCTATGGGATGAAGGGAAAGAGAAAGGCAAAGGCAGCAGCCCCGCAGGACCCAGGGACGGCACCTCTGAACAGCCTGGCTGGCCACAAAGGGCTTCGATCAGACAGGACGAGCCACCCAGGAGGCTGGGTGCAGTGCTGGGGTTCCCAGCCTGGGCTACTTGTGAGGCTCCGTGAATGGCAGCTGCAGACATGAATCGGTGCTCAGGAAAGTGAAATTCACCCCAAGTGAGTCCCCACTGCTAACAGAAACACTGCAAAGGGCCAAACCCCAGCTTTACTGACGGCAACAGATCATCAGTGCGAAGCTAGCTGTTTGCTATACATTTCTGTTGAAAAGCCTGTCCCTTTTTTAGTTGGAAAACTCATCAAAAGCTAATTTGCTTCACCAGCTCTTCCATAAAAGTGGCTGCTAAGTAGGAGAGCAAGGCCAGGAAGGCTGTTTTCATCTGCAGGGGGCAGAGGGGGCGGCAACAGCCGCGGCTGCTCCGCATTTCGTTGCACTCCCTCCCCCAGATCAACGCGCTGATCACGGCCCCTTGTAACCCTCCGTGCCCAAGCACAGATTTCTTAGAAACTCATTTTCTTGCTCTCGTCTAATCTTGCTCCGGTAAAGGCTTTGCTGAGCAGCTTGACTCGGGAAGAGAGGCCGACATCAACCCAAAGCGCGCGCTGCCCGGGCAGAGCCCGCACCCCTCGACCCCACACCCGCAGTGGGTTTCTTCCGCCCCCCTCCCTGGTGCAGGAGGCGTGGGCCGGCCACCAGGACGTGGGCCAGCGTCCGCTGCTGCTTGCACATTTGCACGTGCACAAAGGGCAAAGGCTGACGCAGAGATGTCCCAGCACGTATAGACCAAGCGATGATGGTCCTGGCTGTGGCACACGTCCCAGCGTGCAGCAAGTGCCCCCAAACCACTGCTGCTGTGGGCTGAAAACAGGGTGTGGGAACTGGGCACCCGCAGGCTGCGCTTGGGGAAACTGAGGCACAGGGCACATGGAGCAGCACTGTGAGGCGCTCTTATAGCTGCATAGTAGAGGAAAAAGAAAAAAAGCCCTCTGACTATGCAGAGCGTTCTCGCTCCGCAGCTCTCGTGGCAAATGGCAGGAGCGCGCGGGGCAGCTATTTGCACAGCCCTTATGCTAATGTGGTTGTAGCATCCCTTCCCAGCCCTTCGCAGACATTCAATCTGGGAATCCTGCTAATGAAAGGAAAACAGAGAGAAGCTGCGGAGCAGAGGCCCAGGGTGTGGTAACTCTAGAAGGCAGCGAGGAGGCATGAATGAAACCTTTCACTGTGGTCCAGAGAAGCCAGTGGCACACGGGCTTGAGGAATGCGAGCGCCCTGCGCACCAAGGCAGGGCTGAGCTCGCCGCGCGGGACGGGGAGACGTGGCTTTAATTAATTAGCGGGCAGGGATGGAGCTGCAGCAAGGAGCGGGACACGCCACGCTGGGTGCGGAAAGCGAAATGGGTATCAGCAGCTCAAGAGGGGAGAGGGAGGCCTGCTTCCCAAGCGCTGAAAAGCTGTCCTTATTTTTTCCTGTAATTATGTCTCTAAGGGATCACTAACATTTACATTTTTGTACGAGCTGCATAGTTTATTCACAGGCCTGCTTAGCAAAAGGCTCCGCTAATAAATAGACGTATTGATGCTTGCACTTCTATACATTAGGCTCAATCCCCGCTCAGACAACCGGCCTATTTTACCTGGCGCTATATTGTGAACAAATGATTCTCCTCTCCGGCCGGAGCGTGCCCCGCCGTGAATGGCCGCAGTGTGCGGGGCCGCTGCCTCCTGCCTCGCCCAGCACTGGCAGGGGGAAAAAATCCCCTCAAAAGCAAAAGCAAGGGGGCATAAGGATCCCTTCATGCTCTCTGTCCCGGATTATTTCAACCCCTCCAGCCCCTTTTCCCACTTCAAAAATAAATACATCAGCAAAAAGCGGAGGAAATTATTCCTTAATGCTCCTGCGCAGAAAGCCTTCAGCCTCGCTCCCCTCTGTCCTTCCCTGCGGCCAGAACAAACCCTTTTCTCCTGCCTCTCACCGGGGGATGTTACTACGGGGAAATGTTTACCCTCCCACACGCTCAGCTGGCTTGAAATTCTTTGTCTGGAACTTCTCGGGAAGCCGCTCCCCAGCCTGAGCAGGGTGAAAGCCTGGGCAAGGTTGGGAACGGCCGTAAAGTGCCCTTGCAGGACCTGTGGCACATATGAGATGAGTTTTGGGTGGTCTCAGTTCTCTCTACCACGGCACGCATCCATGTCCCAAAACCGCCTCGTGTGGCAGAGCTTTCGGGGAGCGGGTGGGGAGTGGGGCTGCCCCCGGTTCATCCCTGCGATGTGCCGCCCCGCTGGCAGTGAGCGCAGGAGCCAGCCCCATCCGCTCTTCCATTTTTATTACTCTTCCTTAGAGCCAAGATCTTTTTCTGAACTTTCTTTCCTCCTTGCCCTGCGCATCCCTGCCCGCAGCAGCCGGGGCTGCCGGGGCACAGGGATGCAGCCAGCATGAGCAGCGCGCCGCAGCGCGAAGCCTCATGCCGGAGCAAAGAGCTGCCCTCGCCCCACAGCCCCCTCCGGGGAATAAAAGCATTTCTTGCAGACAGGAGCATCCCAGCGCCGCTGCTCACAGCGAAGACCCGCACTCCGAACACAAATAGTACCCCTCTGTGCCTCCGGCTCGCCGCGCCACGGACACATAGATGGCATTATATTTAGCTGGCCCCAGATCTCGGGCATAATATTTTTTTAGCAGTGGACTAAATATTTTTAACATATGCAAACATGCATGACTGAGGCAGCTACAGAGCCGGGATGCTGAGGGCCTTCCAGGGCAGAACAATGTCACCTTTCTACTGCCTGTCCCCGAGATGACGGCCGTGCAGCCTAAAGGGATGGGGGCAAAGAAAAACCTGGAGGCTTTTCGGGGTGAATTTTGCAACGGCACTGCAGCAAAAGGGTCTGAATTCCTCCGAGGTGGAGGAGCGGGGATGCACAGAGCAGCAGTCTGTCTCTCGGGCACGGGCGCCCGTGCAAACATACCTGCGTGCGCGCCAGGCTTGGCCGAGAGGAAACGTTCCCGGCTTTAAGCAAACAGAAAGGTGCCGGGTCAAATAAGTGGAGCAGAAAGTTCTGCTGTAGGTAAATAGGTCACTGTCAGCTCTCCATGGAGTGGCACGGCCAGGGACGTGCCAGCCATCCCAGGCATGTACCCCAGCACTCCCACCCCTCCTTGCCATGGGGAAACTGAGGCACGAGTCCCCGCCCCCCACAGAGCTGCATGCGTTTGGCTGCAAGGATGCTGCGCTGGTACCTAACCCAGCCCCATGCCCCAGCAGCTCCTGGCCACCCCTGGGAGCGCTGTGCTCCCCAGAGCCCCCTGTGGGAGCCCAGTGAGACCCCAGGCTGGTGGGTGGTGGTGATGGCTGCAGGAGCACTGTGAGAACTCCACACCGAGCCGTTACACTGTGCTGCGAGCAGCAGCTTCGGGCCATGCCAAGCACCGCACACGTCCTGCTTCACCTGCTGAGCCCAGCAGAAATCCCCCATCTGTGTTGCTTAACTCTTCTTTTTTTTTTTTCACCATTGCTGCTGTAGGTTTTCCCCATGCTGAAGCAGGACAGGAGCAGGGAAACTGAGGCAGGGAGAGGAACAGGTGGCCAGTGTCCTGCCACTGCCACCCTCCCCATGCCATCACATGCATTTCTGGCTCCTAATCTCAGAGATCCCAGACATTTCTCCTTGCTGAGAAACACGAGTGTGAGGTGCTCATCTCAGCGGCGCGGCATCGTTCGCAGAGGGCCAGATGCGAGCAGGAAGCACGCCTGCCCCTGGCACCTCGCATCCTCCTCTCTCCTTGCCAGCAGGCACATTTGCAGTGCCCCAAAGTGACCAAATGTCAAAAGTGGAGCCAGAATGCTCCCCATCAAAAAGCCCCCTGCGCCCGGGATGGGGCAGATATGAACCTGGGGCACCCAAAGCCCCAAGGCCCCCCTCTGTTTCTGAGTGCTGCGGGCACAGACCCAGCCACGCACACAGAAGTGCACGATGAGGGAGCCATAAGGGGCTGTCACATCCAAAAGCAAGAGCCAGATCACATCGGAGTGCATGCGCGTGTTCCTGTCACTCCTTCCAAGCCCCCGGACATTTGGCACAGCCTGCAGTGACCAAAGGCACCTACCCAGGGCAGTGCTGGGACCAGAATAACAGTTTTTCAGCACAGAATGGTGATGTCCCCCCAGGGCTGATGGGGAACCCCAAGGTTGGACCAGCTCGACGTGATGACCTGGGGAGGATGCCCGCAGAGCAGCACGAGCCCCCACCAACGGGACAGGATTCGGCTGCTGGGTGACACCAGCTTTCCGCAGCTGGGAGCTGAACGGCCGACGTGAGGATTTTGCTACTTGGCTGTGCTGGCACGGCTGCGACGTGCGGACTGGGCTCAGGACTCGTAGGAACGTCTGCTTTAAAGCTTCCTTTTTAAGTCTAATAAAAACAACCAAAGCTCGCCTTGCCTTTTCTCCTGCTGAGCCAGAAAACGACATCCTTGTGCCCAGCAGGAGAAACCGAGCAAAACCTGGCAATGGACAGGAGTGAAATGTCACCACGCCGCAGCGGTAGCACTGCTTGAGCCGAAGCGGACCGCTGCGGGGTGGCACCAGGCTGGCACGTGTCCTGCCACCCTGCCTCGCCCGCCGCCAGCTTTGCTGCTCTGCACTGCGGTCAGACTTTTATTTGGTTTGGAAATACGTGCCATGCCTGCTAGAAGCGCGATGTTCCCTCTCGATTGCAATCCAGGAGGCAAGTGCCAGCGCGGTGCCTGGGGAGCAGCGGTCACAGCACGGTGCAAAGCGCATCCTCCCGTTCCACTGGCCCCAGCTCCCGCGCTGCCTCCCCTTCCCTGCGTAAACACGCACTTTATCCAGGCCTCAGCACCTTGCAAGTGTGAAACTCAAAGGCTCAATTTTCTGGCTGTTTAGATGCTGAAAGATTGTGATTATGCCAAAATAGGCATCTCAGAGGTGCCTACACGTTGCTAAAAGCTTTTCTGTACCCACAGAGGAGAAGAAAGGCTGCAGAGCATCCACCCAGGATGGACCTCTGCCAGACCTGCTCCTGTGCCATAGCATCAGCCCGTGTGTGCATCACGAGCGGCTGCTGCGGTGCAGCATCCCATGCCAGAGGTGGGACGTGGGATTTTCTCCTCCGGCACCGTGGTGGGAGCACTGCTACTGCTGGCCGGACCCCTGCAAAGAGCAGGTGAGCGGTGCAGAAAGCAGAGTTATAAACCACGCACTTGGGTTGAAGAGCCATGGGAGAGGCTGGGAAGCTGCTCGGGTGGGTGCTGGCATCAGCAGGAGGATTCACGCTTCCTACGGCTTTAGCATTTCCTCGTGGCCATGGGATTCCTGGCGTGGACCTCTCTCTGCTTTAGGGTGTCCTTGGAGATTAAGAGCTGGAAGGGATCCCTGGGTGACGCAGCACCTCCACAGGGCACTGGGTGTCCCAGCTGCGGCCACCTTACCCCTGCCACCCCCAGCTCCTGCCACCACAGAGAGTCACCTGCCGAGAGGTGGCACCATGTTGGATTTTCCCATTTCTTGCTCTTTCATGGACCAGGCTCAATACTGAAGCAGGACTGAGTGGTTTTCATTTTCCATTTGCAACCAAATGAATTGCTGTTGGATTTTCCAGTTTCACAGCTTTTCCACAAGTGAAACTTGTGGATGCCACCTGTAAAGGCGAGGAGAATCGCTGAGCCTGCTCCTGCCTCCCAGCAGGTCACCAACCCAGCTGGAATTTAATCCTTTTTCTTTTTTTTTTTTTTTGCATTTTGAATTCAACAGAAATGACGAAGGAGGGAGCACCATCTTCTTCTACCTTATCTTCAACATGCCCTGGTCCTGCAGCATCATCCCGTGGTGTGTCTGCATGGCCGCGCTGCTGCTTGACCCCACCTGACGTGGGTTTGCTGCAGAGCTGGCAGCGGTGACGCAGTGGGGACCTGGGGATGTGGGACCTGGCATCGGGCACCGAGTCCAGTCCCGCTGCATCCTGCAGCACTGCCACGGCCATAAGCCAAACGTCTCATCTTCCTTGGGCTTTCCCCCGCACCCTTCTCCATCCCAGCTCCCATTCGCACCAAGCGGCGCACAGACGCTATTTAACATGTTACTGTAGACGCAGCAGTTCTACCCAGATTTTGCTCGAGCGTGTGAATAAAAAGAAGCTTTTCACAGCGTTTCAAGCAGCATGTGCACTGAGAACATAACACCCGAAAGGGGGAGGACAAGGCTGCAGCCCCGGTCTGCAGGCTGGACCCACGCGGGTGCTCCCCGCCAGGTACGCCGGCAGCTCCCCTGCACGGGAGATGAAAGGACACCTCACAATCGCTGCTTAATGCCGGATAAGTGTTTTTCCTCCAAATTATGGGAGAGGAAATTCAATATTTTTTTAGGACTTGCCTTTGCATAATAAGGAATGGCGCGGGGAGAACAATTCAGTATTCACGCACAGTACAAACAAGCGCGTTCCAAAAACCTCACACCTCCGACCCGAGCCCAGCCGTGGTCAGGCACTGACCTGTCCCCCACGGGGCTGGTACACGCTGCCGAGGCTGCCCACTGCCTGTGTCCCACCTAGAGCTGCAGAGCCCCCTGAGATGCTTCACAAGGCTGAGAGGTGCAGGGTGCAGAAATATTTATATATATTTAATGTAGCATGGGGTGGGGAAAGAAAGAGGATACCCTCAGGGAAGAGGAGGATGGTCTCTCACCTTCGTGGTGGGAAACTGGAGAGGAAGCGGCATGGCAGGAGAGTGTCAGCTTTGCCCAGAAATGTCAATTTCTGCTGGCACAAAGACCAAACCCTAGCAGAAATATAGGGAGAGATGTCCAGAGCGCGACTTTGGCCAATGCTCCCGAGAGGTTTCAAAACCAAGGAGAGCAAACCTAAGTCACACCAAGTGAACAAAGACAAGGTTGTTGCAGCCACACAAAAGCCACATGGGCAGCTGAAGGTGGGGACCGGAGCCCTGTGCCCCCACACCGCAGCAGACCCTAATTTTGGGCATCTCTTCCCAAACACGTCTCACCTCCATGGTGCCCATGCCCTTGCATGAGCCTGACCTGCTCATGTCCTCCACTGGTGTGTCACCCAGCCTGGGTCATCCAGGGCCAGCCCCAAAGCCCAACACGTGTTTGTGAAGAGCAGGAGGGAAGCCCAGCATCCCCCGCCTCCCGGTGCAGTGGGACCTCCATCGCGCCGCAGCTGGACCCACCGTGATGTTCACTCTCTTCTGTGGAAGCCAGGGCATGGAGCGTTATTTACATTTGGATAAACACTGACACATCTTTTGGAGCGGAAGGCAGCTTTCAAAATACACAGCTAAAGGGGAGAACAAGAATCGAGTTCACCAACCAAAACTTTTAGGGGGAAAATGTGCTCAATGGAGCAGGCTGGAGTCCGTGCCCCCGATCTCATTCCTTCCTTCATCAAATCCTGGTTCTTCTTGTCTCCATCTTCTGCTGTTTATTCCCTCCTGCTCCCCTGCAGCCCTTTCTGAGCAGCTGCCCCTTTGCTAGTAAACAGCACACTGCCCCGGGGCCAGCTTTCCCAGCACTAAAAGCCCACTTATTTCTGTTTGTCTTGACAAAACAGTAGCAGATTTGTGCTATAAATCCCCATTAATGGAACAATCTATGTTGGCTTGTTCCCATTAGCACTTTCCAAAAGAGAAAACCCTTGTGTGCATGCACATGCATGTGTGTGCACACATCTCCCACTTGCAAACAGCAGCCAGGGCTTTAAACTCAAGATCTCCCCATTAAATGCCAAAATTCATAAGCAGAATCTAAATATTTCAAATCCCCACAAATTTAAACATACAAATGCCTTGTTGCATCATTTTCTAGAAGGCTTCTTTCAAACAAAAGCCTGATGCTTAATCCATGCACACACTATTCATGGAAATGAGGGGAGGACAGTAGCATTTGTCCGAAGTATTTGAATACCCCCTGTGTGTTGTAAAGGCTTAAGTAGCTTTTAGCATCGAGGTGAAGGAAGATAAGTCCAACATGTGTGTAGGTCCTCAGTCCATTGCCAGATATCCTAAATATCCACTGAAAACCAGTGAAATGCACTGAAATCAATAAAGTGAGCTGGGTGAGCCCAATGCCCAGACGCTCAGTCCCAGCTCTTGCTCCACCCAGCACAAACCCGCAGCCTGGTCATTTCCAGGGCATCTTCCCCGAGCAGAGAATTTTCCAGCAGAAGCAATGGGCTTTGGGGAGCAGACCCTGCATTTCACAGCAGACTGACCCCAATACGTGCACTGAGTGCACCTCGGCTCGATTCAGCCACCAGCCCCTGCCGTAGGAGATATGTGAGCACTTGGGAAAGAGGAAGCTCTCAAAGGGGTTTTGCTCAAGGGAGAGAGAGGAGCGGGGGGAATCCATTCGCTACAGCCCTCTGCATTTTCTAGCTGCCACTGCAGAGCAGATCTTCCAGCAGCCTCCTGGGGGATGCAGCAGCTACATCCATCACACGGGCACCACTCAGCTCCCAGCAGCTTGGTCACACGCGGTCTGCAACGTCCTGGTCTCACTGGCTTGGCCTCACCCATGTCAAACTCCAGGGAGCTGCTTCAACCTCTTGATGTGGGTGGAAAAAAAAGCACATTAAGAGCCTGGCAGCGAAGGGCTCCAGGCAAGCACAGGGCTGGGTGGAAGCAGGAGCTCTAACGGTCTGGAGCAGGAGAGGCGATACCTGCACAGCAGCGTCTGCTCCAGCACGAAACCAGCGCTGCCTCCTGCCTCCATCCCCTCCTCTCCTCCCTCTTCGCCCTGCCTTCGGCTGTGCAGCCTGTGCTCGGGCCGCCCAACGGGGCTCATTCTGGTGGGACTCATCCTGGTGGGATTATCCTGATGGGATTATCCTTTTGGGGTTCATCCTGATGGGACGCATCCCGATGGGACTCATCTTGATGGGATTATCGTTATGGGGTGCATCCTGCCAGGATTTATCCTGCTGTATGTTCGCCTGTGGCAAACAGGTGGCGATGTTGTACTCCAGGATTTCAGCTTCCAGCCCCAAAAGCCGGGCTGCCGGCAGAAAGCCGCTCTCGGAGGCTCTCCGGCCATGTCCTCCCAGGAGGATGCCCTGGGAAGGTGTCTCCTGCCTGGGCTGCTGGCACAGGAGCTGCGGTTGGGAAGCACGGACCTAAGACATCGTAAGGCTACGTTTTGAGCAGAGAGAAAAATCCCTGCAGCGGAGCAGAGGCGTGCCCTGTGTGATGACTTCTGTGTGTGGCAGACAACCTGTGCTGCCCAGGGCAGCCCGGCCCCATGCTGGAGTGCGGGGCTGCAGGGACCTGGGGCACCGAATGCACTGGCATGATGGAGAAGACCACCAGGTTATGGGTTTTCTTGCACCCAGAGCCACTTGCAGGTGCAGCCCATCCTGCACAGCCCGTGGCAGCCATGCCCCTGCCATTGGCAGAGCCAGTGTCCCAGTGGCACGGTGTCCCAGAGGAGACCAGCACGATGGCACCTCGCTGGAGCCATTCCTGGAGGAACCAAGTGCCTGCAGTGTGCTGGATGCTGTGCACAGAGGCATTGCTTCATGCAGGTCCCCAAGGGATGCAGCATGGGGACCAGGGGCATGGAGGGAGCAGAGACATGGGGCTGGAGGTGGCAGTGCTGCGGCAGATGCTGTTGCAGAAGCCCGTGCTCACCACCTGTGCCGTGCCCTCCACAGCACCTGCAGCGATGCCACCCAGCGCCTCCACCAATGCAGAAGCTGCCAAGCACGCCGGGGCTCTGCACTGCCGTGGTGCCATGTCCTGCTTTTGCAGAGAAGCAAATCTGGAGTCACTGGAGTCCATCTCTGAGCCACGTCCCTGCCCCTGTGCTGGAGCTCGTTCCTGACACTCCTCATCCTCTGAAAGAAAAGGCGGTGGAAGCTCATGGAGAAACTCCTTTGAGCCTTGCCTTCATCATGCCTTCAGGAGATGCCCATGGTGTAGGACATGTTGAGCAAGTCACAGAGCAGTGCCAGGTTCTTGCAGATTGAAGGCATTTCTTAAGCAAAGCCCTTCTGTCCACAAACTCATGGGACACCAGTGATGCCAGATGATGGAGAGCAATGGGAGAAGGGGCTCCAGGTGGTACCAGGCTGAAGGGCTCCGTCCTCTCCCCAGGCACCATCTGTGCAGAAAAAGGTGAGTGTGCTGTGGAGGTGACAGCCCAAAATTCCAGGTGAACCTCAGCAGGGGAGGCTGAGGCTGTGGCGGGAGGGCTGGGAAACACGAGGCAGCATCCACAGGCACAGCGAAGACAGGCAAGATGAAAACTTATGCGATGTACAGGCTAAGAAAGCAATTCCCGGGTGAGGTGAGATGGGCTCTGTGCTGTGGGCTGTGTTTAAAAGCAGTTATTTTTTTCTACAAAAAAGCTTTTCTCTTCCTGGAGGGATTCCCTTCCTCTGCTTTTCTGGGTGTCTTCAGTGCCTCTCGTGCAAGGCACTATTTTGCCGGCTAGCCCACAACACACGTCCCCAGAGGCCCACCTTGCAGAGAGGACATGAGTCATCTAAGGTCACAAGCAAACCTCTGCAGAGCACAGCAGAGAGACAGACACCTTGCAGTTCCCCTCCACGAACCCCAAATCCCATCCTCATCTTACCGCAGCGACCAGTACCACTGGAAAGGCAAAGACACAGCCTACGGGATGGCAAACCAGCCTGACCCCTGAAACACAAACACTTCTCCTTGCAGAAACAAAGGAAAGGCAGGTGTAAACGCTGCAGGTGGCAGCCCGGTCACCCTTGCCGTGCTGACACACGTGGCAGAGCTGTGTAAGCTTTGGCTGCTGCAGGAGGGAAAGCCCCCCAGACCCTGCAAAGTTACGGGAGCACACCTTGCCATGAGAGTGGGGCAATGCCTGTGCGGACGAGCTGGGACAGACGGATGTCTGCCCGTGACACAGGCTGCCGATGCAGTTACTTATATAGTGCCAGAGAGCTCAGAGCAGAAACAAATCCACCTTTGCTCAAGCGATGCCTTCCAGCCTTTCCACTAACTGCGTGGCCATCCTGGGAAAGCCACCTTGGACACGGAGCGTGGGATAAAACCCCTTTTTTTCAGAGGTTTGCAGAACAATGGCTAGCTTTGCGCTTGCTTGGTATTCCCTTGAGCCTTGGCAGTGGGACAGGCATGTCCGAAAGCGAGATGGGGCTCCTGGGAGCACTCACCCAGCGCCTGCAGAGGGAAAGCTGCAGCTGACTGCCCTGAAATACCCCCTGCACTATCCAGATCTTGAGTTTCTGCACAAAAACCCCACGTGGAACACCGTTGGGCTAATGACCTCCTTGTTCCTAGCTCATCAGCTGAATTATTTTCCCCTCATAGCTGGCAAGTGGTCAAGGTTCGAGGACCTGGCTGCAATGGGATGGCACGAGCTGGCCTGGGGTGACAGCTGCAGTCCAAAACGCACACAGGAACAGCATGCAGCGTTTGAACCGCCCTGTAACTAAGCATTATTTAAAAAAAGCCTTAAGAACAGAAACATGTAAATCCCAGTTTCTTGCTCGTGTTATCTAGCAGCCAGAGAAATGCACGTTATTTGAAACCGTCATAAATATTAGGGGATGTCTAATCTCCAAGGGCCAGCAGATTTGATGTGTGGATGCTGTCATCTAGGAACGAGCGGGGAGCAGCAGACATGCACTACTGACTCACACAGCAGAGATGCTGGGAATCAGCTGCAGTTCCCCTGTTTTCATAATCTCACATATTTTATTTGCTTAAGGTTGTTGGTAACTGTTGCTTAGTAGTGGGCCACTGGCCCTTTAACACCTTTCTCCTCCAAGGACAGGCAGCCAAAGTGGACGGCGGACAATTCGAGGGTGTTTAAAGGCCATGGGATCCGTGGCAGCTCCTGCTAATGGACTTTGGGGTCCCTGGGCACTTTGGTCCCAAGTGTGATGCAGAGAAACAGCAGCGAAAATCTGAGCAGCGGAACCGTTCCTGGCACATCTGCTGGTTACGGCGCAACACGAGCTGAAAGGGGGCTCGGGAGACTGATAAAACCCGCGTCCTCGGTGGGACAAGCCACATCCCAGCTTCAGAAAGTGCGCCGAGCGCAGCCCCGCGCCCTGGTGACATCCCGCTGGGCAGGCGTGTAGCCACACTGTAAACCATCGCTCTTCCCAAAGCCAGCAGCGAATTATTGCTTTAAACAACACACACTTTGGGGTTTGTTCAGCAAATACCACCCTGAGAGAGCAGGGCAGCCTGGGGGGCTGTGCAGAAGCGGGTCCCAGCACCCAGGAGACCTCACTGGCACTTGTCTGCCTCTGCCTGCACCCAGGGTCGTTCCGTGGGACCTGTTCACACCCATCACGGGCAGGACAAGGGAGAGAAGAAGGGAGGAAATCCTCCCTCAATTTTCTCTTATTTAATTAAAGCCATGCTTGCAACAGAAAACCTCAGCCTGCAGAAGGTCCCCAGGTGCCCCCGGGATGCCGAGCTGGGACAGAGCGAAGACGCTGGCTGCGACGCCCTGTCCTGCAACGCACGGGGACGGAGCCGTGTTCCCACGTGCAAGGGAAAATCCTGCCTGGAAGCCAGTCCCACCGCATGGTGCGCAGCCAGGGACGGGCCTTGCAGGGGCCGGGACGTAGCGAATAGAGAGGTGTCGATTTTAGAGTAACCCTCATTACGATTTTCCAGATATAACGGCATATAAGGAAGCACGATGCTTCTGATATAAGATCAAACAGTAATCGTGTCGCCAATCTCACTGGGAGTCCCTAGGCCCAAAAGATTCGGTTTTGACATTATAATGTTGAGATAGTGTTAACCTCCATATGGATAAAATCGAGGAATGTTATTTAAGGAAGCATTATTTGAAATGAGGCGCAGCGTATTACAGGAATTCACATAAGCCCAGAAGCTGGGTGTCTGTCTTCCTTGACAGCCAGATACACTCTCAGTGTCACAAGCTTGGATGTCTCTGCAACAGCAGATTTAAAACTACTGCCTTATGAGGCAGAAAACACCAAATCTGGGGACTGACCTGAAGACTGGCTGGGAATCCGTACGTGCGCTAAGCTCGACGCAGTAGTTGAGTCGTCAGCTCGTTCTAACCGCTGTAAAGCGGTATGTTCGTCTCCGGCATTACCCGAGTGTGTCGCATGAACTCATCATCTTGAATGGGTTAATCACATCTGGTTAATCACATCTGGTTAAGAGCAAAACCTTTTCTGCATATTTTTCTTTCGTTTACCATAAACAAAAATGCATGTTTTCACGGTGTGCCTTTTTATAAATTAAACAACATCGTCGAGTCATCAGCTCCAGCGTGGATTTGTCTGGGTAAGAGTTACTGGATTTAGCCTTAAGGCAATTGTTTAACTGGAACTCCACTCTGTCCTAGGTTTCTAAATTATTCCACGAAAGCCGTTTTTACAGAAAAGGTAGGACCTGAGCCTGCGAGCCGCTGATGCTAACGTGCACACGCTTTAAGCAAAAAGGATGAGAAAAGTTTCACACGGTTTCCCTGCAAAGCCCCGAAACAGGAGGACAATATTATTTAACATTATTAAAATCGCCCACGTATTTTCAAAGGGGGGCTAGAGATCCCCAAAAGGACTGAAGGCGGCTGGGTTTTGGTGTTCCCTGCGGAATTTGATGTCTGTGGGTGCAGGATCTGTCCCCGCTCTGCCAGCTCTGGTACCCGGCACAGGGCTTGGGCATCTCCGGTGCCGTGGGGGCATCTCCGGCCCCGATATCCCGGCACCGGAGGAAACTTTCTGGATGCAGAGGCAGAGCGAGCGTGAAACGCTGCCGCTTCCAACCACCGCTGCCACCGAAAAAGCCCAAATCGTCCCCCTCACCCCACCCCCAGCATTTCCCCAATCCAACCGCAACACAGAGAAACCAAAGGGATTTTCCAAGAGCGTTCCCTCACCTTTCCCTCGGAGCTGGAAGCTGCCCTTTGCTGTCTTTCTAGTCTCTCTCTGCACTATCTCCAGTCTTCCTGCAGCTCCCGCGGAGCTGGAAATATCATTAGGCTCCAGCGGGGCACAAAATCAGCGAGAAGCAGTGCAATATCCAGGGGAGCGCCGCACGCCGGGCAGCCCAGCCCCGACCGCCGCCGTGCTGCGAGCCCCGGTCCACCTGCACGCGCGTTTCTGCAGTCCGGCGATACGATACGGCGTGGAGCAGGCATGAATCCTTCTCTGGTGTCTGCTGATGACTTCACTTCATTAGCATGCTCCTGATAGTTCTCTCTGACTGTCTTTTACTGACTTTAAGGCTCTGCTAATCAAAATACTGTAGCGCTTAACTATTTCCTGACTCCGCGGCTTTGAAAGACGAAGCCCCGCGGGGTAACACAAACCGAACGGGAGCAGAAACTCGAACCGCCTCGTGCACCAGCCTCAGCCCCGATCCAAGAGCAATATGCGCCGGGGAGGTTTGCAGCTAATGGCTGCGCCGTGTGCTCTGAACGCCTTCCAGTTGCATCCGCTCAGCGAGGGCGCAACGCTCCTCTGCCGCGCGGGACCTTTTAGCGCAGGCGGATGCAGAGAGGAAAGCGCCCTTCCACTTTCGGGGATGAGATTTCCCCCCGCGGAGCTGGAATGGTTTTATTTAAAGGCAGCTCGGGCAGAGGGAGCTGAGTGCTGCTTGGGGTGCATTCACGAAGCTGTCACGCTGCGCGTCCCCGCAGGATGGGTGGCGTGACCCAGGCAGGTCCCACGCGATGCCACCCTCCGGCAGTGCCACCGCTGCCCTCGCCGTCTCGCTGGCGCACACGGGGAGCAGAGCAAACTTTCTGAGAAAAGCTGCGGCACTCCTGGGCGAGAAGAGGGGCGAGCAAGGTGCAGGAGCATAAAGCAGCTCTGCCAACAGCGCGCCCAGCACGCGGGGCAGCGACGAGGATGGCGCCCAGGTGCCAGCCTAACGCTTCCACCCTGTGGTTTCTCGCTGCTTTGGAGTCTGTGTCAGGTTTTACTTGAACAAAGAAAAACGGGAGTGGATTTTGCAACAGGATAGGAAAACAGAAAAGAGAGACTGCATGAGCCTGTGTGCAGCTTTCCCTGGGTGCCTGGTCGGTACCTGGTTGCACATACTGGTTGTGCACCCCTTGTGCACCCCGTGATCACGGACAGCGGTGTTTCCACGTGCACACACGCACACACGCATGTGCGCCCAGCAGCGTCTGCACACACATGCACGTGCCCATGCTCACTTCGTGCATGCGAGCGCCTGTGTCCCTGCACACGCGGATGCCATGGCCGTACACACACACACACACACACACACACACACACACACCCGTGCTGGTGCATGGCTGTGCACACGTGTGTGCACGCACGTGGGGCGGGAACACCAGATTTAACCATTTCGGTGTCTGCTCTGAGCACCCTGCCTATCCCCAGCTCTGCTCCCCAGATAGAGGGAAAAAACTCCACGCCTGCGCTCTCACCCAATTAACAGCCTCTCGTTATAATGAGAAAACTGGCCCCCAGAAGCGTTTAATAAAGGCCTGATGTGCGGTTGGGTAACCAAGTGTGGAGCTGCCGTAGCAGGAGCAGCTGTGGGGTCCGCGGGCTGGAGGCCTGATTCATACCCAGCAAAATGAGGTCAGGAGCGGATGAGTCTCCGAACGTTCATTTCTTCACACAGGAGGTGACCCACATTTTTTACTACTGATTCACGGCTCAGCTGCAGACACGGCTATCTTTAGCCCCAGAGAGAGACACGGAGAGGCCGTGCACCACCGCCAGCCCCAGGCCCCTCCGCAGGAGCCTTCTGGGGACGATTATTTTTATGATTTTATACCTTCTCCTGCTTCCTACGGCTTCTCCTGGAGGAGAGCGAGACCAGCTCCAAGCACAGGTTTTATGCAGTAGCTGGAAGGAGAAATTCTGCACCAGCTCCAAGGAGATGGGCGCATCCCAGTGTGCCACGAGCCAGGGATGCACCCACTGGGTGCCCACCCCTTGCAGCCCTTTTTGGGACCCGCTGGACCTGGGTCCAGCCACAGAGGGTCAGGAAATGGGGAGGGGGGGGTTCCAACACCCCCTTGCTGATGGTGCCACATGGGTTTACAGGGCCAAGGAGCTGCCAGCACCCACCCTGCAATTGTCCCCAGCACGGGGACCAGCAGCTGTCTGGTCAGCAGGGAGCCCCAGAAGACGGGGGCTCTGTTTGTGCTGATAAGGCCAGAGGATGCGAAACAAATCTGCTTTCTGCTCCAGCTGGTCCCAGCAAAACTCCCAGGCACTTTCCCGTGCAAGGAGAGAAGCTCTTGCGGTTGCGGCCGTATCCAGCACCCAGAGCGCAGTTGCACAAACGATAACATTTTAGCAATGTTTATCCTGCTCCTCCAGGGCGGGATATTTTTTTATCTGTTTTCAGAGCCGTAAAGCACATGTTTACTTTTTGCGATGAGCAAAGGCTCCAGCGCTGGCGTGGGGGAGCCTCCAGCGCGGGTGTGAGGGTAAGCCTGTGCTTAAAGGGCTGCGACTAAAAATGGCTTGGCTTTTTTTTTAAAGCCAGGCCACAACACAGCAAACAAACAGTCCCCGGCCCTGTTACACGACAGCAATGCACACAGAGGCTTGCGCCCTACAACCACCACCCTCCCTGGGCAGAGGCTTGCAGAGGGAAGCGGGCTTTAAAGCTGCCCCTAAATGGCCCAATCCTGACCACTGTCAGACACATCCTTGGCACAAGCTTTGGTTCCTCTAACTGGTTTGGGTGGCCTCTGAAAGCAAGTAGCTCCCAACAATCCCTTTACTAACATCAGGAGGCAGTGACTTCAAAGCCGTAAACTCTAAGCAAAGCTGCTCGAACAGCAGCGTCAGGCCATAACCAGGGGGAGAAAGCACACGCACGCATCCTGCTTGCACCTGCAGCGTAACCCCAAGAAATGTAGGCCTCGCTGTGCCCGAGAACTAGCATGGATTAGCAGGGAGGGGGGATTTAAGGCTCCTCCTGACTTGTTCCGTGCGTGGACACCAGCCCTAAAACCCAGGTCCCCAGGCCGGGCAGGTGGGGATGCTTGGTGCTCCCCGTCTGTCCCGTGCGCCCCCCGCCCCTTCCCCTCCCGCCTGTACCGTGGAGTATGACTCAACCATTTCATAACAAACATGAGTCGGGTAAAACCAAAAAAAAAAAAAAAAAACCCCAACCAAAACCAGCAGCATGTGCTTTCTTAAATAATAAACATATAAAAATGTTAATTAAATCATGCTTTTCAACTGAGAATGATGGGAAAATACTTTCACACAATGCTGAACTCAACACAGCTTGCTTTTTTTTTTATGTCTCCTCACAGCTAAATAGATGCAAAGACCAAGCTAGACACGGGGTGCACACTATGCAAGTGCTGCAAATCAAAGAGAGACACTTTCTTCCGCAGGAAAGCATCTTCTGCTCTAAGGGAGGATGCCAAATGACTTAACATGCCATGAACGTCGCTCTAAATGAGTCTGTGGTAAACAGAGATATGAGACCCAGATGTTTGATACTGGCCTCTAATTTCGTGCATCCACAACCTCACGGTTGTGCTCACAAAGCACAGTGGCAAAGCTACAGGCTCTGGGGCCTCCGGCCTGGGAGCATCACCCCTCCGAAGGGGGCACGAGTGCAAACCCAGCCTTGCAATTTGCGGCAAGGAGCTGCACCAGCTCGACTGTGCTGCTTTAAGGATAAAGTGGCTTTCTGGTTCCCTCTGTGCTCCTCAGCTCCGCTCTTTGCTTGGCCTCCTCTCTGCTTCCCCGGAGCAAGCCCCATCTCCCCCAGAGCTCTGTAATGAAGCCATCACCAGCAATTAAAGGAGGGGTTCCTGTTACACGAACATTTAGGGAGTGAATCCCAGTGGCAGCACAGCCCCATAGGAAGGCTCTCCTGCACAGCTGCAGCAGATGTTGCATGGCTTGTTTTCCTTACCTCTCCTTTTAGATCCACAGACCGCAGGTCCCAAACAGTCGGCTGCAGGGGAGCTACGAGCCGAAGGGTCCCGGTCCCTCTTGGACACAACACCTGCCCCAGCAAGACCAATGCTGCTGCTCCAAAGCAAGCAGACTGCGATGAGAAGCGCAGGAGGGCAGCAGGGCTCGGTGCGCACGTGCCATGGCCAGCACGAGCACGCTGCCGCCCCGCGGCTCCCAAACCCTGTGCAAGAGCATCAGGAGCAAACAAATTCCTCTGCAGCAGCTTGCCACTTGGAGTGACTTTACTGTCTAGTCATCCCTGGAGCTTTCCTTCTTGTGGCATTACTCATGCTGCTGCAAGCTTCTCGGGAAAGCGTCGGTGTCAGGCTTCCCCCGTTGCCTTGCTTGGTGTCATGCAGGCACATGAGCAGAACACTGCACCTCCTCCTCCAGAAGGCTCTGCAACGGGTCAAGGCCAAGCGTGGATGCTCGGTGCCCACCAAACCTTCCCACCCTGCCCAACCTTGACCAGCTAGGTGGCAGGGAGGTGGGTGACAAGCGGCTCTGAGCGGCAGGGAGCCGCCTGTCTCCTTGCTGGCTTCCCTGGCAGCTCCGCCGATGCTCAAGTGCTGCTGGTGGCGAGACGCCAGGGACACCCAGGGAGCAGGCAGCCGCGGGATGGGCTCAGCTATTGGTGGGGAGCTCCTCACCAGCTGCTGGCTGGCACGGTGTCTGCTCAGCCTCTGCTATTTAAAGCCTTGAACATTCACGGAAAAAACAGAGAGAGGGAAATCACAAAGGAGACAGAGGTAAATGGCAGCAAGAGCGGCGCGCCTGCCAGGGCGATGCACACCAGAGCTTTTCATGGGATGCTTCCAGCAACCACGCTGTGCTGGTTTCCTGGGGTTCTCTGAACGCCTCCTGCGTGGGTGCTGGCCCCTGTGCCAGCCAAGCACCATGCCGCCCTGAAACCGGGTGCACAAGCTCCCACGGGGCTCCTGCAGCGTGGCCAGTGAATGGCTGCTGTGAATGTGCTCATCTTCCAGTGCTCCGGAGCCCACAGAGCGGGGAGGTTGCCATCAGCAAAAGCAGCCGGTGACTCCTTTGAAACCTGCTTGTAAAGCTGCTGAACAATAGACTAGCATGATCCCACAGACGGGCTCCAGCCTGCACCAACAGTGATGAAAAGTTGAAGGAGAAAGGACGTGGTAGCTTCCTAGAAACCCAACAGCCACTGTGCACATGGTTTCTGAAGCAAGGAGGAGGCATTTAGGGGCCTCTGTGTTGTGGGAAGATGCTCCGGGACAGTATTGAAGTGGTCTGAGCCAGACAAAAGCATCTCGACAACAATGTTCTGAGACCAGAAATGAAATCTGAACAAAAAGTTGGAAGCTACCCAGCAGGAATAATAAGGCATGTGCAAGAGCTCGCTGACTCCCAGCTGTTTGGAGAAAGCCATCCTTGCCACCATCCCCAGAGCTTTTCCTCCACCCCGTTGTAGAAAGCTCACCCCGCTCCTCACCCTCCTGGCCCCACCAACTAATGCTGTCCTTCCAGAGCAGGAGGAGCCCGGTGCTGCTGCCTCCACCCCTCGGCCGGTCCCCCTGTGCTCTGGGTGAGGGCAAGATGCTCCTTTGCAGAGCTCTCACGATGAAGAGCCTGCCTTCCAGAGCATGGCCGTGGTGGGCGCAGTGACCTAACGCTTCCCGAGGAACATTCCCGGCAGCGAGTCCCTCACCATGTGCGAGAGCCCTGCAAGGGGGTGCAGCCCGAGCTGCTGGCCCCAGCTTCCCATCAGCATGATCCGCGGGGCAGTGCGTGTCCCAGGCCACCCCACCGAGCTCCGAAAACAAGCGTCCCTGTGAAACGCTTGCTCGCCAGCATGCGTCTCCAGCCATAATGCAGTCACGAGCCAGAAAGACTGTCAACATCAAAGGCCAGATCCACACATCCAGTAAGGAGGGACAGTGGGGGGGGTGAAACGGCCTCCAAAATTGGGCAGAAAACTGTCAGGCTGCGTTCCTGGGAGCCAAGCTTTGTTGACGCCGTTTCTGCCAAGGGGAGAGGGACGAATGCGGGGCCACCGGGACAGTGCGGGGGGTCCCCAGGAAAAACACAGATGCCACAAACAGCAGCCGTGTGAGCAAAGGACACGGCGAGAAAGGCTTCCAGAGAGCTTCAGAAGCAAAGAGGCAGCGCTTCGCTTCAGACACAAGTAAACAAGCACCACGAAGGGACGGATCCAGCCCCTCATCCTAATGCTGCCACTGCCCTCGGCTTCTCCAAAAGCCTCAACGTGGCTGAGAAAGGGAAGTGGTCCAACAGCACCAGCCAGACCCAGCCACCTGCCCCCGCCCTGGGATGTGCACGTGTTGCAACAGTCCCAGAACAATTTTCTTCAGGTTTTCATCACCCTTTGGAAGCTGGACAAACCTTTCTCCTTGCTCCCTTGCCAGGGTTTGTTTTCTCCCATCACTTGAGACAGTGGCCGCTGATGAAGGTTGGCTAGAAGAAGTTTGTTGATGGAGGAATGGTTGGAAAGGCTGTGTATTTTGTTTTGCACTGGACCAGACCGATATTCCTGATGATTTGCAGAGGGGGAGTGAGAAGCAATATGGAAACTAGTTTTTTGTAGTCTAAGACAGAAGTGAAGGGAGCTTGCAACTACCTGCGGCCAAATTGCTTCCTACCCAGCAAAGCAGACACGATCAAGGTGACTCTTTCCAGCAGAAGATCTGGGCACGTTGCAAACCCCAGCACCATGTAAATCATCCCAGCCTCAGCCTATGTTTTGAGTTCACAGCAAATTCGACTAGCCCCAGGGTTAGCTCTGAACGAGAATTTGAGGCTTGGTGCCCTGGAAGCCTGTGGGAGAAACCCATTTCAGGGTGAGCACAGTGCTTCATCCAAACCAAATCAACCACAATTATTGTGGTGCTCTGGCCTTTTTAAAGGGAAGCAAGGGTGCTCCCATTCCCTAGTGGCCTCACGTGTTGAACTGTTTCAGGATTTTCAGGATGTGTTTCCCTTCCGCCCTCGAGGCGACCAGCGCAGCGAAGCGGGGCAGGGTCCAGGCAGCAGCCTGCTGTTCTCATCTTCTTTTTGCCTTTTTACAAAACAGCTGGGACCAAAATTTTCCATCCTGTTGCACTGCTTTGCTATGGGACAGGCTGGATTTCTCAGGACTCTTGTTGTTCCCAGTGTTTTGTTTCCCAGGGATTTCTCTACCGGCTGCCTTCCCCGTGCCCTGCTCCTGGCATTTGGGCACGATCAGGCAGCCGGAGAGATGTTATCTTTAAAAAACAGCACACAGAGAACCTCAGCTTTCACAGCTGGCCTCTAAGATGTGTTTTCTTTGAGGAAAAAGGACCCCGACGCTGCATGGGCCGAGTTTTGTGACACCCTGGAGCCCAGCCCAGCCCTGACCACGTGCGAGCTCCGTCCTGGCATCACCAGAGCCAGCGATGGCTGCGAGCACGAGTCAAGGCTCCAGCATCAATATGTTGTGAAAAGCCACCTCTTCTGCTCCTGCATCCCGGCACACATCCACACGGCACAGCCAGCCCCATGGCTCTCCATGCCCACAGAGCCCTGGGACATCAGCCGCGCTCCCTGGTTGGAAAACACTGGTGTCTGGGCAGGAGCCGGCTCTCTTCCAGGCATCATTCCCGCATCTCAGAGCATCGCCATCTGATGGAGCCTGGATGGGATCAGGCCTTGGAGAAGAGCCACCTCCAAGTGTTTTCAAAGATCAAGAGCTCTGCTAGTCCTTGCCTTCCTCCTCTTTTTTTTTTTTTTTGGCAGCTTTTTAATGAATCCCACTGTTAAAAACAAAGGAAATTGCATTAAAAAGGACCGTGTTAAAATAGCTTTAAAGGCCTGACTCTAACTGACACCTATAGCTCTAGCACGTTTTGCCAGAGCGTGAATCATGCACAGATTATCAGCCAACATGGGCCATTTCCATTATGCAGCCCAAAGTAGTTCAAATCTTCTGGTCTGTTTGTACGGAGCTTGGCACAATCTGCTTGGCTCCTGTCCCGCTGGTGGTATAATTTCATTTAAAATCCTTCGACTACTGGGGCCCTCCAAAGCAACTGAGTCAAAAGCGGTGGGGGAGGGCAGATGGGGAAGAAAAAAAGGGGGAAAAAAGGAATTTTGTGCGGCTGGCCCAAGATGTAAAATAGAAATCTTCCAGCACAAAGTGGAGAAATTGCGTCTTCCAAAAACACGTGTGACCGCTTGCTCACCGACCGTACCAGGGAGAGGGGTTTATTTATGGGCTTATTAACCACAAAGGCAAAAGAAATTTGGTCATTTCTAGAAGTGGCATCTTGGTCCATTTTTAGGAGCCTTCAGAGCAATTTAGCTCATCTATCCCTCCATACCTGACCACAAAAGGCTGCTCCCCTCCAAGCACCCGCAGACTTTTCAGGTCTCCTTGTTCCGGCGCTCGCCCACATCCACACTCCCCAAGCAGATCCTGCCCGCTGTCCTGCCAGATTGGACAGAGTGTGCAGGAGAAAGCCAGCCAAACATAAAGCCATTTCTGGGATATTTTTTAAAGGTTTGGTTTGCAATTTTCGCTCCTTGACACATACAACGGCAACAACAGGGGAAAAGTCAGTGCTTGAAAACAGTGCTAGGTCGGAATGTTTGATTTCTAATAAAAATGCAGTTATTGCCTAATTTTGGAGGGGAAGTCAGAATTTTAAGTCTAGTCAGATGAGCTGCTTTCCCTTCCAGATCCCACCTAGCGTGGCCTGAAGGGAAGGTGCCGCCGGGTTTGGTGGGGCGGGAGGCAGAAGCACGGCCCCCACGAGCACGCTGCCGGCCATGCAGGACCAACCCTGCCCAAAGCGCCAGCGCTAGGTGGGCTCCGTGTCCTGCTGCAAGCTGGGGCCAATTCTGCATCCTCTGCTGCCTAGTTCTTTTATTCCTATTAAATTTCCCCCCCCTTCCCAAGCAAGAAGCACCACGCAACAAGGGCCTGGGACCCGCAGACCTCAGGCTTACACGGCAGCAGTCAAATCCCAGTGCACTGCCCCAGTTTCTTTTATTTTTTTCCAGGAATAACGATCAAAACCATGCAAAGACAAGAAGCTTGTACCGCCCGAGCATCCGACTGCTGCTGGATCGTCGTCTCCTTTGGGGCACTGCTGCCAACAGCCGCATCTGGAAAACCCCTCCGCAGGGGCAGAGCAGCCCTCGGCACCACCAGAAATCTCACCTGGGAAAAATTTGGAAAATATTTGTCTGCTCGGACACATCTGCGGAGCAGCCCAGTGTTTCTTACTGCGGCGAAGAGGCAGAGCGCGCTCCGGGCACGCCGCCCGGAAAAAGCAGCGCCGGCTTTTCGTCGGTGCACGGGCGACAAACTGCAACAGCCGCGCTCGAGGGGCAGGTACCTGCAGCGAGCGCGCGAGCGGCTGGGGGGGGGGGNGCTCCTTCGCAGCCTGCTGCCGCTGAACTCGCCAACAGCCCGCGGCCCCGCGCCTTCACGTGAGCATCGTCTGCCCCGGCCGCTGTTTCCAGTCCCACCTGCTCCAGCTCCCCCTGCCCCCGGGGTTTCGGCGGCGAGTCGCGGCACGCGGGCTTTGGAGCGGTCCGACGCTTGCCAAAGCTGAGAGAGCAGCCCCAGCAACCCCGGGTCAGGGAGGAATTTTAACTCAGCTCGTTGCTGGGAGGCAATGCGGATCCCTAACGCACCTACGCGGGTAATGCACGGGAATGAGACGGAGCACGTGGGAGCGGATCATTAAAAGCTACAGAAAATGTAAGGGGATTAGCTCGATTTTTTTTGGAAATCACACGCTCTGCCAGGCTTTCTTGGAGTCCAACATTTTTGTACGGCGTCCAGCCTTGCCAGCCTCAAGCATGCAGAAGTCATGAGTCAGGCTTTGACAGGCAAAGCGATACTGACTCAAAAATAATTAGACTGCAAAAAAAAATTAAATATAGTTGCATCACTTGGTTTTCTATCCTGGTCTCCATCCCTTTGGCACGCTCTTGCATCACCTTTTCACGTTTCCACCTACACCATTTTTATTCGAAATGAACCGGCGCTCAGCCCCCAGCTCCCTGCCTGTGGCAGCGGGGGCCCGGAGGGAACCAGCGAGCGTCACCGGAGCCACGCGTCCCCTGCGAGGGCCGCTGGAGCTTCTGCCGCGGGGCTGCTCCCTGCCCTCGCCCTGCTGCAGCTCCCTGCTCCGCATCCGGCCGCTGGCGGGGCCAAGCTGCAGACCCCGGCTCTGCTGCTCCGATGCCCCGCGGCAGGGGGGAATCCTCCACCCAGCACCGCCACGGCCGCTGTGCCCGAGCCCTGGGTCCGGGATAAATCCCTTCCCAGCGCTTTGGGCTCGAGCCCGCCGAGCATCGGCCCCCGCCTCGCGCTGCCCTCCCTTCCAAGAATAATGGAAACAGGAGACGGAGGAACTTTCCAGCGCTGCATCCAGCTTTGCCCGCTGCCAGATTATCATAATGATATTATATTAACGTGCAAATCATGATTGCTCGCAATAAAAAAACATAAAAGAACAGAACACGCGCGAGCAGGAAGTGGAGCAGAAAGCGCGCAAGCTCCAGCTCTGCCTTTGGCAGGACCCAATGCAAGGGAAGCAGCGGCGGGGCTGGCCGGGCAGCACTCAGCCCCACGCAGGATCCGGCCCTGCAGCCGCAGCCCCGTTCACTGGGGTCACTGCCCGGTGCCTCTGTTTGCTTGCAGGGCTCCGCGAGCTGCCGTGGCCGATTGGATTGGGGGGGATCAAGGACGAGTCGAATCAAATTCTTATTTATTTTGCTCTCAAAGACACAGTGATCTCCAAAATGATCCCCTTTAGAAAATCAACCAGAGCCTCGGGAGACAAGATTTCCACCCCAAAGCTGTTCATTTAAAGTGCTTATACGTTCAACCCTCTGACTTCTAGATTTCCCCATGAAAAAATCTGAAAACAGCAAATGCTAAACAACCACTTGCATTTACACAGAGCTTTCTATCCTCTGACAATCCCAAAGCTCTAGAGATTGATGCTACTTTATAAACTATCGACTGCACAGACACACGCGAATGCACCGCCAACGTTATTAAAGGAACATTAAAGCTGCAAAAGCAAACATGCCAAAGTTAGGAAATTCCAGAATTGCCGTTTCCTGGGCAACCTCAGAAAGCCTTCTTTGTGTGTTTGCATTTCGATACCTGCTCTCCCTGCCGGCCCCCACCTGCCCTGCAGCAAGCCCCATCCTGCCCGTGCACGCCCCGGCCGGTGCTCCCCATCCTCCCCGTGCCCAGCATTCCCAGCAGGAAGCCGACGGATGGGTCCTCACCGATGGGAAAAGAAGGTGCTGGGCGGATTCTGCTGGGTTTGGAAGCTCTGCGCCCCGGCTGAGCGTGGGCAGGCGTGGATGGGTTGTGCCACGTCTCCCACCTCCAGCGCCACCGAGATTCGAGCACAGGAGGATGGAAATCGGGTCCCAAGCTGAGGTCGCAGTGCTTAGCTCGGAAGGGCTGCTTTCAACCTGTATCCCTTCCATCCGGCTTTTCCCAAATCCCTGCTCCCACCGCTTGTCAAAAATGCCAGCTTGTCTCCTAAATGCATCTGCATGGTGTCAGCACACGTGTATACATGTAGGCTGGGGGAGGAACAGAGGGGATGCAACCGGCTGAAAATTCGGCTAAAAGTAGACGCACATCCCCACCAGGACTGTTCTGGACAAGCACTGCTGCAGCTCTGTTCTGCAGAACACTTCTGTTCTCCCACCCACCACATCACCATCGACCCTGAGGAGCTGCTACTGGAAAAGACTGGAGAGGCCGAAGAGAGAAGCAAAGAAACTGCTTCAGGGACCCCCTGAGGGCTGGGGAGAAGGACAGAGGCAAAGCGTGACCTGGGCACACCGTGCCCGGGCAGGATGTGCACCCATGTGTGTGCTCGAGGCACCGTACGCCCCTGGCTGTGTGCAACACAGGCAGCGACGCACGGAGCGCCAGCTCCCTTCAGCTCCACGAGTCGCAGCCTAAATTAGCTCCAGGAAAATCAAAACAAGGTAATGAAGAGCAGATTTGGCCCTTAGCACTTTTTGTATACGAAAACGTTTTGGAAACTAATTAAAGCCCCATCCAAGGCGATGCCGTTACACACCCAGAATGCCACGAATGTACTGGCGAGCGCCGCTGCTTGAGGATGGGGAAGCGCCAGCAACCCCGAGCCGGGCGGGCTGGAGCTGCTGGCATCCGACAGCCCGAGCACCTCGCAAGCAGCCTCAGAGGCAGGCGCTGGGTTTACGGGGCATCAGGGAGAGGAGCGAACGGTGCTTGCACAGGATCGTCCCCGTCCCTCGCAAGAAGCGTGTTGCGCGTTTTCAACCGAGCTGGAGCCGACGGGAAACCTGGTTTTCTGCTCGCAGGGAGCTGGCCTGGTGGGAATAAGTGCATGGTGCTACCGACAAAAAAGCAAGGCTGCGGGGCTGGAGCACGGTTTCATGCCTCTGATGCATGAAGAATACAGAATGTTCGGATGTGTTACAAAAGGGACCAGCACCAGCGTCGCTTCTGCACGAGGGGTCGGATTGGGCTGGGAGCTGGGGACCACCCCGGGGCACCGCTGGCTTTTTAGTCATCCTCACCTTCATTCATGTTTCTCTTCTAAGCAGAAAAATGCTCATTTCCTGAAAAGCTCAGCAAAGCTAGCCTTGAACGTGGCATGCTTTAAAAGCAGCAGAAACTGAGGCCATAGGATGGGAATCAGGAAAAGTGCTGTGAGAGAGTAAAAAACGAGGAGCCACGGCCCAGCGGGTCAAGGAGAGCGGGTGCAGCCCCACGCAGGTGTTTTGTGGTGCTCCCTACGTTGGGTTTTGCAAAAACTGAGATGTCCGGACGGAAGGGAACGCATTTTTAAGCCATGATGTGGATTTTGTTACTAATTTGCTGATGTCTTGAGATCAGCCCAAATCACAGCGTAAAGAAACTCGGTCGTAGCTGTATCCCGGCATCCCCATGTAGCAGCCAAACAAGCCCTCACTTCAGCTCCTATCTCCAGACAACAACAGATAAAAATAATAAAATTGCAGGAAATTAAAAATGCATACTATTTGTCACCACCTCTACACTACAGCTTTGACATTTTTTTTTTTCCAGCAAAACCAGACAAAAGCCATTTTTTCTGCCTATTCTTGGTCAACCTTTTGAATTTCAGACCTTCTTAGGAGGAAACACAGTAAAAAGTGACCTTTCTTGAAACGCTCATAAACCTTGTCTAACTGCTTTTTCCCATTTGTCTTAATGTTCTGTGTACTCATTGGGATGTAGAGTTATTCTCCCTTTTTTATTTTCTTCTCCTTTTTTTGCCAGAGAATCTGACAGAGCAGTCCTCATGGAGGAGGCTGAGTTTTCCATCATTTCTGGTAGCAAATTCTTTATGTTTCATTTTGGTCTTTTGTGGCTTTGAAGCAGCAGCTCAAACTCCAGAAAGGGTACAGTTGGGCCAAGGAAATATGAAACATCGTAATATTTCTAATGTTAGAAGAATTTTTAAAAGGTTACATAGTGGAAAAAGAAAATATGAAAAGCTTGTGGAAGTAAGGAGGTTCCTCGAATGCTTCTGCCAGCCCCCCTGCTACTGCAAGAAAGGGCAGAAGAGGGAGAAAATGTCAAAAATGCCCCCCTAAAAGCAAATTTCACCAAACAGAAGGAAAAGCATTTTAAATCCTGCAAAAGAGAAAGTGATCCAGAATGGCAAGAAGGTTTTTCTCAACGTTTTTCCCATAGTTGACCTATTCTAATAATCATTTTCACTCTCTTCTTCTGGCACACCAGCCCAAAGCCGATGTGTTTATGTCACTAAAGCCGCCTATGTACTTTTAAAAACTATTTTAATGGAAATGAAGCAGTAATGGAAACATTTCTATTTCCTATTAGCTTTCCTAAAGCCCTTTTACTATGAAAACCTAAACTTTGAGCTTTGGCTGTACTGACAGATGTCTCTCTTTAACTTCGCTGTTGTTTTGCAGGGCTGGCCTCCCGGTGTCCCCTCTTCTGATGTCCCCAGAAGCCACAGGGCACGCGCTGCGCCATGGGTGGTGGTGGCAGGACCCCGAGCGCTGCCGAGAAGGGGGCAGCCCTAGGTGACGCTGGTGGAGCAGCTAGACAGAAGATGGCCTCTGCTCTGTTCACGGGGGTTTGCAAGATTTACAAAGTGCTCCTGTTCTGCACCAGCACGGGGCTCAGGGTTCACAGAGAATTACAGCTGCCTGTGGGTCCTGCAAGCCTCAGCACGAAGGCATTCACTTTGGGTATAGGGCATGGCATTTCAGGGAATATTTTACTTCTGCAGGCTGAAATAACGCCAACGAGAAGCTGAGGCATCGGCGCTGCCCATCAGCTTCGCCTGTGCCGAGGAAGGCAGGAGCCCGTGGCACCGGGCGACCTGCACCGATCGTGGGCACGCGTTCCCTAAGGAGCTCTAATCGAAACCAGGCACCGGCTCGTTCCCCTCTCCTCCTGGCTTATCAAATGAGCAGGATGTTGCCACTCCGTTCACGAGCCAAGAAAAGCTCCCTTTCTCTCTTTTTTCAGCTGTTCTTTCACTTGAAGAATGAGGTGGTTTATGAGGATTTTCTTCACAAGGGAAAAAATGCTTCAAAATATCAAACCGTGAAGGCAGAGAATAAGCTGATTTTTCAACACTTCAAAATTATGTCATAAAGGCCCAGAAAGAGGCTTTGGCTAATACATAAACACAGAATCCAATACAAGTTACAGAGTGATTAACTAAAACCAGCGTTTCCAGAGAAATAATATCTACACAAACAGCCACATGCTCTGTTAACTAAATGAGTAACAGCACTTCAGGCTCTGGCAAGTGTCCCTTTTTTTTTTTTTAATAAAGGAAAAAAAAAGATTTGAGTGATTGTCTCTTTCATATAAAATGCAGAAACAGCTGTTGCACCCTTCATTTTCGGGTGCAACATCGAGTTTTGCATTTTCAGGGTGGATTATTGCCCCCATTTGCTTTTACTTTAGGGTCTCTGTGCCTACGAGCATGCAGGAGTTCAGTGAGAAGCAGAAGCGTGGATTTGGGACTGGAGGCCAGCAGATGTGGTTCGACTGTAACTGCTGGTAGGAGGAAGGGGAAGCTCCTCTTTATAAGCCCATTAATCATAAGCGTGGTCTCCCTGGGAGGACGCCAGGACGGGATATTTGCTACCTGCTTCTCCAGCTGCAGGCAGCGCTGCAATAGCAGCTCCTGCTCATCGCACGCGGCGTCAGCCAAACCTGCACCCTGCACGAGCCACCCCTCTGAAAGTGATGCTCCCCCCTCCGAAAGTGATGCTCCCCCCTCGGAAGGCGCTGCTGCCACCAAGGATGCTCGTGCCGGCTTCCAGCAGCATCTCCTGCGTGGAGCGCAGCTGTCACGGTGGCCACAGATGGAGAGCCACCGGTGACGATGGCAACGCTCAATCAGAGCATTTTGGGTAAAAGGGGGGGAAAAAAAAAGACCTCCTTTCTCCTAAGTGGAGGAGCAGCCCCTGGATTGTGCAATCGCTTAAAATTCAGAGCAAACGCTGGGCCCCGGAGGAAAGTTTCCTATGGAAAGATGTAAAGTGCAACCCCCACGCCCCCCCAGCCCGGCAAGGTGCCGTAACCAGAGCCCGCCGGCTGCGGGAATGGCTTTAGCAGGGCACTTTCCTTCGTACAGCATGTGCCTTCAGCTCCTGGTTGCCATGGTAAGGGGTGAATCTTTGAAGTAAATAGTCTGTGCAGTGACGT
Organism: Anseranas semipalmata; assembly: GCA_013399115.1. Lineage (NCBI taxonomy): Eukaryota > Metazoa > Chordata > Aves > Anseriformes > Anseranatidae > Anseranas > Anseranas semipalmata. The sequence goes on from VXAA01002392.1 coordinate 220,788, forward strand.
CCCAGGCCGGGTTATAGGCTTGCATCATCTGATTTGCATTTTGTTCCCATTCCCCCTGCTCTTTTTTTCTTTAAGTAGAGACAAACACAAAAACCCTCGTGGCAAGGACCTGTCTGTGGCTCTGCTGCACCAGCTGAGGCTTCAGTTAGAAAGTTTTCCTGGAACAAAAGCAATGCAGAAAGGGGAAAGAAAGGCAGGCGCACCAGATTAAAGGTTAGACAGCGCACTTTTAGCTTCAGCAGCCTCAGAATTCACAACCTAAACCCTCACCCAGGAGAATACTTAAGCACACAGCTGAAGTTAAGCAGACGCTCAGGCTCTTGCTCATCCCTGAGCATGGAAACGCATCGCATGGGGCATTGCAGACGAGCAGCAGCTGCCAGCAGGTTTGGGGCAGGGGCTGCACGGGTCCAAAGCTCAGCACCAGGAGGCCGCATCCCGCCCCCCGATGATGGCAGCGAACCAACCGTACATGATACTCCAGCAAAACTTATCCAGAAAGAAATCCGTTCAGTTTGCACACTTATCGCTCCCTGTAAGCCGGGTGCACGTCTCTTGCTCCCCGGCTTGCTTTCCTCCCCGGAGCTGGGGGTGCAACACAGGGGGACGGGAACAAGGAGCTGTTTGTGCACAAGGTGGAGGATTCGCAGACTGGAAACCGTCCCCGTGAAAGCGTGCATGGAGGCAGCGAGGACAAAGAAAAGGCAGAATCTTCCCTCAGAAGATGTTGAGAGGCAGGAAAGCTCGGGAGGAAAGGCGCTTGTTGCCAGCAGCGCAGAGGTGTGGAAATAAAAAGCAATTAAGACAAATGGCAACTGTGAAACAAGTCTTCTGGACAGCCAGACGTTGCTTACAACAAATAAATAGAGCCAGAGTCTGACTGCAAGGGCAGACCTTCACGGGAGCCGCTTCTGCACCGAGACCTGGAGCGTTCCCGCAGCCAGCGAGCGCTCAGCGCTGTGTGCGGTGCGAGGCAGGCGCAGCCGGGGGCTGGCGGCCACGTGGGGACAATGCAGGGACATCAGCAGCTATGCAGCGACATTGCGGGGACGTTGGCGGCCTGCTGTCCCCTTGCAAACTTTCATCCCTGCCCAGCATGGACACCAGCGCCCAGAGGGGCATGGTGGCGGAATACCCCATAAGCACAGCCGCAATTAGCAGCTGCTCTGCTTTAATTGACCACCACCTTTAATTGCAGTACAGCGGGCTATTCCCTCCGCTTTCCCTTCTGGCACAGATTTCTTCCCTCTTAAATTAGCGGTGTGGGAACAGCTCATTAACGCTTGCATAAGCAAAGCTTGCTTAGGCAAGAAACAATCAGGTGCTATCTTTTTTGCTTATGCTGTTCTGTCTGTCTCAAAGACTCAGCCCCAAGCTCCAGAAGATGTCCTGGACAGCCCTCGGCCGTGCTGGTCCCCAGGACCTTGCCTTTGCACGAAGCAGTGGCTGGTCCTGCACCAGCTCCCGTCACAGCCCGAGCACCAGGATAAGCGCGCTCTTTTCATGGAAAAAGGACTGGAGATAAAGCTCATGCCGAGAAGTGGTACCAAAAACTGATGAAGCAGAAAGGAGGGAGAGGTTTAACAGAAGAAGCATTATTTAGTTGAGGACAGGTACTGTAGCTGGATTAGGTTCAAAACAGACAGATTTGTTCAGGCAGCAAAATCTTTAAAGGGAAGATCTGCGTAGGATAATGGAGTGTAAAAATGTAACACACATGAGCAAATTCCTAATAACTTCCTAGATTCAGTCAAGGGAATTTTGGGATTACTTTTTGTTTTGGCAGAAAAATAAACCCTAGGATAACAGCAGAAAGGCTTTGAAGGTATAAGCCAAGCAAATGGGCTGGCTAAAGAGCCCCGTGCGAGATAGATGTGCAGATAAGCTGGGGTAGATATTATCTTTTCAGCACTAGCTATGAGAAATCACTGTCTGTGCTCTTCACTTTCTAACAAACTTAATCGCTTCATGATGAACCAATGGCATTTCCACTTCCATATGCTTTTGATATTACTTAATAAACTTAATTAGAAAGCAGCCATCCTACTGGAAAAGTAACATTTCAGAGGGTTCCCTTTCTCTGGTTAGGAGCAGGCCACGTTACATAACTGGATTTCTTTGCTGTTCCATATTATCACAATTAGGTTAAATTCCACTATTCATTTTTACAGTACACAGTAAAGCTAATAACGGTAATCACTTTGCAAGTAGGTAATAAAATGCCCGTCTGCCCAAGTTTGCAGGTAATGCCTTAAAAGATATTGGGTATTATTAGAAAAGGATGTCCTGAGTCTGCGTCTCTTCCTACACGACCGAGGCATTAAAGCCACATCCATCCCCTGTGCGGGAAGAAGAAAAAGAGAAAAAACTCAGGATAATTTGCAAAGTGGTGAGCAACGTTATCCTTTGGGAAGCTGAGACAAAACCTGCCCAGATAAACTCTTCTGACACCCTGCGGAGGGGATGGCAGGCAGGAGACCCTCCCTGGGGGTCACCCCGGATGGACCCAAGGCGGCGGGCACACACGCCCTCTCCAGACGATTGCAACAGAAAGCAAAACCATCTGTATCGATCCGAGGGAGGATGAGAACAACCAATATGCATTTCAGTCTTAACATAAGGCACGTTGCTGGTATTCGGGTGGGGGCTCGCCTGCAGACACGTCCTGTCGTGCGGCCGGGGCAAGCCTGCGCCGCCTGGTGCACGGTGTAGCAGAGCCAGCTCGCTGCTTCGGCATCCTCCGCCTGCCAGCTGGGGCCAAGGAGAGCTGGAGGGGTTTGGGACAGCCCTGTCGTTCTGGCACAGCCCCCTTGTGTCACCAGAGTGATGGGGTCCCTCCGGGCAGACCCCAGGGTTAGCACCTTTAATAGCTGATGTACCTTGCTCCTTGTAGGCTGCGTCCCCAAGGGGTGTGCTTCACGCATCCTTCACACCATCCTGTCCTGGTCCTTCTTGCTCCTCTTCCCTGCAGTGGCCTGGAAGCATCTCAGAGGTTTCTTTTTTTTTTTTTTTTTTTTTTTCTTTTTGAATTTGCAGCACATTATCCGATGGGATGCACTTATTAGTCACTACTGACCTCCTCATGCAGATTACAGTCTATGATAAAGATGCTGGCGTGCTCAACCATCCATTAAGGGTTTTGTTCTCTTTCAGAGTAATTTGTTTCAACAGACAAAAAGCTGGACTGGCTTTAGCAGCTCCTCCCTGATTTGGAGCAGATTGGATTTCAGAGCCAATATCAATTCCGAGGCTTTTTTACAATGTGTAAGAACAGTACGCAAGCCTGCGGGGTTTGAAGTCTCCCACATCAGCCAGGCCTTCCCAGCTGCAATGGGAAGTCACCCCACACGAGCAGCAGGACACTTGGAAGGGGCCCTGGGCTACAAATGGAAGAAAACCACAAAGGGAGCAGAGATGAGATGGGTTTTCAGCCCTCAACTGATTTCTAAGACTAAAGATTTTCTTCCATCTTTGCTTTCATACAACAAATTTCCAAGCTTATCACCATACTCCATGAAAATGAGATGAGCTTATGGGAAATGCGATCACCTTGTGATGATTTCGGGAGCCGATATGCTGCCTGTGAATTCTGTTTGGTCGCTGAGGATAGTTTATGTCTCTGTTTCATGACTGAAAACTTCATCTTGAATGCGGAGCTTACCTGCTTTTCCCATTGCCTTTTTCCACTGACGATCCTCAGTTCCTCTAGAAGCTCGGCAGCCAGAAACACAGGCACCATTTAGGCAAACCAGTTTTAAAATCTGAATTCATCTGAAATCTCAGAATCATCTGAATTTCAGAATCATCTGAAAAAGGACGGGAAGATTATGAAGGAGAAGATCTCTCTCTGGTCCTTTTTAGAAACCAGATATAAAAGAAGAAGAGAAGGGCTGGAGGAGAGCTCAGGTGCATCAAAACAGGATGAGGGAGGGTCTGGGACTGTTTAGAAGGCCCAGACATATGTTCAAAGACCTTTTGAGAGCCATTAAGAAAAAGAGGCAGGAAAAGATACTTGGACATTTATTATTTTGTCTAGATCTGTGTGTTTCCTGGGTTAGCTGAAATAAAACGCCTGGGTTTCTCTGGAATCTTTGCAAAGTTTGGATCTCTGTGTACTTTATCTGTCACATTTCCTTGAAGAGGTGAATTGCAAAACCACCACGATTTCCACCCTTCGCGTAGGATGAGCTTCAGCTGCTGAGGACTCCGAGGGACTCAGCCCTGGACGTGCAGGTCTGCAGAAGCTGGGCCATGCGATGCTGAGAAGACCTTTGGTTCATGCCCAAGGAACGTGCCCGAGGGATGGAGGAAGGGTGCTATAACTGAATCAGAATAAAAGCAGCTTTAAATGCCGAGCTCGGCGTGGCGGGACCCAGTCAGATGGGGGAGTTTCACCGCAGCTCTGTGACATCCATTAAATGACATAACGTTTTAAGAAATGCATACCAAGGACATGACCAGCAAAAATCCTTCTGCTTGAGCAGGACTGCAAATGAGCAGTGAAGTTGATTTATGCCCGTCTGCAGTTACCGTACAGCTGAGTGCATTCCTGCAGCAACATCAGCGCGGGACGACGTGCTGCACTAATTCCAGTAACGGATCTCGATTGTGTTCATCAGCACGGATCAGATCAGAAGGAGAAAAAGGAACAAGGCATCGCCCATAAAACACACCATGTGCAGCTGGGGATGCAATCCTCAGGAGAAGCTTCAGCAATGCAGTGGCAGGTCCTCACTGCGACCACAGATGTCTCCTCCTGGTTCACCCCCTTGGCTGCTGTCCCCCTCCAAGGCAATGATGCCGCTGGGACACTACGTGCCTGCCCCTTCCTCTCCCTGCCCTTTGCAGGCTCAAGAGCAGTGGGTCAGCCTGGGCTGGTGTCGTACTGATACGTGGTACACCAGCATCACAGCGTGCCTATGAGGCCACCACGTGAAATTAAACCCAAGCGGCACTTTGGTCATGGTGTAAGATCAAAGACTTCCCATGCTCACTGCAGAGTGCCCGCACGAATTCCTTAGTCCATTCCCATCCCTGGAGCCACGTCTGCCATGGACCAGGCGCTTGTAGCCACGGCTCTGCTCCCCTGGGGTGGCTCTCGGTCCTACCACGGCACAGCAACAGCTAGCTGAGCTGTGAGGAGGAGGATGGGCGTTAAGGATAAATGCTACTACACACAAGTTGGGGTCATGGTAATACCTGGCTACATCGTAAGCAATCAAAGGCAGCCTTTCACTCCGATTTTTGTGGCTATGGTAATAACTATGATGTTGTTTTAATGTAACACCGAGTATTTAACTGGGGATTGCTGGCATGCTCGCACACGGCTATGACTGGGAGACAGGATGCACTAATATTTGCCAGTGAGACAGAACAGAAGACAAGAGATAAAGAATAGGATTACGCATGGCGCACTACATGTTCACACAATAAAGAGCATTATTTCATTGCTCTTGGGACCGTCGTGCAAACTAATTAAAATGGTATTTCAGCATATTGAATTAATGACTCCACTGAGGGCAAGAAAGATCTTATCAGCAGGCGTTTTGAAACCTCATTTGCTTTCAAAAATGTACCAGATTGGTAATAATCTCAACAGCGAACTGGCAGAGTCAAGTAGGAACACACGTTTTGTCAAGGTCTGTGTGAGGATGAAGGACGCCGCGCGGCAGCCCTGCAGATGCCATCGGCCGACAGCAAGGCACGGCAGCACGAGCAGCTCTGTCACCCTCTGCTTCGGGCACAGATATTGCTCTCCTCATGGGTACTTTTACCTTCTCTTTAGCTTAAGGAAAGAACTGCTGGCTGGACAGAAAGGCTGCAAAGATTGGGGTATTTTGCCCAAAGCTCCTCTCCTGAAGGTGCTGCCGTGCTGCTCCTCGCAGCCACATACATCTCCCCCATAACTCCCGGCTCAGGACTGGGGCTGCGCTTTGGGACCCTATTTACCCATTCCAGTTCCTAGACTGGAGATACTTCACATACGATCGACATCGCCTCCTACATCATCTGCTAGTACCAAAACCTCTGCCAGATAATCCTCCTCACAGACACATCCCAGCTCCAGCCCAGGACCAGCGGGGGTTTTGCCCCCACATCTCCCATGAGAAGGATGTGCATGACTTGTACCATGTCAAAGTGCAGATTTGTGTGTCTGAAGAATAAAAAAGTGATGTAAAACTCCTCATCTGCCCTCCCTGCTCCTCTCCATCTGCCATCAGCCTGCGTTAGACCCTGGCATGGTGCAGCCCACCGTAGGTGACAACATGGGCTTCATCGCCTGCGTGGTCCTCCTGCATCCCGGGGCACGCGGTGCCGCTGCCCAGACGTATCGCTGCCCCATCGCAGCCATAAAGTCTTTCCCATGGTCCTGAAGTCAGCCTCAGAGCAAGAATCAGTGCAAAACCAACAAAGATATGGAGAGTGTGAACAGATGCCAAAAGGATAGATGGGAAAAACTTGCACTTCCAAGTGCCAGAGAAGACAATGAGACATAACAAACCACTTTGTTTGGGAGAGGTTTTTCTTTAGGGAAGAGGGGAGAAGACTGGGAAGGGAGTGGGGGAATAGTAGTCCCTCTCACACCCACTCCCACAGATGAAGAATTATATCGAAGCCAACGATTTTTCATATCCAGCCATCCCATTTTGGTGCTAGAGAACTCCCTGTCGAGATAACCTCCCAGCAAAGGGACATGTCCTGGCCTAGCCAGCTTTCCTTATGTTACATAAAGCCCACCGCCCTTTGTTCTGCATACATATAGCTGGGCTGGCAGCAGGGATGTGCTGGGTTCCTCGTGCCCACACACACACAACACTCAGATGCTTTCCCAAACTGTCCCAATTGCACAGATGCCGCACATCCACACGATGCACAAGACTGCATTTCTAGGCACGCCGTGGCAGAGTCAGAGATGCCACACACATCTGACAAGGTCAGGCTCATTAGGGCTGCTAACTAGGACTTTGAAATTTCTGGACAAATATATAAAACCTCACAGGTGGAAGAAAAGCTCCTACCATATATATGCAGGTGTATTTTAACATTGCTTTAGTACAGCCACACTAATATACAATTTATTGCTCACTAGCTTGTCCAGGCACTGCTCTTAAAGTGCCGCTGTCCCACCTGGTCGTGGTCACGGCATTGTCACCTTGTCACCTGTCCTTTCCCAGCACCAGTCCCCCCTCGAAGGGAGGATGGGGACCCCAACAGAGCTCGGGGACCCCAAAAAGCAGCAGGGATTCTGCAAGGCACCGACCACCAGTGCTGGTTTTTGAGGTAGCTGCAGCAGCACCTCACAGCTCCTTTTTTTCCAGCCCAAATTTGCCAACAGCCGAGACAGCCCACACCACGGGGCTATTTAAAACCGAGGCCACCGCTGCAGTTGTGCTGACTTGCAAGATTCCCAGACAAGGCTCCTTGTAGGCTCAAAAAACCTTAATTTAGACGGCCTGTTGATTACTGTCTTCAGCAAAGCTTGTTACCGGAGATCTCTGAAAGCAGCCGCCTCCTCGAAGCCTGCCGCATCGCCTGCACCTGAAATATTTCCACGCCAGGAGCAAAGCTCAGCACGGCACGTGCTGGGAGCTGGGCTGTGTGCAGGGCGGAGCGCTCTTGCTTGATGGTCATTTGAATTTTTTTGACGCTCCCTCCCTTATCCTAAGTTCAGTATCCGGATTCTGACAAAGTCTGAGCACGTTTCCAGCAATGCTTCAGGATGCTGATACCGTGCACTTTGCAGCCTTTGGATGCACAGGCTGTGGACGAGCCAGCCTTTGGGACACACGATGCCGTGGAAGGGGCCGAGCAGGTCCCTCAGCCCCCGAGCTGCCACCAGGCTCTGAGCAGGGCAGGGCAGCTGCCTTGGGAAGGAGAGAGCATCTTTCCCCTTCCTGACCATAAAAGCTGTGGTCCAGTGCTCCCTGTTGATTTGCTCTTGTTTTGGCATCTTCTCTCGCCAGAACAAGCCCTCAGGGCTCTAAAATTACATGGCTGGAGCTGCACTATCCTCCTCCCTGCACGGATGGACCGGGATCTGAACACACATTCATGTGCTCAACCTCCTGGTGTCTGCTCCTTGCCCAACCCAAACTAAGGCAGCGCCACTGCTTGTCCGACTGAACTCTGCGCTTCCCACATAGTGGTAGGAATTTCCTGCTTCCTGAGGCAGCAGTAAATACTTAAATGTGCTGCGTGCTGACCTCGGCATGAGGTGCCAGGCTTTTGTTCGCCTTTTGGGGAACAGATCCTTGGCTTCTGCAAGAGCCACCCCGTGGTGCCCAGTCCAGCCCAGTCCTCACCCCAGTTTGATGCGGGTTTGACTGGGACTGAAGGACAGCCAGGTCCCTTCTCTCCCCTGCCTGGGTGAGCACGAGCCCGCAGCACAAGATTACGTGGGCAAAAATAAAAGATGTTTATGATGCACCAGTGCTGGGGTTGCTGGGAATAGGAAAGAGGTGCTTGCAGTGAGAGCACCACGGGAGGGAAAATGTGAAGGCTTGGCAACGAGCTGCCAGCGTTTTTCTGGTACCAGCAAATATTGCTGTGTTTGAGAGAATTCCCAATTCAGCAGGATTTCATGGAGCTTGAGAACAAAGTCTTTTTTTTTTTTTTAATAGAAATCTTTCTCTCTGTTACTGCTCTACTTCTAATTCTTAATTGAACGAGGCAGGTTCTTTCCTATTTCCAATAGGGCTGTGCAAAATTATGAGATCCATTAGCTTTAGCTTTGCAAAAAAAAAAAAAAAAAAAAACCTTCTCGAATGATTTTCAAGTTCTTCCTCAGACCACATGTGCTCTGCGGCAGGGTAATTTTGTTTAGTGTAATTCACTTGTGCTAATTTCCTGTAATTCTTGCAAGATATATGACTATATTTTTTGGTTATTTTCCACGTATATTCAGCATTAATTTCCCTTGCAGCAATATTTACGTGCAGAATATCCCCAGAGACACTGGAAGGTTTTTGTTTTCAGGAACACTGCAAATGCCCGGTGGATCAGATCACCAGCTCACTCAATGCAGCATTCAGCTGAGCTAGCAAAGAGCTGTTATTCCAAAATCCATAGATGCTGCCTCTAACGCAGTCCCAACTTTCCCCAGGGTCCTGAGACTCTCTGAATTATACTTCTAATTAGCCTGGGTGACTTCATTTCAGTAAATTGCTCATAACTGAAGAATGCTGTTTCTGTAAACCACAGGCTATTGGTGAGCAGGTTGAATGGTGAATATTTGTAGTTCAGTGGGATGTTTGGGATGTGTGTTTGAAATGGGTGAAACGGGTTTTTTGATGAGGAGGCAGACGCTTAGTGCCCAGGAAGGCAGAGGTGTGCCCAGATGCATGGGCAGAAAACTCAAATCCTCGCTTTTGGCCTCACAGTCTGAGTGGCCTCATGGTGACGGCAGGGGCGGAGGCAGGGACAGACGGCAGGACGCGCTGCCCTGCAGACGGGCAGGAGCATCTCATCCTGCAGCCTCTCGCTGGCTCTCCACCGCGCAGCACGGCTTTGCACGCTTCCACATTGCTTTTCTTTTCAATCACAGCTCCTTTCCCTTAATGTAGCTCCGCTTTCAGGTCAACACAACGTGCATATCTGCCCTTCATTTTTTTTGGTCCAGCCTCTGGTCTAAAAATACCAGCTGGCCACAAAGCCCCCGTTATAATTTGCTTTCACCTCCAGGTGGAGCGTTTCGGTTGCTGTTGCAGGGACAAGCCCCGCTCTCCCTCGCCGGCTGCCGCAGGGCCCCAACTGGACACCACGCTGCAGAAAAACCCATGCACAAACCCAAAGCACAAAAAATCGCAGCCGTCTGAGTCACCGTCTTGCTGAGACACACGAATGGCAGCCAAGAGGTCTGCGGTCCCCCCAGGGTAATTGCATGTGCAAGGAGACCCACCACCACCATCCCGGACGGCGGCAGCGAGAAAGGTGGGCAAAAGATGGGATTTTGGGGATGGCACGGTGCAGAACATGCAGGCGGGGGGACGCAGGGCTTGAGCACCTTCCCCACAGCAGCGCTGTCGGCTCTCGGCTCGACGGCAGCAGAAAGTTTCATTTTTTGCTGGAGCAAGCGTGCTGTTCCAGGGTGGATTTTCACGCTCCGAGAGGCAGAACTGGAAAGCCGGTTGCAAGCCAGAAAGGAAAAATTGCAAAACAGGAGTTTGGAGGAGGGGAGACCTGGACCAAAATCCACCCTCCTCACTTACAGGAAGGCAACTGGGAGAAAGCACGGTGTGGAAATGAACTTCCCAAAATAAAGGGAATTTAATGCTAACCAAAACACCCAGACACAGATGAACTTAATCATACTGAAGTGAGTGAAGGTCATTAAATAAACAGCAGAAGTCAAAGTGTTGAGATGGGGAATATATTCAGCTATCAGCTCTTAGGGAGAAAAAATAAACATCGGGAACTGCATTGCAAGAAGTTATCAGAAGCACCAAGACAAAGAGAAAAAAACAAATCCGAGTCTCCTCTGACACGCACCGTGCAGGGCAGCTCGTTCAGCAGGACATGGGCAGGGTTACGAGAGGGTTAGGAAGGTGGCAGGGGGATTTCCAAGGCACTTTATACGTATTTGCTGGCTCTGATTTCTTATTCTTCTGCACTGTAATCCCAACAGCACCATAAAAGTTCCTAACGTTGCCTGTGGTTGGTAGAAGTATTGACGGCCATGGGCATGGACCCTTGCGTTTGAGCACTATTTATGCTGTTTGCCTAATTGCAAAGTGCCCGTGGCCGGCATGCACGGCGTCCCTGTCAATGGCACAACTCTGCTTCTGCGCTGTAAAACAGGACGTAAAGTTTTATGCTGCTGCACCTCCGGTTTTCCTTTATATCAGGTTGGCAACAGTCTGCATTTTTTACATAGAGTTCAGTTCTCACTAATGATTTTCACGTTCCTTTTGCCGTCGCAAGAAAATCCGTACAAAAAGCGCAAATAACTTTGCAGCCTTTGCGTAAATCCGTCCTGGAAACCACTTGCGAGCGTTTTCCCGCTGAGATCCTCGCACTGGGCTTGTGACAGTGCGGGCTTGTGCCGGCTGCAATTTGCAGCACGCGCCTGGTGGCCCCTGCGTGCAGAGGTGTCCCTATGCCCACGGGACGCCCAAATCCACCCGGCCGGGCGCTCGTTGGAGCTTTTGACCTAGGGTGCTGCTTGGAGAGGCTGGAAATGCCATTGCGGTGAAGCTCTGTAGATGCAGCGGGTGCGTTTGTGGAAGATGTGTGCCTGCACGAGCGTGGGGACCAGCGGAGAACTGAGAGCATCAGCCCATGTGCCAGGTCTCGTTTCCTCGGGCTTTGAACAGCTTTCCCATGAAATCCATACAGGGCTGGATGAAGGCAAGTCATGCTGCACGGGCTGTGCCCTGCTCCACGCTCTGCACTCGGCATATCCATTTTCCACCTCCTGGATGTGGAGTCTCACTGGTTTTAGTGGGACACTTGCTAAATGAGGCATTTCAGCCAATTTTTCTGTTACACCTGCACTACAGAAACATCTTTGTAATCACGAAGTAGGCAACCAGACAAGTAATTTTCCTGATAGGAACAAGCAAGGGCCCTTCTGCACATCCAAACACAGTGACAGGATGCATAATTGCCGCAGGCCCCTGTATGAAGGATTAGTTGTGGAGCTATCACTTTGACAAGTGAGGGAATAAATCATCCTCTCTGAACTGCAAGTCTGTACCAAAGAGCTACCTGAACTGCAAATGCACACGATCAGCAAAAATGAATAAATAAAAATCAGAGCTAAAAATCAGGGGTAAAATTGCCCCGGAGGGTCAATGGGGACGTGCACCTGACTCCTTCAGCTGCTTGTAGAAGCATTAGCTCAGGCTTTTAATGCCAGTGAAGCCTCTGCTGGGCCCTCTCGGCTTTATGGAGTCTTTAGGTGGTCAAGAAAGCACCGGGTGCTTCACAAACTCCATAGAAGAAAGCGATAAAGGCATTTATGCTATACAGGAATCAAAAACAGTGCATACAAATTTCCGCTCCCAAAAACATTTCGATGATTAGCTTTGATTAATAGTGCTGCCAGAGGATCATTCATCAGTATTAACTAACAACATCTTTTTCCACATTATTTCTGACTCAGAGAAGCTGGAAAGTGAAACGCGTTTCTGTTTTACAACGTCCTTTTTACTCCATTTGCCATTTACACACTGGTTTGGTGGTTTTTTTTCCTGCAGGAGAGAACTGCCATGAAGTTCTGGGTCTGGAAACAACGCCCAGAACTCGATGCTGGAAACAAAGTGCTGGCTCCCACACACACAGCCTCGATGGCCGAGATCTCCGTGCTGCTCGGGGGATGCCCCAGCTCTGACCGCGGGCCTGGGTGCTGCCTTTCGCAGGCTGAGCGCTTGGGTTTCTCCGGAGGAATTTCTCTGAAGGTGCAGCACAACTGCAGCTCACCCCACAAGTGGCATCGCAGCACGAACACGCACGGCGCGGTGCTCACCTCTTAGGACTACTGCGCTTTTATTCGCACAAGCCTTACCCTTAAAACTACTTTGAGTAATTCCAGGTTTAAGCTGTTATAGAACTATTGGGTTGTAAATCTTTCAGCCTAAGATACTATAACTCAAGCTGATCAACAAAGGAAAAAATAAGAAAGCTACCTGCCAAGACCAGATTTGCTGCCTTGTGACCTGCAGAAGTTGCAATAGCTTTCTTCCACAAAGACACCCCATTTTCCAGCTCCTGAATGGTCCCTCACTGAGCGAAGCTGGTTGATGAAGCTACATCTCATGAACCACCACCATTTCATTTTACAACTCAAAGCGTTCAGTCCTTAATAAAAAGGCGGGAGCTCAACCGTTCAGTCTCAACAAGCCATAAGCTGTCTGACCAACATGTTACAGAATATATTTTAGAAAACAAGTTACCCAAGAAAGTAAAGTACATATTTCATCCTTCCCTTTTTTAAAAGGATATTTCATTTGTGTGATTCATACTGGAATTTTAAATAAGCAGATACAAGGGGGATATAATCTACATTTCATTTAAGTATGCACATTTAGAGAACACATAACCACGCATATACACATATATGCACACATATACATGCAGATATATGCATGTGTAAAACCTCATGGCATCTAATCAGCCATTTTCCCATCCTTACTTTGACCCTAACTCATAGTCTCATCAGAACTGAGACTTCCAAACAAGCATGCCCCTGATGAACACAAGGGCATTTCCCATCCCTAGGAATGCCTGGCACAGGAGCACGTCTGCCCAGGAAACCCTGGGAACTGATGCAGAGCAGACAGAAGAACTGGGAAGGGATGGGGTGACCTTTGCAAAGTCCTGCCTCTGGTCCCAGGCACGAGAGCACAGCAGGGAAAACATTCAGCACCGCATTGGGCGATTTACCGATGAATTCAGCAGAAATTAGAGGCTGTTTCCTTACCGCTGCCCGACAAGGTCCCCGCTCCCACGCAGCGGCGCAGTCTAGGACAGATTCGGTGTTAAGCCGCGCTGCCTGCCCCGCCGCAGCCCCGGCCCGTCATCTGCCGCCAGGCACCTTTGGGAAAGAAAGAAACCATTAAGAGATTTTTCTGTTAGCAAAGGCCTGCGTTAGCGCTCCTCTGATTCCTCCTAATCACTTTATCCGGCGATATCAGCCATAAAAACAGCAACTGGGGAAAGTGCCTAAGAAATTTTAGAAGAAAAAGCTGAAAGGCAGAGCAAACGTGCCTCGTGACAGCGGTGCTCGCGTCTGCCCTGCAGGTACGAGGCTGGAGAGGGCTTTCCATCAAACCACACAGCTTCCTCTGGCGGGGGTAATGCTGGGAATGGAGTTAGGGTCCCTTGTAGCGCCCCAAACTTTGGTTCTTTCCCCAAACAGCTTCCAGCTGTCCTAGTTCCCAGGCACCCCCCAGGAGAGAAGCAGTTCCTCGAGGGCTGGGGAGGTGAAACAGTGGGGACCCAAGCTGCAGGAGCAGGAGAGGCTGCTCCTCTCCCGTTCCTCTCCACCACCACCTTCCCAGTGCTGAACTTCTGCATCCAGGAGGTGACAGCAAAGCTTAGGGAAGGGCAAAGCCCCTGCCCCTGCTTTCTGCTCTTCCCCCGTTCCTCTCCAAAGCCAAAGCCATGCAGTGCCGTCACCAGGTCGATGCACCTCCCGCCTGCTGCGTGTGCCCTCTCCCCAGCTGCCCCCTGCCACCAGCACACTGGGCAGTGGGCAAAGGGGACCAAGTGCCCCCGGCTCGCGCTGCCACGGGGTCAGCTTCCCCGAGCTGTAGAGAGCAAAGCCTCCTTCTCCTGACAGCTTGGGGTACGTTTCCAGACCACTGGGCTCGCTTCCTGTCACTGCGAATAGGAAAAATTCTCCAGTCATCCAAAAATGGACTCCAGCAGCCCCTCCAGGTAATTCCTCACGCTTGAGACAGCCCTGGAGAGTCATCGCTCGCCTCTTAATCCCCTGAAAACATCCAGGGGAATGGCAAGCAGGTTTCCCCACGTCTGCCCCTTCCCCGGAGCCCCAGCTCTCCGTGTCTGCGGTCAGACAGACAAAGGCTGCCTCCAGTCCTGGCTTTCCAGAGAGTTTAGTTTCAGGTCAATGGGCCTATGAGGAATAATCGCACCGGAGGCATGGCACATGCCATCGCCGTGATGGGATGTGGCTGGAAGGGTTTTCCCCGGCTGATGCAGGACCATATCATTCCCAACCGCACTGATGCTGCCCCATCCTGAAGACACCCAGACCTCATCTGGGCACAGGAAGCCCCCTGAGATGTGCTCAGCTGGTAGCTCGCCGCTCTTGTCTCCACCAGCATGCTGTTGCAAACTCTTTGTGTTTGTATTTACCTATACGCTGTGTCAAGCAAAAATTAACGCAGGTGGCTGAACTACCCTGTATGTAGATAGAGACTGCAATGGTAAAAAATATAAAGCCAACTGCCTGCTCCTTCAGCAAATACACACAGACAGGCTCGTATATGCTTTGGGGCAATTTTCAGCACAAAGATACAGCAGCCCTTCCCAAAAACCAGACAAAACCACCTCCTGCCAGGGCACCCCCACCTTCATTCTGGCCATCGGACAGCATTCTCCACCGCCATACACACACACACCCTCCCACGGTACGTTCACCTGCAAAAACTGCTGAAAATAAACCAAAATAAACCAAAACCAAGGCATGGACCACGCTGTAGAAAGGCCCACGCGCATGAACCAGAGCGACTGTGACAGATGGACAAGATGAGAAGTGGCTTTTTGTGCATGTGCTTTTTTTTGGCTAGGAAACACCAGAAAATGAGGCCTTCTGGATCTAAATGGCCTCGTTTTGCTTCAAGTGCTTTCCACTTTTAAAGCCTGTCCACAGCCGTGTGTATATATATATTGCTCTATAAATGTTTCACTGACTCCAGAAGGGGGGAGCCCCCGGCGCAATCCTTTCCTCTCGAGTTCCTCCTTCCACGCCTCCCTCACGATGCTCAGGCACGAGTTGCCTTGGGCTGACCCCAAACTCTCAAACCACCGCCAGGTCCCCGTGCAGCGCAGGTTGTGTAGGTAGAAGCAGTGAGAACAACTAATGGGGTCACACGGCTATAATTTCTAGAACTGGGATCATCAGGACGCACTTCTTTTTCTGCTGAGAGGCTGGAAAAACAACTGTAAAAGATTTTTTTCCCTTTTCTAATCATCAGCTCGCTTGAATAATAGGCAAAAAGCATGATATCCAACCACCTCCCACCGAAAATGGATGCAGCAGTGTTTCTAGGGACTACTGCATTGAAAATGAGGATTGGAAGATGCAAGGAAAGAGAAATTGAGCATCACCCTCCTCAGACACCTCCAGCTCTGCAGACAACTTGCTGCAGCACATGCAAGTGCCACTTGAAATACCCTTTTCCCAGTGCACCCATTAACATTCACAGAGGGAAGAACAAGAGTTAGTGAATTAAGGTTCCAGGCTGTTTAGGGATGGTAGAGAGAGGCAGCACACAGAGAAACCCTGGGCCGCCAAGATGAGAAGCACAACCCCTGAGGTTTTTGGTGACCACCACCCAAGTCCTGCTGGCACTGCTGGGGGTCCCCAGCTTTGCCATGGAAGTTCCCAGAAAGGATTTTTCTCTCCCCTTTTCCCCTGTCCCTTAGGGACCTCTTCCTTCACAGTAATGTCACTTGTCCTCCTCCCAGCCTACCTCTAGGACCGGACCAGTCCCTTGTAGGTCTAAGGCAGCGTGAAGGATCTTACCCAGTTTATTTGCACCCAGCCCCAAAACAAAAAAGTAGGTCCTACGCAACAGAAGGAAAGGGAAGGAGGAGAGGGATAGAGAAAGCATGACTCCAGCAGTTTTCATGGTATTTGGCAGGGCTGGAAGCAGCAATGGCAATAATTTGACCGTAGTCTCCTGAAAACTGCTAGTCACAGATTTTCCGAACGCTGAAAAATACAGAGATATATATTTGTAAGTAACCACCAGACTCAATCAGCTCATCTTGACCAAATACTCCACAATGACATTATTCCACAATGGCATAATCCTTAGAGAAAAACCACAGCATTCTTGGACCCCAAACAGAAACTCGACACATGTAATACCTAATACTAGAGTGTACTTTATACCCTGCTTTCCTATGAGTCATTTTCCATCCCACTGTCTGTTGAAAATGCTTTTTTGTTTATTTATTAAAGATTCCCTCAATGGCTTTATTGATGACAGAAAAAGGGAGCGAGGCAGAGATTCGGCATCCCGGAGACCTGCCACCGAATCTGGCCTAACTGAAGCCATCTGCTCGGGACAGGAGCCGCAGCCAAAGCCAGCTGTTAAAGGGACAGGGCTAGAACGGGCAGGATCTGCGTTTTTAAAAGAAGTCGTGTTGCAAAACAAGGAAAGAGAACTGCTTTTCAGTTTATTGGGGGGTGGGGGAAGATGTTTGTTTTGTTTTCCTGTCGAAGCCCAGTTCTCTTTGCACAAATGGAAACATCCCCAGGCCTATCTGGAAGAACCCGCGCTGGGCAGCGTTTCAGGAAACGGGCAAACAAGACCGAGTGTGTACCAACCAAAAAAGTGAAACCGCTGCTCCAGCTCCATAACCCAAAGCAAAGGCTCGGTTCAGCCCTCGCCTGCGTTAGCATTTGGATGAGGCAGCTCAGCGTCAGCCCCTCGGGTGCACAGCGGAAGAAAGACAAATCACCCATTTATTTAATAAATACATTGAATTGTGCTATTTGATCAATCTTCACAATCTCAACAGCTCGGGCCTGAGCGGTGGGGGTTTATTTTCCAATTTAATCTTGGCAAGACCCATTTAAATGCTAGGAAGCGAGCAGCAGCATCTTGCGTGGATGCTGCAGGGAGCTGTGGGACGCAGGATGGAGCCGAGGCTGCCGTGAGCCCGCACCAAGCCAGGCGAACGCAGGGTGGGTGCCCCCATGCCGACAGCCCCAATCCTCAGTAGATATTTGACCAACTAAACCCCTTCATTTCGAGTTAGCACACTTGGGTCTGCTGCCCCGGTCTGTTTCGGTGGCAAACTACCAGGCTGCTTGATAACTGGAAGACTGACCTTCCCTTCCCTTCCCTTCCCTTCCCTTCCCTTCCCTTCCCTTCCCTTCCCTTCCAAAAAAGAGCTGTTTACAGAAGTTATGCTGGATTTTTTTGCTGGGTTTCAGGACTTTCTAAAGGGAAACAAGCAGAAAGACCTGCAGGCAGGTGGCTTTCTGACATACGCCAGCTTTGGTTAGCCTAATCCAGCCAGTGGCTGTGGAAGGACAGACATCCCAGCTTGCTCCACCACACTCAAGCTACACAAGACTGGCAGTCACCAGCCAGCGGGTGGCTGAACAGCCCAAATGTCAGAGATCGCCAAACAATGCAACCCATCTGTGCCGATAACCACCAGAACAAGCCACAACGTCTTCACGGTCTGCAGGAGATCAGATTAACTAATGGTCATGATCCACGCAACGGGTGCCATGAATCAAAGGACCCTCGACAGACACGCTCGGCTCCCGATGACGAGCGTGCCACCGCCATGAAGGAGTGCATTGTGTGAAGCTCTCGGCATATGGTGGGACTTGCTGTTCTCATTAAAACTAATAATCACAGATCTAAAATGATAACATTAGGAACACCCTTGCTTCAAATAGAGGTTCTGTCTTCCCCAGCTTCAGCCAAATACAAAGAATAAACTCAAATATCTGCATTTATATACATGCATCATAACTACATGACCCAGCAAGGCAGCCAAGCCAGCGCTCCCGACCTATCTATGTGCTGACAGGAGATCCCTAGTGCAAATGTTACATGTTTGCCTTATATTCGTTCTTAAACAAAATGAGCAAAGGTCAAAACTAAGTTCCCGTAGGAGGGCACATTTGCTGTCCAGATGGTAACAAAATGTGAGGGCCTTTTCTGTGAGCAGAATGGGCAAATAGATGTTCTGCAGCCCTAACGTCATTCTGACCTTGACGCTGTACAGTACACATATGCTGTTTCCCTTGGGATTATGCATCAGAAACGTGATTTGGGAATAACAAAGCAGAGCACAGGGAAGGTACGGTTCCTTATCCATATGGTACTTGGTCTCATATCGCATCAAGCCCAGTGAAGCCCACCCTAACCTGGAGCACCTTTATCAAGTGCTGGTGCCAAGTTCAGCCTTGGGATGGAAAGCCTGCCTGCAGCACAAGGGGGTTCATTTCCAGTGTCTGGCACGAACCCAGCATGGCTCGAGAGCAGCCTCACAAAACAGGAGGTCTGTTGGGGGAAGAAGGAAAAATAGACCCAAGGCTCAGATCAACAGCAGTTTTTTGAACAGTGTTTCTCAGGACAACTGGATTAGCTTGTTGGTTTCTAGCAAGAACAAATAAGAGCTGTCTTCTTGTCTCTGGGTAAAAGGAGGTGAGACACTTTGGAGGATGTTATCTTCAGCAGCAATAGCTTCCCACCCTTTAGCAAGATGCTTTAGCTGGGGATTTCTGTTATAGCGGTGTTGAACAGAGATTAGAGAGCTGGTGAAGAGCTGCAAGAGGAGGATCAGGGATCTGGGGAATGGTACTGCCATGACTTTTGCCATTTAGCACCGGAAATCCAGCTGTGCCTAAGCCACACCTGGCACTACAGAGCAAGCCAGCCAGCTTGGTGACTGCGCTCCAGGTCCCACAGTGGGGAAGACGCACATCGCCTCTCCAGCCAGACCGCAGCATGGAGCTTGACACCCCCGCAGAGAGCACAGTGCGAAATCTCAAAGGAAAAAAAACCAACAGGGCCATGGCCCCAAGTCAAAGCGCTCAGGCCCCGTGTCCTGGAAGCAATGCTGCAGACTGAGCGCTGCAATGATTCCCAGTTGTTTCTGTTTTGTTTTCTTGGCCTAATTTCTTTCAGGCTGTCAATAGCTGCATGTCCTCTGCAGAGCCAAGTATAAATCTAGTCAAGTCTTGACTTATCCTAGAGCAAAGAAATGTCCTTATTATTATTCTAGCCAGGAATGCACGCGTTTATATTGGCCTGAGAAGTGCAATCAATAGCCTTGGAACAAAGGTCCTGTCCACCTGCCACCTCCTCTTTCTCTATCCCATGGAGATCAAGCTTCTTACAGTCAGTTTTTAATGAGCCTGAACTACCAGGTAAGAATGAACGGCTCCAATGGCAGGAGAACTGATGCTCTTCAAGCTGCAATTTTTGTATCTCGCTCCAAATGCTGAAGCTAATGCAATGTGAAAACTATTACTCAATCACAGAGGAAAGCTAATTCTCCAGGACAGTCTGAAACATGCAAATATAACAATGATCTTTGCCATTTGCAACACAATGGAAAATTGCTAATAAAAGTTCCTATTGTGTCGGGGATGTAATACTAACCGCATGGTATTTCTCTCTCCCTCCCTTCCCCTTTTCAGCCAGGCAGCTAAAAATGGCTTAAAACTTCCCAGCTCAAATGCTCTCGAGGTCAAACAGCAATGCTTAAGCACCAGAAGGAAAAGGCTGGGGACCGGCTGCTGCACCACGCGCTGCTCCCCTCCAGGCTCCATGCGCCCAGCAGCACTGCCTGCAATGCTGGCTCGAGGACGGACTTACCCGAAGCGCAGGAGGCTGGAGTATTCCTAGCCCCCAGTTAATGCCATTCCATGCTCTCAGCACTGTGCCATGGGGTCGGGGCTGTGAAGTCCAGCTGGCCTCCCCCGTCCCCAACATCTCCAAAATGTCACGCTTGCACCATCCTTCCCACACCATCGCTGAGCTGCTGCTTGTGTCACCTGTGCCCCACGCAACGTGATAAGGGCCCTTTCCCCATCCTCATGGCAAGGGAAAGCTGTATGCTCGCACACGTGCTGCACTGACATCTGCCTACAGCCTTGTCCCAGCCCCAGGAAAGGAAGCGCAGACGCAGGGATTAAAGCCTGGGCCAGCATTTTCAAGGCTGGATGCCTAGAGCAGGGCTCCTTGGCCCATCTTTTGGCACGGAGACAAACGACCTGATTGCTTTACAGCCCCCCCGCGCACCTGCGGCTCCGTCAGCCTCCTCCTTACGCGGGGTCGGCGCTTGCAGGGATGCCAAAGGGGGGGGTTGATATCCCGATCCCGGGCTCCCCGCTTGCAGGGCTGCGAGCTTTCCCGCGGGTCCTTCCGACCCTGACTCACTTCCTTCCTCCCCAGGATTTTCGGCTCATACCATGAGGTTGCAGCAGCAGGATGGGAGTCAGGCGGGCAAACAGAAGCACGCGCAGCTCGCACCTCTGCCCTGCCACCATGGCAGGGCGCTTGCCTCTTCCACTTTGCACTTTTCCCTGCAGCCCCCCCAGTCCTGCCAGCCTCTGGTGCCCCAGAGCATCAGCATCTCCGTCCTGCCCCAGCCTCTTCTCAAGCCCTGCCACAGGAGGAAAGCATAGGATTAAACACACACAAGGTGCAGAACCCCAGGTCTTGACAGGCTGCAGGAAAAACACCCATTACAGGGCAAGCGGGGGCAATTAAGAGATTTCAGCTGAAACCGGTGGCTTCAGTGTTCCACTGAGGCAGCCAAATGGCTTAATTTCTGTGTATTTGTTAATAATCTCATTATTTCCAGGACCCATGTGCTCTCTATTACCTTCCATATTCCAGTATTGAAGAGACATCTGAGGCTGGTTAGCCTGTTTGTAACGGGTCCATCTTCAGCTTTTTGGTATTTCCTGGTTGGCACGTGACCAAATCAACACACTACTCTTTCCATTTAAAAAGAGTCCCTCCAAGGAACTGCATTAAGCAATTACCTCGTTCAGCAATTCCTAACACACGAGCTGCCCTGGGACTTCATAGATTTTAGGAAAAAAAAAAAACAACAAACAAACAAACAAAAAAACAAAACAAACAAAAAAACAAACAAACAAAAAAACACAAAATCCCAACCAAACTCAAAACTGAAAAACAACAACAAAAAATAAAACTTCTTCAACCCATGTAGTTATCTACTGGTGAGCTCACGCAAGAAAAATAGTTTGGGAATTGGGAACATTTCACATGAGGAGGTATTCCAGGGTTTAGTTCTGTTTGGAAGGGGGTACCGATTTTTAGGAGGGTCTGAGAGCTGCCTGCAGATGTCAGCTGTACGTCTGCAAGCACAGGATGCGCTGCCAGCACCTGAATCTCTTCTACTGGTTTCCCCCTGTAACTTGCAGCTGTTGGAGGCTCAGGTGGAAGGAGCCACGTGAAGCAGCAGCATCCCTGCCTGGACGCTGAAGGCATCTGCTCCGGCTGATCCAAGGGCAGCAGTCTAAACACCGAATGGTGTTTGCAGCTCTCTGTCCTGCGCCTCGGGAGCGTTAATGCTCCATGAGGTGTAGGTTTGCTTCCCCTGCTGGCATTCCTACATTTTGTGGTGCTGTATTTTTTTTTAGCAAACCCTTGCTTGCAGTATGGTTCTTCTGCCCTGGGAATCTCAGTCTGGGTTCCACATCTGGTACTTTCCAGGGGATGAAGGCTGGGGAGGGCTTCCAAGCTGTTGGGTCAGGCAGAGCGAGTGACTCACCCACGGCTTCAGCACGAGCTGCTGACCCATCCTCAGCCCCAAACAAGCACCCTCAGCTTGGCTTCCCCCAGCCAGCACAAAACCTGGGCAGCGAATGTGCTCCCTTCCCAGCTTCATCACCCCTGAAGCTGGTCCCACAAACCAGCCCAACCAAGCACCCTTTCATCAGACCAGGTGGAAACACTTTGAACACAATACAGATGGCTTAGAAGACTTATTTCTGCAAACCACACTTTGGGACCAAAGTGCTGATTTCTGTTCTAAACACATGCCTACGCACCCATGTGAATAAGAGAGACATTTCTGGGCAGTTCGCGTACCACAGCTATAGCCAAAACTAGTAGCGTGTGGTGAGTCAGATTAAATTCTTCTCCAGGGCAGCCAAAGACAGCCACAGCTGGGATCCAGCAGTTGACATGCGGAGTCTAAAACTCCGTTAGAAGGCTTGCTCTGCCTTGTGCCCTTGAGAGATCAACCCACGCTCATTGCTTCTTGCAGGGAAAGGCATGCCACGGGGCTGGCAGAGCCTGCGAGGAAAGCTTAGCTGCTCTTATTGCTCTGGTAGAGGGAATTGAAGGGAGCTGCGTTCCTAGGCAGGTGTGACAGGCATTTGCAGAGATGCTCACGCAGACTGCACCTTCCTCCACCCCACCGTGTTCTCCCAAGAACAGCTAAAAGCCATGAAAACCTAAACCCTGACAAGTCTGCCTCTGTCCTCCTGAGGAGCCACCCTCCACATCGTGACCTCACACTGATGCAGGTTACGATTGCCAGCAAGGACCCAACGCAGCACGAGCCCTTCGGCTGGATCTGGGGGGACCATCACAAGCTGCAGCTCGTGACCACCTTCGTGGCTGCCAGATCCCACCGGCACAGCTCGATAGGCAGATTTGCTGGCATTTCTAACTTCTCCAAGGTTCACGGGTGGCCCAGAATATGACAAAATATTGAGCTGTTAGCAAAGCAAAGAGATTTGGGCTGGAGTTCCCGGGTAAAACTGCCAGATGTGTCACTTTTACTCAGAGCTGTGCAGGGTGGAATTGGCAGATCATTGCCGCTGGGGAAAAAGCTGGAGGGGAAGGAAAGGAAGTCAAACAATTTCCCAAGTCACCTGTTTTCTTTATGCCAGTGGTGCCAGCTTCAGACCGAAAAGTACAGCCTGCAGATTTATCTTGTGTTAAACGGGATCCCTCTTCCACTCCCTTCTTTCACCCACTCCCTCGGCATCCCTTGACTTAAGACATTCATAGGCATTTCACACCTAATTATTTATTATCTTTAATGAACGTTCTCATGCATCCACCCCTCTCCTCATCTGTAGCTGGTTTTAATTGGGCAGCTCTGTCCTTAGCGGCAAGGAGTTGTGCAATCT
Organism: Anseranas semipalmata; assembly: GCA_013399115.1. Lineage (NCBI taxonomy): Eukaryota > Metazoa > Chordata > Aves > Anseriformes > Anseranatidae > Anseranas > Anseranas semipalmata. The sequence goes on from VXAA01002392.1 coordinate 244,132, forward strand.
TCTGCACACATCTGCCACCAGCCCTGCTCCATCTCTCCTGCTATTTGTTTTAATCCCCAAAAATGAGCACTGAGGCCTTTCTCCAGTCCGTCTATTCAGGGAGAAGCGTCAGTCACTGCAGAGGGAGAAAGACCTCTCCAAGATAAAGTTCCAGGCTGAGGCTTAATCAACATGATGGCCTCATTAACAGCACAACCCAGATAACACAATCCTTGCAGTGCTGGCATTCCTCCTTGCTGAGCAGGCACATAATAAATCAAGAAGAGATTTGGTGGGAAAGAAAAGCCCTGCTCTGTTCCCATGTGCTCTGGTGGTACAGCTTACTGCCCCAAAGGCCCCAAACTTCTGCGGGGATGGAGTAGCTGGGGCTCATTGACACCTCCTGCAGGCACCTCCCCAAGTGCCGAGGCGCTGGTCCCAGCTGGACCCTCGGCTCCCACCGATGGAGGCAGCAGCATCGCCTGCAGTGGGCGGCTGCAAGGTGCCTGGAGATCTGTAGCAGAGATGCTACAATCAATTTGCCCTGAGTAAAATCAGCCCCTGAAATCCCCGCAGCATCAGAGCCTCAAACCTCATATGGGGTCAGGGGGATTTTGGCTCATTTTCTTCGCCTTCTGGGGGCTCTTTCTGCCTGCCTGCAAACAAATCTGAGATCCTGCCTGATGGTCACCTGAGCCCGAGGAGGCAGATAAATAAACAGGGCTGTGCCGCTCGCAGCCCACCCGAAACCACAGTGTCCTCGCCCCAGAGAAGCCGCGTTGCAGAGCCGGCTCCCAGGAGCACGTCCAGCCACATGAAGGCATACGTGGAAGCGCTTTGAGAGCAGTTGGAACAAAAGGGGCATAGATCAGTCCTCGGTCCTTCAGAGCGGAGCTCTGCCCGGCAGCTGCCTATTCCACAGGGGAAAAAATATTCCACAATGTCTGTTTATTTTCCATTCCTCCTTTCTAGGTAGCCTGTGCTGTGTGCTCACCTTGTGTGCACTCTCAGTCCCAGTACAGAGGCACATTGGCCTCTATGGAAGGGCTAAGTCAGCATTAAAAGAAACTCTGGTCTATAAGAAGGAGATTTCAGGTATGTTCTGGAGAACTCTCCTCATTCCACAGATGCTCGCAGCCTTCTGATGCTGCCAGCATCCACCGGGAGCTAAGAGATGAAGAACTGACCCAAGGCAGAGAATTGTCTTCTCCTCATAGCCCCATGTCTGGAAGTATCACCAGGAGGGTTACAGCTCATGAGTATCCCAGCAGAGGTTGCATGTTAGAGAGGTCCAGGGCAGAGGGATGGAGGGAAAGGCCAAAAGCAATCCAACAGCACAGCCAGTTTTCATTAAGACTGACTTCAGATTTGGCTTTCATACACTTCTCATATGCAGGCTGCTTCACATAAAAGGCCAGTTTTTACCCCAGTGAACATCATGGTTTAGATTTACATCAAGGCTTTGGGTTTGAGTCTGTTTTGCCTGCTGTGGGAATTTATGGGTAACAAGTTTTCCCCCGGGAGATGATGGAGACCTTTTCCAAAAAAGCCTATTGCATACTTCTTGGGATCTCACCTTGCACTTGGCAGCTGGGGGAATGTGGCTGCATCTACCTGACATCAGGAAAAAATCCATGTGGTTTGGATTCAGAGGAATAGTCAAGAATTTTGAAAGAGAAGGACACAAAGAGTCCCACAGACAAAAACCACTAACATCCAAACAACCTCATGTCGAATGCCTCGGAGCTGCTCTCATGTTCCCCGGCACAAGGCTCTGTTGAGCTATTTGAAGGCAGGCAGTGGCTCACGCAGACCAGCCAACACGGCTGCCTCGGCAGACCTATTCGTTCACGGCCCTATAATCGGAGACAGTCCTGAGCAAAGCCCCGGATCAGAGAACCTATAAATCTGGTGGGGGCAGGAAGCTGCAGAATCCAAACCCAACCCCCAGTTTTGTAAGAGACCCTGAACTTCTCGTGGGGCTCACGTACACATTCACTTACGGATTTTTAAGGTGCTTGAAATCTGAACCAAATGCCATTACAGGGCCTGGACCCATCTCTTCAGTCCACTTTGCATCTCCTCTTTCACTCAGGAAGCAGTAGTCCCTCTCCTGACTTCAACATACTGATTTTTCCACTTATCCCAGAATAACAGAATTTCTTCTTCAAGTGCTAGCCTACGGGGTACCTTGCAGAGAACATCTTGGCAGCCTGCAAAATGAAAATCTTCCCTGCAGCTCCAGCTGTGTGGTTTGCAGCGCTGCCTGAAAACAGGCAGACAGTGACTTAGGCAGATCTTCTGGAAACCCAGGCCCCACTGTCAGTGAGCTTCACCTCCATTTCCTCTGGGACTCTGGGACCTTCGTCATTCCAAAGCCCTTTTAAAATGTCATCACTTCAGGAGAGGCAGTCGGTGCTTGAGCCAAGGCTGGCCTGCTGGGTGATGGAGTGATGAGACTAAAGCTTTGAACTTTGAACAGTCTGGAAAGCCAGGAGAAGCCAGAGCAGGAGCTTACATCACCCTATCTCAGAGGCAAGCAAGCACGGATTCTCCCAAAGCTTGTGCGTCGTAGCCACTGTCGGACAGTTACGGGAAGCCAGGATGATGAACCTATGAGTCACTGCGGCTAGATGTTCTCCTGGGAGGAAGGAGCAAGAGTTTCCTCGCAAGAAGTAGCTTTTTTCCACTGTAAATCTTCTAAGCACAGTGATGAGTCTGAAAGGTCACTGGGGCTTGGCACTGGTTTGGCAACTGAGAGCCAGATGGCTTTGATAGGAAGGAGAACACTGTCTACTTCTGAGCAACTCTGCTAACTGGCTTCACCTCCAGCTTGCCTGGTTTGCTATGGACCAGCTTTCCTCACCTCCTGCTCCAAGACAGGCAGGAGCCAAATACAGGCTTTTTCAGGGTTGGAAATCCTGGTCCTACCTTAGGGAAGGGGAATTTTGTCTTTGCATTGAACGATGGATGGATTTCAACTAAGGTCCCTATTGGTATCTTGAGAGGGGATCTCGAGTGAATAGTGAGCTCAGTCTGCATGTGTTCTGAGTGTCCTCAGTGGACCCAGAGCTTCTGATTTTGTGGCAAAGGTCCTGAACACATACACCATCTGCACTTTGCCCCCATTCAGAGCTCAGCTTTGCCATTCAAATCGATGGGGTTCCTGGTGTGAGTCAGAGTTACTTCCATGTGTGCATAATTGTTATTAATCAAAGTCACTTTTCTTGGATTTGGAAGAAGAGCGTCAGCATTAGAGGACATACAGATAGGAAACCCTTCATCCGGAAATCTGGAGGAGATTTGCAGTACTCCATGACGGTGCTCACACTGCTCTGGCAGCAGCGGTACCCAAGCGGAAAGCACTCAAACACTGGAGCTCTGAGCATCCTCAGGAGCGCTCGGGAGGGTGGGAGGCAGAACCCCACGAAAGCAGCTGTGCACAGCTTTAGCCCATCCAAGACTGACCTCTTCAGAAAGGCTAGTGCTACCACAGTCAGCGAACAAGCATGTTAAAAGCAAAGAGGCTTCAGAGGAAGGGAGAGAAGAAAAGCAGGATGATGAAGACAACAAAAAAAACCTCAGTGCAATTGTCCATTATTAGTTCTAATATTAATTAAAAGACACGGGAACAACCTGATGATACTGAGATTAAGACTGTAATAATGTCTTTCCAAGGTCCATATAGCTCAGTATTTTGTCACTGCAAGTGGCTGAAAGCTGATGCCTAGGGAAGGGTTTAAGAATACAATAAGCATGCAGTGATTTTTTCCCCAGAATATTCTCCCAGCGTCAGAAAAATTGCAGCTCAGAGACTTCCTGAGCTGAAGGGGGTGTTGTCTTTGCATTAAACAGGACTCAGGGGATTTCTCTTCTACAAACCTCTCCATTGTCCCCTGGTTAATAACAAAAGAGGAGAAAGAAACATTTCAAACTATATTGATGATTAGGTGTCAGCCTGAAATGCAGGGAAAGAAATCTAAATGAATTCACCTGCACCTAAAAGCCAGGTCAAAGAAAGCCCCGTTTCTTCCTTTGATGACAAAATCTTGGTTCATTAACAAAAGTTCTGCAGTAAAATCTTTCCCCTGACATAATGGGACTGTGCTCTAACATCCTTGGAAGGATTATTTCAACACTACAGGCTGAATGAGTTGGTTCATTAAGCAGCAAAGGTTGACAAAATCCACAAGGGATTTCTTCATTGAGCGTTATTATTACTTCTACAAAATGTCTCCCTTGATTTTTCAACCAGCTGCAAGCAAGGTTTTGCTTTTAAAGCAAATGAATCGGAGACCCATCAGCACCCAAAGACATCTGTGTGGAAGTGTTAACGGGCCTTCAGGGGTGAACCTTAGAGCTGGAGAACGGCATTTAAAGGCACTTGATGAGGAGGGACGGCAGGGGAGATAGGTCATTCCTCATCGCACATCTGGAAGTGGCTGCAGCTGTACACTTTACCCTTCCACAACACCACTTTTATAAGGATTTTGCCATTTGCTCTGCATTGTTCCCAGTGACACACAACCTGGGCAAGCACAGAATCTCCCTATTTATGCATGAAATAATGTCCCTCTCACACATCCCTCCCTGGATGGCATCCAAGGAATGCAGTTAGAGCTTTCTGCTCCACTGGAGAAATTGGTGAGTGTATTCAGCGGGACATGTCTGTGCAGAAGACTTGGCCTAGGGGACCTGCCTTAGCCTAATTTCTGAATCAGGAATTTCTGCCTGGCTTAAGTAATTTTCTTTGCCACTCTGGGTAATCATTACAGAAAATTCATCACTCCAAGATTTTTTTCGTACTACGTCTCTCTTTGCCTGGCTTGGCACTGCTTTGTGTTATCTTTGTTGTGCATCTTGGCCACACGCTAACACAAATGTAAACTCCAGGCTAGTTGCAACATCTTCATGGCGTATGACAAATACAAGCCTCTAATTTGAGGTAGGAAACAAATTCTGTCATGGGATGAACCTCCGACTCACTTTAGTACCCACCAAATTTTTTTGGAGATCATATTGAAATTGGGCAGAAAAGCATCTAGAAGAAAATTATACAGCCTCGCAGCCCTTGGCGGGCGGTTCACATACCACCAGTATCACACAAAACAACTGAAAAAGAAATACACATACAGACGCAGTCCCACTCCTGCAAACAGAGCAAACACAGCGTAGGAAAACAAACACTGAATGAATGTTCACGTTGTAGCTTCATTTTTGGTGGTTCTAAAAGGCAGCCGCTTGCACGTGCGCTGCCTTTTGGCAACGGCTACTAGGCAAGGCAGGTCTTGGATTTTTTTTTAAATGGTATAACAGTCCTTCAACTAAAACCATTGAGATAGATCTGGTCTCCCCCAGCCTCAAGGTGGGACCAACTGCATATCACAGCGTGTCTGAGGGTGCCTGGCTGAACAACTCCTGGAGTCTGAAGACAGGCCACGCAGGACATGCAGCGGGGTCCAGAACTGGTGTTTCTGATTTCCCAGCTACTGTTACCTGAGCAAGCCTGAAGTCCCTTATAACATCACGGTTGAGCAGGGCAGAAAAAGCTACTGTCTTCAGCTCTGCTTTAGCAATATGGAAAAGGGTATTTGTCTGGGAGATACTTCCCAGTTTACTTATATGTAGAGCCACGTTCATGGGCACCTCTAGATAGCGCAACGATACCACCAGGTGTGAGAAACTTCTTTTCTGGAAAACAGCAGAACAGGAGTGACTGGAGGAGAATGCCTGCCCCAACTCTGGGGTCCACCCAAATCCCTTAAAACAACCCAGGGCTGTGGCACGGAGGCCTTTGAGAACAATGCGGTGTATGGGGAAGAGCACATAACCAAAAAGAGTGGTGGGAAGAGGATTTTGGAAAAAGGGAGAATGGCACCAACTCAGCACATTGGCAGGGCAGATAAAGAGAAGAGGGAAAGAAGCTCTGCATCACATAAAACTGCCAAATTCCTTGTATCAATGGCAAATACAAATACATCCTGCCATCTCCATGCCTTGGCTTTGTTGCTCAGGGCTTCCATATAATGTCAGACCAGCTAATTAACATTTAAATCATTAGCAGTGCACCAAATTAGCATCAGGGCCTCCTGCATCCTTAGGCTGATGGCTTGTTTTTGTAGCCCACGTCCCAGAGAGGAGGCCCTGCTCTTTGTTAATGAGGCGTTTCAGCACCTACTCGGGATCGTTAGTGGTCTCTAATGAGGGCAAAGGTGTTTGTGGTATTTGACCACTTGCCTAATTAGTTTATAGCACAAATGCTCCCCGCTGAGTAGGAGATTTATGAGCTCGAGTTAGTCCCAGAGAGCAGCACCAGGAAGGGAGTTGATGGCTGCAAACTCCTTGTTTCTCAAAGCAAAGCTCCCAGCTGCCTGCTTACCCCACTTGCAAGAACCCCAAAATCCAGCTGGGGAGCAACCCACAGCCTTCAGGCAGCAGCACCACCCCACAGCACACAGCTCGCTGCCCACCCTCGTGGGTCTTCCCCCCGTGCATCTCTGGGGACACGGGCAGGGCTGAAGGTTTGCCTTGCAAGCAAAGTTCAATGATCCCAAAGAGCCTCAGGTGAGGTATTTTTCCCCTTGACACATCCAGCACTCAGCAAAACAAGGTCAACTGCTAATGCAAGACCTCTTCTGACTCATTTCCTGGCTTGCAGTCCCCTTGGTGGCCGTGGCCGTCCTACCAAACTGCAGGTAGGTAGGAATCTCCAGCTATCGCTGGACAACCCCTTCCTGGTGTTGCATAATGGGCAAGGACAAAATCCTGTCCCTGCATCTGGGGGAGCACGTTCTCACTGCTGGGTATGGGCGTTGGGGTGATGACACCACGCGTTGGTTCGCCGTGGATGGAGATGGAGACGACACTCCCGGGTCTGCATTCTCCTCCCTGAACCACAAATCGGGTTTGCTTCAGTTCTGCAGCACAACTGCCCGATGGTCCCAAGAGAGCGTCCCTGGCATCACTCGAGGTGGGAACAAACTCGATTCAACCTGGGCTTGCACCGCTCCTCACCGCCCACAGCCAGCATTACCAGACACCAAGGGTAATTCCACATCCTGAATTTTGGTTGTTCCAGAGAGCATGCCGGGCTTCGTTGTTAATGGGAGAACAATTGCGGTGGGGCTTCAGAAACTGCTCACATTAAACACTTCAGAAAAAGCATCAGAAATTCAGAGCTTTGACAGAATTGCATCTGAAACCTTTGGGATTGGAAATCCCTAATGCAACTGCAGTACCAAGAGAAGCGCTACTATTTGTTGACAACCTCATGAAACTGTACACACAAAAATGCCCAGTTGACTGGAAATTATTTCCCTCAAAATTTTCAGCTAATTAAAAAAATGTTACAAATGCATCTTGGATTGCTAAAAATGGTTTGCTTTGCTTTCAAGCATTAGATTCTTTCACATACATTTTTGAAGAAAATTTAGGAGAATGTCCAATGAAGAAGTGGTTTCAACCTCCATAAGAACGCTTCCCTTGAAAACTCCTGAAGCCCTAGCATCTAAAAAATGTGATCTAAATGAAGAAAAGAAACAAGCCCAGCATGCACATGCAATCAGCCTCACACACATCCACGTCTCCTGCGCGGGACTAGGAGAACATGTAACACAAAACACGTTGGAGCGGCCCAGCTCTGCCGCAGACGAGCCGGTGACCCCGAGACTGTGCCTGCTGGAGCCGAGCTGCGGTCCCAAGGATGCTCGGCTCCCCGAGGGCAGGCACAGGCTCCGAGGCACGAGCCCCACCAAGCAGCCCCCTTCCAACAACCTCTTTTCTGTTTGCCTCAGCGGGAAGAGTTGTTTGTTTGGTTTTTTAAGTCGCGGCAAATAGCTTAATGCAAAGCAGGAGCAAACAAGCAGCAGGACTTGCCAGACGCATAGCATCTTTCCTGCCCTTCGCCGGCGGCTGTACTGATTTCCCTTTGCATTTTTTTGTTCCTGCGAATGTTTGGGCTGAGTTCATAAATCATTTCTGACAGTCCCGGTTGGTAACTGCGACGCCAGCCCATGCAGGGGACTGCAGGAAGCAGCATCACTGCTGGCGGGATGAGGCTTAGCTCGCCTGGGGCAGCAACAGCCTCCCCCGGACAGCCAGTTGCCTCCTATCCCCTTGTTGCCCACTCCTCTGATCCCAAAGGATACTTGTCATCGCAGGGCCACATGGTGTCAGCAACCCCCAGCTCCTCTCCAAAACCCCCACGTTACAGAAATAATCAATGCTAATCCTTTAGCCCCATTTTCCTCTGTTTTTTCCCGATATCCATTCTCTAGTCCTTGGTAGGCACTCGTGTGGGCTGCCCAAAGGCTGTGTGACCCCATGGGGGTGCCCATGGTGGCTGCTCCCTGGTGCACCCGGCTCCTGCATGGCCTGGGTTCATCGGCAGCATTGGCTTACGGCGGCTGGAGGACAAGTGGAGAAATCACGCTTGCAAGGCAAAGCGGGAGGTAACGAGATGCAATTCTGTTTGTACAGAACAATAAATCAACTCTTAGACTTTTCTAGCCTTAAAATATGTAGAGCAGAGGGCCAGGATGCAGCTGACAAAGGAAGACTGAAAGGACTCAGGTTGGGTTTGCCAGAAGGAAAAGATGACAGCTGAAGAAAGATGCAATAGCAGTCTTCAGATGTGCAAAAGGCTGTAGCAAAAAGGAAAGGAATAAAATACGCTCCACGTCCATTGCGTGTAGGACAAGACATACTTGAAGATGTTCACCAGCACAGCCTAACAATGATTCATGCTTTGCAGACAACGTCATATTCCTGAAAAGTCTCACTAAAGGCACATTTTGGACAACAAAGTAAAACCAAGCAATGTGTGTATGCTTCCCCATCAGCCAGGGACAACACATCTCACTGAAGCTTCTCAGCACCCTCAGGGGCCTTTTAGCTGCGATTGTTTTATTCATTAGCTGGAGAACCTTTGGTGTTTGTTAACAGCCCAAACAAGGCTATAGAGCTGCGTGGTAGAGGTTCATCTGAAAAGTTAGGGGTGGTTGGCCAGGAGGGAGACCTGATGCAGCCCAGTGAGGGGCACAGGATGGGGTCGGCCTGGTGTCTGAGCCGTGCTGCCAGCTCGGCAGTGACACTGAGCCATCAGCTCTGCTGCCGGTTTGTTAGGTGATCCTGGTGGAGCCTGTTCACAACTCCCTGCCTCACCTTTCCTCACCTGTACAATGGGTGCAATGTTTCTGCTCACATACGCAATGCAAAGAGACATGGGCATTACACATGGAGAAATATGACATAAAAACCATGAGGCATTACTGTGTTTTTAGTTTAACCCCCATGGACAGCCCCTTCTTTCTGATCCCTGATTCATCGCGTCTTAGGAAAAAGTCTAGTTGAGTTGCTTAAATGGCAAGGGGCTCAGCATCCCTCTCCTACTGGGCTTTCAATTTAAAAAGCATTACACAGATGTAATTGGATTCAATTACTACTACACATGCCATCTGGGGCAGCAGCCACCGAGTAATATTCAATATCAAAAAGATTGTGTTTGGCACAGCCCCTAATGAGGGCAGCTGCAGCAAACCCCAGCCAAGAAACTGTCAAAAAATGACAATCAAAAATAATTATGTAAAAAAAGTGTAATTGCCACAAAAATGAACGAGCAATACATTTACCTCATATGCCCACAGAGGACAAACTGCATATTGAATACAGTCTGCTTTAAATCAGGAAGACAATAACGGATGGTGGGGGAGAGCGACGCAGAGCAGCTGCTGACAGGCGAGACCCAAAGGTGCAAATTCGACGCGTGCTTTGCCACCAACGCTAAGAAGATGCAACCATGCCACAGCCCCACTGGCAGCCCTTAGGCTTATGACGGGTGCATCTTTGCAACGCCATCACCCACCCTGCAGTGATGACTCTTCAGCATCTCAGCCACTTCCACTGGGGCTACAGGAAAGCTCCTCCAAATGAGACCTGTCCCCTGCTTTAACCACCGTGGGGAAATATCACCAACATACAACATCAGCACATGCTCAAGAGGAGGACTCTCTCCAGAACGTCTGGAGTTGTCTACACAAAACTGGCTGCACACCTGCTGTTGGCTCCTCTTCGTTTCCAGCTGCTAAAGAATCGCTCAAGCTGGAGCTATGTTTATATCACACATTATCCTCATCTCCTCTTGCCAGGTAAGCGCTTGCTGCAGCTTCCCAGAGAAGCTCTTCAATCCAACGCACCGAGGAACGCGAGCCACGACCGCTTGTCAAAGCACACTTCTTGTCCAGACAAATGAGGCTGGGTGGAGATGACAGCTTTCTTCATAAAGTTTCAAAATAAAACATGCTAAAATCCAGGAGTAAAGTCATTTACTAACTAAAGCAAGTCTGAACTAAGCTCCAGATTCACAGTGCCATTACACACTTCCTCTCCAACCCCTGTTCCTGGAGAAACACCTTCAGAAACATGGGTCTGGTTTCTGTCTTTCTGTTGAGGTTATCGGCACATTTGCCAGTTGCATCACTCATGACAGCAGGCTTTGCTGCATCTTTTCTACCATGTCGATAACTGAGCTCCACCACCCCAGTTTCCAGAAGTTACCAACCCCTTATCAGATGGTTGGGCTCTTTCGGTCACAGGTTGGATGCTAACCAGAAGTGGAAGACTTCACACAGTGCATTACCAACCTCCTGAGCTGCTCAATGCTCCCTGAACGTGGGAATTAACTTCTCTGCCCTATGTCATTTTGTGGTGCTCTTAAACCAGCGGAGCTGTAACAGCCCTGTGTGTAATCAAACTTGGGGGGAGTGGATAAAGCAACGACTTCCCGTAGGAATTCCCAGGCTGGAGGCAGCTCCAGACAGCACAAACGGCCCTGGGGAAATGCATCTCTCCCAGTCCCCCTCCTGCATTGCCTCTTCGTTACCGCGCCATCACTCCTCGTTGCAGACTTCCTGAGACAGGGACATTTCTAATGCACACCAGTGCACTGGTGCTGAGATAAATTATACACAGTGATTTTAAAGTTAGTCAGTAAAAATGCAAAATGGGCACGATCTGGGTACAGCAGACAGCATGCGTTCAGCCACAAGGCTCTCCATTAACGCTCTCCCTGGTGCTCTACAGCAGGGTAAGTTATGCGCCCTTATGGACTGAAACCTTGGCTGTGTGTTCATGTTATCAGTTCAAAATTTGCAACCAAAACATCCTACATCCCACTGGGAACGCATAATTTAGAGATAGGAGTCTCTGCTTTCTTTGCTACAGACATAACTTCCACTGACCACGGGAAAAGTTGCGCGGCATTATACACAGGAACGAAGAGACCCAGAAAATGAATTCAAACTCTCCACTGCTTTGCAAGTCAGATTCTGGTTTTGTTTTCAGTGGCTCAGAAGGTAAGCCTTCAAAATGGTCCAAACCACAACATTCAGCTCCAAACCTGCACTTTCCCAAAGTTCAGGGGAATGAGGAGCCAAGGTTTTGGTTTCTCTCAAGTTCAGGGATGTGTGGATCAAAACACAGTTTCTGGTCCTTCTCTGGGAAGCATCATACCTGCTTGGAGCAAGCAGGGAAGGTCAGGATGGGGTGGCCGGCTTTCCTGACCCAACAAGCCATGCACCAAGACCTTCGTGCAGGCAAGAGGTACCCTCTCAGCCTTAGAGGAGTGTTGTGAAGGTAAATAACAGGAGAGGCTGAAGGGCCTGGGTACTTGTGTGTGGCAGCAGCCGCAGCTCATCGTGTGAAGAGCTGAAGATGTTAGAACAAGCAGCACTCTACATACTTGATCTTTTTATTCCCCCTTCCATTTCCTTATAATGGCTCAAAAGCCACTGGATGCTATTCTTTCCCATACTTTGTCTAAACTTAGAGAAGAAAAAACACAAACATTCAAGAAACATCTACTGAGCTGTTTTACTAATTGGCAAATGAGGCAAAAAAACTCCACCATGCTTTCCCCATATGTTCGTAAGCATATTGAGTGTTTATGATACCAACCACGATGCTGCATTAGCTGTGTTCCTCACAAGATTGCTGTACATAGCTGGAAAACATGATACTCTCCTCAGACTGAGAAAGGAGACAAAACATCAATGGTTTAAGTAACAAAAAAATAATAACAGCATCCAGCACTAGTGAGCACTTCCCTAATGTTTTACATCTCCCAAATATTATACTAATGAAGTATTCCCATAAGCAACATGAAAATTAGATGATGCACAGCTCCAAAAGGATTGTGGGCAATGCTGAAGCATAAGGAATAATTTTGCAAACCATTTGTCGGCCCAGTCTGCCCATCTCCCCCTGGAGAAGGTGGTAGCCCACCAGGGACGAGACTCAAAGCCATGCACACCCGTGTATATCAGAGCAGCCAGGAGCACCAGGGCCACAAGAGAATCGTCCAAAGAGAGACAGACCGGTGCCAACGCTCCTTCATGACAAAAGGGAATTCTAATCGCATCTGAAATAGGGTTTTTAACAGCTAAAGCCAGCTCCATAAATAAACCAAGATTAGGGATCACAATTTATTTTGCTTTGTATAATAATATCCAGACCCAACCATAAGAAGGAAATTCTGCACCGCATTAGCATCCTGCGCAGGGCCAGCAGTGCTCGGCTCTGGCTGCAGCGCGAGGATGCGCAGATACGGTGCTCCTTGCGGGGACAGCAGCCTGTGGCCGGCATGCATCGCGCCGGGTGACGGTCACCATCACAGCACGGATGTAGGCTGAGCTCAGAAATAGCCCTACACCAGTCAAAATGGCAACAACGAATGGGAAAACCGCCTTGAACCAACTTTATGTGAGCCTGGACGTAGTAAAATGAGGGCTTGGAAGGGTTTCCAAGCAGAACCACACATGCGCTATAACCTTTTTGGTGAGGTGGATGCCCTGCGGGCACATCCCCTCTGCTTGCACAGAGGGGCTCTGGCTCACACCAAGAGCACCCATGAGAAGAGCTCGCACGCTGCAACCACCTATGCTGTCTGTGAGAGCTTCTTCACGGGGCTAACAACAAACATGTTTTCAAGCACTCCAAAAATGGCTTTGTTTTCAAAGTTGCTGAACAGCCAAAATTTTTGGTAAAGTCATGGTGGACTGTGGGCACCCACCGCCTCCGAAAATCAGATCACCTATCTGCCCAAACGCCCAGGGCAGCAAACACACGACAAGCGTTAAAGCGCTTGAGCAGCTCCATTGAGCAGAGGGGGCTTGGACTCACGGGCTGAGCTTCGGATCAGCCACTTGCAGACAGCCCAGGGAAAAACTATTTCTTTGCCCCAGGCTCCGTCCACCAAGCTTCGGAATAGTCAAACCCATGGGATCCAAAACACGCCGAGAGCTGCTGTTTGCTCAGCCAAAACCTGATTGAGGAGGTTTGGCAGAAGCCAGGTTAATCCCCGTGTCGGCCTATCTCGAAGCCAACGATCACAACGATGCTTATTTAATATTTATGTTACGGCAGTACCCAGAAGCTCCAGCGTGGAGCAGGATGCCATCCCGCTACACTCTGCGCAAACAAAACACTTCGAAGGCAATAACTGCCTCTGCTCTGATGCTGCAGGAGCAGCACCAGAGGCTTCCCAGGCGCCCTGCAAGCCCAGACAAAAGCTATAAAAACTGGGCTGCAGGGAAGAACCAGGAAATGGGTAATGTGATAGAAGGAATTTCTCCATCTATAACCATCACAACTCCATAAAGTTGTTTAAAATAAGGAATAGAGACTGTTTTCTTTGTGGAAATCCTATGTTTATTATTAGTTATGCCTCTGAGTATAAATAAATATGTAATGGATTGCATATTGGTTAATTCCCTTCATTGTGCACTTAATTGCTTCCTTGTTTGCTTTATACTTTCCACTCTGCTATATCCTCATATTTCAGCATAAGCTCATCCCTTCCACATTTGTTTATTGTGTCTACATTTCCAGAAACTGAAAGGTCAAGAGAAAATATGATTTGTTATGGAACTTGCTAATACTAACATAGCTCCAACATACAGCGCAGCTCCCTGCCCTGCCTTGGCACCGGCTTCCCTCGGGGAGGTAGCTCCTTGCTCAGACACCCACCAGCCTCAACCCCAGGCAAAGCAGGTCGCTGACAGCAAGGAGGCAGCTTCCCTGAAAAGTCCTCCCCTTTTTTTTCTTTCCCGGACAGGGGGCTTGTGTTTGAGCGCTCTGCTTTCATCCCCAAAGAGGACATTCTCCTAACCCGCAGGACAGAGGCTCCTTGGGCAGGGATGCTGCCAAAGCAGATGGCCCCCTGCCAGCCAGCACCTCCTCACCCTGGTCTGGTGGGGCCACCCTGGGCTGAGAAATGAGTCATCAGCCCTGTTGGCACAGCTGATGATGCTTCCCAGAAGGACTGGTGGGTTTTGGTACGTGGATGGCCTCATGCATGAGTTGGAGCCGAGATGCTGCGTGCTCCGGAGCCCAGCGAGCACCGCAAGGAGACCGCAGGGCAGGCATGCTCGGCCAGGGCATCTCTGGACCCGTAGCAGCGACGTGCTTTGCATGGTTTTGAATGGTGAACATGTCACCTACTGCTGACAGCCTCTATGTCTGCTCGCCGAGCCCCAGCAGCACATAACCCCACCCTGGCTGCGCACACCTAGCCACAGCAACCTCTGCAACCCTCCCTCGCATACACCGTGAGCTTCATCTCCAAAACGAGAGGGGAGGAAGCAGCAATTCTGACCACACGTGTCTTAATGCTGAAATCTTCACAGACACCTCCAGGTCGCATGGGAACAGGTTCCCACTTGGGTTTGTTCTGGGGACAAAGCACTGCTGCTGCTTCACAGCAGAAACATGGGTGGGAAGCATGCATTCCCAATAAGAACATATTTCGAAGGTGAATGCATGAAGCTGCTCTGAGTTCATTATTGGAAGTACAGAGAAAGATGCACTTTTTCCAAGCAAATATTAGATCAAGATGACGTTTGCGCGCAGCGTACAGATGCACCAGCTGCGGGCAGGGAGAAATGTGTCCTGCAGGGTACAACCGCACGAGTAGGTGTGCTGGGGAGGGTGGCCGTGCTCCCCTAAAGCATGCGGGAGCAGGCAGGCTGGGGACGGCACAGAGGGACGCCTGTTCCTCCAGGAGCAAGCTGCAGAGACAAACATCACCTTTCCCACAGGGCTGCCATCCTTCCCCCAGCAAGAAGACCTCCCGCAGGTCCCTCCTTGGGCAAGAAGAAGGCATGGCTGCTCCCAGCACCAGCAGTCAGCCCCAGTGCAGAGGCGAATCAGACCGTGTGCAATGTTTTCCTACCCCATCCCTGAGGATGAAGGCTGTCACCACCATCAGTGCCTGACTAGCACCATTATTTATTTTTTTCAGACCTGTCCTCAGGCTATAAAGCTGCCCAGAGTTTCCAATAGGCAACTGTCTGTTAGGAGTCCCGCCCTCGGTCCGGTTAGTCCTTGCGCTTCTCAAAAAAAGGGGCCAATTTTTGGTAAGCAATCAGAGGCTTAAAATTCCTAACTCAACCTTATTAGAGGTAAGGAGAAAAATATTCAGAGACATGAAGCAAATTCCTGGCTAATTCCTCGGGAGACCCAATCAATGGAAGACTTCTCCTCTCTGTTTATTTTCTTCCCAGCAGAAGTCCTAGTCTGTCCTCTTCCAATTCCAAAAACCTATTGCGCTCCACACCCAGGAGCCATGACATCAGAGGATATTTTAGGAAGACAAATTCGTCCCCAACCCAGGTTTGGTCTCGTTCCCTTTCCCTCACACAACCCCACAGCTTGCTGCGGAGTAAAGTCAAAGCTGGCTACTGGGTGCCAAACCTGGAGGTGAAGTGGGAATCTAAAAAAGAAGGAATTGTCTTTTCCAGTAATTTCCCTCAGAAGAAATAATATGCTTGGCTTGTCTCTGTGTTGATACAAGGGTGACTCATTAATCCAACAATGTGAGACTGTTTTAAGGTTAATGGCAGGCATCTAGAACTGGCACTGTGTCAGTTGGCAGCTTCCAAGCTCAGCTAAAAAATGCACTTTTATCGCTGTAATATATCCGGAATGCAGCCGTACCTAAAGATTTCATTCTCAGACTCATTTTTTAAGGGAAGGCTATTCTCAGAGTCCATTTGTTCCTGGCTCTGAGCTTTGCTAGAAAATTACTCTTGCAAACCACTTGCGCCCATTCTTTGTGTCTTTGGGGAACACCAAGGCTCGGTTGCACCTCTGCATTTTCTTGTTTTACCTTGGTTCGGTCGGACCCAAAACTCTGGGGACGACGGCAGACTCGGTCGGCTCGCTGCAGGAGACCGCAAAACCGAGAGGCAATGCTCAGCGGGAGCAGGAGTGTTATAACTCTCTCAACGCCCATTCGGCGCCATCCCTTAGAGCATATCTGGGAGCAAACTGCAGGAGGAAAATCCAAAATGTCTACTGCCCTTCACCTGGGAGCTGAAAAACGCTGTTCTCTCTCCCCAAAGTTTACTAGTTTTTCAAGGAGACCTCCAACAAAAACAACAACCAGTGGTGGAATTTCTGCTATGAAGAAAAAAACAGAGGAGCTAAAATAAGTACTTCCACCCTTCCTACATCATAAAAAGAAGAAGGAAAAAAAAAAAAAAAGAATATTCTTTTCTTGCACGTCACCTCTGAATTTTCCTTTAACTTTTAAAAGATGTTTGCTTGGTTGGTTACAGCCATCCTGTGGACAAATGCCTACATCCTTACTCACAAACTGCTCAGGCAGAATTCCCAGGGAAAACAGCTGGCCAAGTCTTCAAACGCTTCATCCAGCCCTACCCAAGCCAGGGCCATGCAGAGAGCTGCAGACTCAGCCCCCTCAAAGACAGCCAGGCTGCCATGACAAGAGGAGAATGGGGAAATTTATTTTTCAGCATCAAAGGCTTCTGCTCCCTTCTAAGACAGACGCTTACAGGCTTTGAAATAGTCTCCTGCGGCACCACAGACGAGCAGAAGGGTGATGCAAGCTCTATGGACTGAGCACCAGAATGGCCATCCTGGGACCCAAGACCCATCCAAGCCTGGGTTTGCTTCCAACAGTGGCTAAGAGCCATGGGAAGAGTATAAAAACCAGGAGCATAAAGTGATACTCCCCTATTATAGTCTGTCAGCCTCCAGCTTTTTTGCATCACAGAGACATACCAAGCCAGGTGCTCTGCCTTCGCATTTATTAGTCCCTGGCTCATACTCCTGCCAATGTCCATATGGGGCTGGCCCACAAGTTCTCTGCTAGGCTTCCAAGTCCCATAACCCCGCGTAGCTTCGAGGCACAGCGTAACCGCGCTTGTGAAAGTGGCCTGATGAGTTTAGTATTAGTCAGGTTAGGCCTCATTACACATCTGCTTAGCGTTTGTAGGACTATGCCTCAAAGCTTAGGGCTGTTTTTTTCCAAAGATAATGATCCTTTTTCTGTAAGATTCCCAGTGACAGCACAATACATCATTCTAACCATGGGCAAAGCTCTCAAAATGCAAACCTGCTGCTGCAACTCTCTCAGAAATGTACATAATATTTTAATCAGTCCTGTAATACCAAGCTTACACACCTATAAGCTGAACAGACAACTCACAGAGATTCAGGATTAGAAAACACATCTGCTGTAAGGCTTTGGAAAAAGTTGGCCTCCATTTAATAGGTACGTGGAAGTTACAAAATGTACATAAATCCAGTTAAGTTCTCTCTGCTTTCCATCTTATGAGATCTTTTAGCTTTGTCTTGAGGAACAGACCATAGCATACTCCTGGACTCATCACACAGTGACATTCATTCATGTGCCGAAAGCCTTTATCTTCTTCTCCTGTACCAGCACCTATTTTACCAAACACCCCGTAAAAAGGTGGCTCATCAACAGCCCAGCCCCACAGATCTCCACCCACCCACAGCAACCTGAGGCCCCTGTTGCAAGGAAACATCCACTGCAGGCAGAGCACGACCCTCGCTTTCCAGAGGAATGCCACTGTGACAAACAGAGAAGGGCACTGCGAAGAGCCTGGCATTACTGCATCCCAAAGGGGCGACGATCTGAGGAGGGACATCATTGTGTCCACTTACTAACTCTTTGTACTTGTGGTCTTTCTCCATACCATGTAGCAAGAACAGAAGCCAAGGCACCACCAGCACTGTTGGGTCCTATCTTAAAGGATGACCAAAGCCTACGTGTAAGACATGGTGCCAAGCAGGCAGAAGGAGCCTCTGTACCCCACCAGGAATGGTTGTGGCTATCACAGCATAGCACTTGCTCCCAGCTGGCAGATGGGTACCTGAATATGTTCAGTTCTTGGGGCTCCATCAGCCTCCCTCTTTCTCTTACATCTGCTCAACGTCTAAAACACTGGTGCACAACAAGAACTCTTGGGCATATTTGCAATATCATAAAGCATTAACAACTACAGACTTACTCCAAAGCGGATAACAGCATCCTAATGACTAAAGGACCAACTCTGTGGGGCAGAACAGGATAATTCCAGTAACACTTCCATCACATTTTCAATCATGCAAGAGCAGTCCATTTGCTGCTCCCCTGTTCTTGACTGGTTGTCATGCTGAAGAGGCCTTCACTGCAAAACCACAGCCTCGCATGCGGTGGGACTTGAACCTGTGTCAGCAGCCACCACATTACCAACCTGATGCCAGTGCCATCAGTTTGCAGACTCCACCATGGTGGGAATCTGTCTGTCCTCGGCCAGGCACGATGGGTGCTATTATTTGTTAAATGCATCATCCATTTGGAAGGCAACAGCACCGTATTTCCTGAGCAGAGCCACGCTAGTTTGCAAACGCCTCACCTGCATGAAGTGCATGCAAAGAGCACCTCAGGTTTGCTGCGATATTAAATTAGGAAGCAATACTTTTCTGCTCCAGAAGCCCCAGCCTCCGGTGCAGGCAGGAGCAGAGCGGGCTGATGGCAGCAGAGGGCAGTGGTAGATTCACGCTGGCCAATTTGTCCCACCGTCAGGATGAAAACACAGGCACATGTTCCTAATAACTCGCCCCATGAACTGCAGACACATACAGTCGTAGCTGAAAGGTTAAGCCTGGAAATGTAGGAGAGCAGGTGTAACTAAAGGAGAGCACGGAAACCATGCCCTGGTTCAGGGCATGCTATGGCAGCAATGCAGACACGAGTAAGCACCAGCGGTTACCGAGCACTTCTGCCCATGCAGGCAGAAATCGCTGCTGAGAGCTGTCTGTTCTCATGAAGGTGCAAAGGTGCATACGCTGGGGACAGTGCTCACTCCGGGGAAAAAAAAAAAAAAAAAAAAAAGCTCAGCTCCAGTAATAAGGATTTTTTTAATGCTTCAAAAATTCTTTTTTTTCTTTTTTGAAAACCAGAAACAATTTTGAAGTAAAACAAATACTTTGTTTTATTCAAACCTCCTGGCCAGTGACAGACTTAACCCCCTTTGCGATTGCTCCTAATAAACCTTAATTAGATCGGGGGGCCCAGAAGCTTCAAACCCACCCAAGCGGCTTTCGTTCGGCCAGGGGGAGTCCAGGCAAAAGGCCCCAGCCGCGACTGAACGCAGATCTGCTGGGGCCAGAGAGGTGAGGGGGCCAGGCTGGGTGGAGGAGCCGGGGCAGCGTGGCCAACCCAGCACATCCCGGTCTGTTCCTAAAGCACACAAACGTTTCCCATTAACGGCCTTGCTCCTCTCACTCGTACAGGACTGAAATTATACAGCTATTCCCTTCTTGTTTTATGAATGGCTTTTATTTTTTAATGCAATTTCTCCCTAGGCCGGAGCATTCTGTGAAGAACAGAAGCAGAAAAAGGACAATTAAAGGCTTTTAACAGCTCCAGAAAGCCAGGCCATCGACCACGCTAATCGCTAGCAGCTTTCACTACTCCTCTCCTTTCATTTCACTGCACGTGAAGTTGGTGTACTCGCAGCAAAGAGCTGACAGCGCGAGCGAGAGGCAGGCTGAGGAGGACCAGCTGCTCGGCCGGGTGTCCCACAGCACCCTGCCAGAGCAACGTGCTCCAGATCCATCATCCCCGCTCTCCTCCGGCCTAGCGCTTCGCCTCCGCGCCCAGCCTCGGCAGGGCCCAGACCTCCCACGTCCAGCCACCCCAGCCTCACCCACCACGTGCTCGCCTCTTCCAGCCCCACGTTCCCCCACGTGTACAAGGCCTGACCCGGTTGTCCTCCAGCCCAATGTGTGCTCCTCTGCGTGTCACCCTGACATTCGCAGTTTCGGCTCCTAACCAGACATCTCAGCCTTGGCCTGTGGCACCCAGAGAACAAAGAACAGCTGCAAAGTGCTTCAGTCCAGACAACAAGCCATTTTCTAGAATTTCAAAGGTCAGGAACTAAATCCATCTTACCGCACGGCGTGCGGAGGGCCATGGTGTTCCACCACAGTGACAGGCCAGACCCTTCCACCGCTGGTGTCTCCAGCACATTACTGGAACCCTGCTGAGCGGGACGCCGCTCTTGACAGATACTTGAGACCTTTTGGCGGACATTAGCTCAAGTACCACACATCCTGCTCTCTCCAAGTTCATTTCAGTGTGTGTTAAGGCTTTCCCTTTCACAATTTGGCCCCTTTCCTCGCTGGCCGCTTGCCTGTAGCTGGCAGTTCCAGCATCCCAGCAGATCCATAAATAATTCAACAGCTTGCTAAAAAAAGTGATCAATCATGTTTATGGTTCTGAAACATGTAGAAAACGTAGGCAGAGACCCAGAGTACCAGGAAGAAATCAGGAGAAAGCAGAGGGGATAGCATAAGGCGAAGCATCAGAGGAGCCAACTGCAATAGGACTGAGCAGCTCAAAAAAAAAGGAGAAAGAAAAAAAAAAAACCAACAACTTTTAATTAAATCTTGAGCAAAATAAAAAAAAATTCCTTTCCAGATGAGAATATTTCAGGGCCCTAACAGTCATGTGAGAAGTTCCAGCTCGAGTAAAGCTTTTACACATCTTCCAGTAGCATATGCTTTAAAAATCACACAAGAGAAAAGCATGCGTTTCTTTGGCTATTTGTGCCTATTTATTTCCCGGCTGTAGCAGCAAAGTATGCCACAGAGACAAATTTCATCTATCCTTATGGCTACTGCTCCTCCACTGATATGCAAATACCAGCATTCATTCATGCTCTTTTTGAAGTTTATTAGTCCATTTTCTACATCACTGTTATTTTAGTAACACCATCCGAACCAGAAATCGTAATTCCATATCCTGTACTGTGCAGATATCGGTGTAAAATTAAAAGCCTATTTTCTTGTACAGAGATCTGCAGATCTTTCTGGCAGGGAGAATTTTTGACAACTGCCTGGGCTCCAGCCCATGCTGCTGAGTGCTGTTTTCTTTTCAGTTTTCCTTGCTTTGGCTGTTGTGCTAGATGTAGTGAAAAGAGACAGACAGACTTTTTTATTATTATTATTTACATACAAAATATATGTAAAGCGGGGGCTTACGTTAGCAGGGGAGCATGCCAGCATTCCAGACCCTGCTTGTCATGCATGCTGCAGAGGTCCCCTCCAGCACTACTAGCAGAAGGACACACTGCCCGTATTTTCCACAACTCTCTCATTCTAGGAGGACCACACCAAAACTCTGGGGTAGACGCAAACACTCATTTTCCTCCTTATTCAGCAAGAAAAATTGGACTCAGAGATGAACTTACAGCTGAAATAGGCCTTCAGCTGCCTGTCCACCCGTGACACTAACAGCAGGGTTTGGAGCAGGTCAGGCTTAGGTGCTATATGCAGTGTCTCTGATCGCTGGATTAAATGGCATTAAAGGAGGATAAAGGCAACAAAGGGATTTGGGATGGAAAAGATCCCTTTATTTCTAATCTTCCCAGGTGCAGGTATGTTCACAGTGAACCATCCCATTCAGTCTGCAGTGGCTGAAGCAGAAGAATTCCTTCTGCTCTGTTGGGGAGGCTATGTTAGACCTTAATACAACTCTCCCTGTAGTAAAACATGACACTGAACCTCCTAGCAGAGGTTCTGAATGCTGAAGTTCCTGATACAACCCCACTTCTCATCCACACTGCAAACCAGAGGCAGTCCCTGGTGCTTTTCTGTCCTGTCCTCACAGTACCATGCTCCATGTGGCTGTGGATGGAACAAGAAGAAGCCAAAAGCAATAAGAAGACTAGGAACATCTCGAGTTCCTTATGTAAAACCTCTCCCGTCTGAAGCAAATAATCCTATTTCAAAGTAAAAACAGCAAGGAAGAGTGCAGCTGCTTGCTAACACTGGACATACTTATTCTCATGGAAGCAGGCAGACAGCTGAGAGGAGCAGGACTAATGCTATGAACATTTTGGTTGAGTGGCCCAAGGAAAGAGAGATCCTGACAGATTCTCTAAACATTGAAAAATACTGAATTACCCTATTGACACTGCATGGCTCCATGCCATTTATCTTTACATGATGCACTGAAATCCAGCGTTTTTCAAAGCCATGGGCACATGCACATTTTTAAAAGCCTTGCAAATGCAGTGACGCTTCAAGATGGCCAGCTGGAGGGAAGACCTCCGCTCCCATCCCCGCTTGCTCCCCAGGGAGCAGGATGCTGCCTTGGCACTGCCTGCCTGTGCCAGGCTGGGCAACGCAGAGGGCCGCTGCCCTTCCTTCCCACCTTCCTTCCTGCACGCTCGCCCCAGCTCTCCTTGCAAACAGCTTCACTCCATCCCCCCCGCAGAGATACAAGGACATTCCTCTTGAGAGGAATTTTCAAAGCATAATCTAAACCCCTTTAGCCTACCCGTAAACATATAGGAATCATTCCTTCCCATTTTTTTTTCCACTCCTTGTTTCACCGTTCTCTCTTGATGCCTGTGACAAGCTTTTCCAACTCAGCTGCACCGCGCTGTCACGGAGCTCGCAGAACACGGCCCGCAGCTACGAGCAACGACAGCGATGTTTCCTGGTTTAATCACAGATTTGACAAACAGCCCGGCAAGAGCCCACTGACAGCCTCCGACTGCCCACGAAGCACAGCTTTACAGGACCTACTTGGGTGCGTTAAAAGGTTGACACAAAGATGCAATTGCCTTTTAGCAATTAGTTTGCCACGGTCTCAAGCATCACCCTGCAGCCAGCACGATGCGGCAGCAGGGACCTGCTGGATTTGTGTCCAACCAGGAAAATGTTGGTGCTCCATTTCATGTGACACTGGGTCAGCTAAGATCCCAGGGTTAGCTCACAGCAAAAAAAAATAATTCAACAGGCTTGATACATGCAAATAGAAAACGTCGGCCTCTTTTATTAGCACTAGGGAGATAAATGCAAAGAAGGAAAAACGAGAAAGCACAAATCAGGTGCCTGTCGGGCAGCCCCTGCTGGCTCCATGCACCATCTTCCTTAGGCTCCTCCGACTGAAGGCTCTGGGGGAACTACTTCACTGCCTGTGGAGCTTTCCTACACTGCCAGAAACAGGAGAATAGGAGTAGAGGAACACTCAGTTCCTCTTGCACCCAGTCCTTCCCGTGGAAGGTGGAAGTCGGTGCCATCAACACCAGCAGTGGGGAGGCATGGAACACCGACCCCTCGTCTGGCAGCACATCCTCCTGCTGCGTCCTCCTCCCCAGCCGGTGAGGAAGGGCCACGTCTCTCCTGGGGACGCTGGTGGGGGACAACAGTGCGAGATCGGCACCAAGGTTCTGTTGTGCAACGCTCAAGGAACAGGACTGGCAAAAAGTAATGAAAAAAAAAAGAAAAGAGGAAAGGAGAGGAGAGAAACAGCTGTGCTAGTGGAGACGTGGTGGCTGCACCCAGTGCCTTGTGCCTGGGAGTTGCACGTCGGGTGAAGCAACAAAGGCACTTAGCAGGAGACGGTGGCAAACCCATCTGCAGCACATCTTCCTGGCTGTAAGGATGGGGCTGGCTGCAAGCCTTTGAGTGAAAAGCTGTTTCCAAGATGTAATCGCCTCTGGCACCTTCTGTGGGGCGGGTGGGTGTTTAGAGGGTGCCTGTCATGCAATTGCCTCCAAAGGATGAAAGAGGCTTTTTTCCTCTCTCCAAAAAAAAAANAAAAAAAAAAAAAAAAAAGTGGTGGTAAGGAGAAAGGCAGAAAATCATCCAGGTAAGAGTTTCCTTTGGGAACAGAGTCCTCCAAAATGTAGGTGGTAGGACAAACACATTTCTGGAGAAGCTATACTGAGAACTTGGCCATGGTGAGCTTCCATCCAAAACATGCCTTATTGCTGTTGGGCTAGGAGGCTAATTGCAAGTCCAAAGGAAAGAAAAAATCAAAATCAAAATCAATGGAACTAAGCTTTAAAGACAGTAACATCCAAATGCTACTTGGACACTGGCAAGCACACGCTGCCTTTCAAACTTGAGGAGAAGCGAAAACAAACATGCCACTACTGGGAACACACTGGAGGTCTTTAGCAGAGGATACGGAGAGGAAGCTCCCTCGCTGGCCCACACAAACACACGCACCAGCCTGCGCACTTGGATCGGTCGCTCAGAACAGAAGAGGAGGAAACACGAAGCACTTCTGGAGGCTGACACCAGCCCCACGTCTCGCACAGCCTGCTGCTATTCCAGGGCAGAGGAATGGCCATCCCAGAGAGCCAGCCAGCAGCTGCCTGCCAGGGAGGAGCTGCAGCATCTCGGCAAGCTCAATAGCATCCGCATGGGGTAAATTACTTGCCACGTACTTCACGCATCTGCTCCCTAGACGGTGGCAAGCACCCAAGGAATACCACATCTCAGGTATTTTTAAGGAATCCACACTTCACCTACCCGTAGTATAAGTGAGGGATTCATGATATTTAATATTTTATGAAGCCAAGAAGGGCTCAGAAAAACCCCAACAGACCTAAGGAAAGGGAGGGGAGCAGAGTGAGGGGAGAGACTAGTGACTCGGACCTGCTTTCTTCTGGCTCAGTTTGAGAAAAACCAAAAGGTTAGGAACACAGAAAAAGCCTGAATTTCCGCAGAGACCTAAGGGACCAGCACTGCCACCCATTCCCCCATGACCGACAGCCGGCACGTTCCCTGATCTGTGCCAGCCACCAGCCCGAGGCAGAGCTCTCACAAGGCCTCCTCCAGCCTCCCGCTGCCCCTGCCAGCTCCGGCACCACCGCCGCGTCCTTCTCTGCAAACAGCATAACAGGACCATCCCCGTAGTGCCCTTTGCTCTCCTCTGAGGGGGGGCTTGGGGTGAAGAAAGGTGGGTTGGGGGCTGCGCTCAAAGGTGGCACACAGGGCAATAGCTCCCCAAAAGGGTTTACACTTCTTAGTCCTCCAGCAGGGTTTGGTAGGAGGCTGACTGCCTCTGCTGACCGCCTGCACGTAATTAAAGACCTGCAAGCGCACCTCTGGCAGGTAATTTTACTTCCCTCCTCCTCATATGCTTTTTATAGTCCCACTGGCAAAGCATTTGACAGCTTCACAACCTTGAAGGCGTTCAGCTGTGCGAGGGAGGGCAGAGCTGGCGTCTCCATTTCGCAGCAGGAGCAGAGGAAAACAAGGGAAGTCACTGGGGAAACACAGGACGAAACAGAAAAGCGACTTGGATTCCCCTAAATCAAAAGCCACTCTGCTAAAACAAGGGAAAATCCCCGTTCTCAAGGCCAGCTACCATCACCAGCAATTATACATCTTGAGTTTGTTGTTTGCAGGGCTCTGGCACAGAGGAAGCCACGGGAAATGCTGTGCAGGGCTGGTGGTGGGAGCTCGGCAGCCCGCGGTACGCAGCTGGGGTACAGCTCTCCACACACGCAGCGGTCAGCAGCGCCCTGACCCTGCCAACAGTCACTCCTCCCAGCCCCAGTTTCATATCTTTGGCTCCTCTCAGCATTTTTGGGTTTGTTTTCCGCAAACATTGCAACATTTCTAACAAAAATCACTGGGGCTTTGCAGGGCACCTAAGGCAGAGCTTTTGTGAAGGCCCTCGAGCATCCATGGACACACAGGGGGCACCGCATGGTGTCAACGCAGAAAGAAAAGAGCACGATTTATGGATGCTTTACTCCTACAGATGGGTTGGTTCCCAGCATTTCCTTAACGGAACGAACTTCCTTTGCTTCTTTTGGCAGTGACAGACGTGGAAAGCCAGTGCTCCCTCTGACAAGGGGGCAGGCAACTCGCCCGCTGCAAAAGGGACGGGGAGCAAGGTGACAGAGGGGAGCAGCGAACCCTGAGGGCCAGGAGCACCAGGGACTTCTTTTTAGGTCAGGGAGGGGTGGGAACCCTGTATCCGTGCCTCTGCTACACTCCTTGGGCCAACACAGTCACCCATGAGGGTGCAGCATGAGAACATCCCCCATGCTGTGCTGGCCCTTCCCGTGAGCGCTGCGTGGAGCCTCCACCCTCGGCCCTGGCATCCCCACGGCTGCTCCAGAGGATGGAGCTGATGAGCCGTGGCAGTTTTGTCAAATTCCATCACCTGAAGGTAGTGGTGAAAGGTGACCAAGTGGGAACAGGGGGTACTTCCAGGGACACAGAGATGGATGCGGGGGCGGGGGGGGAGGGATTCAGAGGAGGGAAGGGCAGAAAAAATAAAGAAACGGTCATTGAGTGTTGCCACGTGCAACACACGTGTTCGGAGACGTGATGGAGAGCAGCGGCTTCCTCCCTGCCCACCACCACTCACATCAGGTCCGGCTCCCACGCAGGGGACATTTCCTACTCGTGTGCTTAAGGGGGGCATGGGCACGAGGCTGCCGTAATAAAATAACATAAAATGGTAGGTGGCTGACTGATCCGGCCTATAATACAAATGACTTGCCAGAGACCAGCAAGAGGTTTTATTTCCTAAAAACATTCACAGCCATCCTAGGAAGGGTAATTCCCATTTGTCAACTTGAGGTTTTCCTGGCAGTACCTTCTAATCTCTTGGCACCGGTCTGCAAGTTAAAGCAAACAGATGTGTACGTTCGCAGATCTAACTCATGCATGCAAGTCAGGTGTGCGAGCTGATCAAAAGCATCCTACCAAATGTCAGGACTGCATTTTGATGAAAAATTAAGTTTTGACTAATTCTTCCAAGTGATCCATTACCCCCAGAAATTATCAACCATTCATCAAAAATTTGGGAACAAATTCATCTGGGTTTTGGTCCGTAGCATTTTCTTCTCTCCAGGAGGAAAAATCCAAGTTTTCCCTTGGGCAAAACCCTTTTCCTTACAGCTTCAGCACAGCGTGATCTGCATATGCCATCAGTGAAACTGTGCTCTCTTAAATTGGAGGGATCATAACAAAATGCACAGAATCAGCAGCATAAAGCTGAAACATCCTTTTGTTTTTTTAAGCACCTCTTTTCCCTGAGCACTTCTACAAATATATACATATATATGGCCCTTCTGCAAGGGCGACTGCTACAGCATCTCCCTTACTCCGCTGATGGGATCGAGACCAAGTCAGATGTGGATGTTCGGAGGTGCCTGAAGAGCACGGGGTTTCACCTGCTCACAGGGGCTGGATAGGATGTAGCACTCCGATACATCCTGCTCCCAACGCAGGATCCTGCACAAAACCCTTCTCCTTGCCAACTTCGCTGTTTTCTCCTCCTTACAAGCCGTCCAGCAGCAGTTGTCTGTGGCGGGGGAGGAGGGGGTTGTGCAAAGCCTGCAGCCCCCGGGGAGCCTCCGAATTCCCTATCAGCAGCCAAGTCCTTTGGACAAGCTCCTCTGCACGCAAAGCTGCTGGGACAACCAAGGGCGTTTGTCAGCAGGATTTCCCTCACCGTAATTTAAGGCAGGCGTGTGCTCAGCGAGGCTACAGCCTGCCTTCCCCTACAAGAAAAATCCCATCACTGCTCTCTGAC
The DNA here is from genome assembly GCA_013399115.1 of Anseranas semipalmata. NCBI lineage: Eukaryota > Metazoa > Chordata > Aves > Anseriformes > Anseranatidae > Anseranas > Anseranas semipalmata. The sequence continues at coordinate 271,781 of VXAA01002392.1, forward strand.
TGCTAGCTGGCTTGCTAACACCCAGGTACACCACGGTTTAGGCGCGACACAACAAATCCTCGCCTGTCACCTCGCTGTCCCCACCAGCTGCTGCCCAACGCCGCAGCCTCGCGGGTTCGGTGGTGATTCTGGAGACACCTTCATTTGCCCGCAGACTTTGTCAGCACATGGGGGAGACCGTGCTCAAGTCTGTGCTGTCCATACGTTGCAAAAAATGCATGGCCTTCATCTCCGTGCTCTGGAAACCCCTCCAGGACTTCAGAAGGGTTTGAAAGGGGCAACCCTCTAAGATGCTCTCGGGTTGCGTGTGTGTGTAGAATGCTAGGGCTACTTCTACCCCATACCCCAAATGAATAGCTGTTTTACCCAAGTTATTTTGTTTTCTTAACTTAAAGAAGTCAGTGCAAAAAAATCTGTTAAGTTTTTGATCTGGCATCACCTGGCCAAGCAGCATTACCCACACCTGCTCGCTGCCACCACCGAGCACCTTTTGGACCTCAATTTCCCTTCCTACATTATTTGGAACCACCAGGGGGAAATGGGACAGTGCAAAACCTAAATATAAAAAGCAACAGGAGTGCTTCAGAAATAGCAACAACCAGTAATTTCTCTTCTCCCCAAAGCTAATAACCTCTACAGAGCCATCTCTTGAAGGCTTCGGAGCCAGAGAGGCAACAGTGAAAAATGAAAGAGCAAGACAGGTCTATATTTCAAACACATCTAGCATTGAACAAACATGAATGCCTGTGAGAAGATGCAAGTTTTTGCCTGAATGAGGACTTAAGGATTTGGCCCACACTGCTTTTTTGAGTGAGAATACCAGAGGAATTGAGTCTTTAGGAAAGCTGGGCAGCTCCCCCTTTAAATCAGTTATCGCTGCAATCCAGAAACAGCTGAGACATACGAGTCTTGTCACAACTGACATCCTAATGAGTCAACACATAATAAAAAAAAATTCACAAAAAAAAAGTTGGCTAAGTTTTACCAGGCCAGGTGATGGAAATAGTTTTGTCGCTTAAAAAAAGAAAAAAGAAAAAGAAAGAAAGAAGAAAAAAAGAAAAAGGAGAAGCCTTCTGATCAGTTACAAAGTTGAGCAGGCAGCATCGCACGTCCCCATACCAGAAAGGAAGGTAAGGTTGTAAAAATGAATCTAGAAGGCCCAGAGACCAAGTGTATTTATAGGATAAATCTAGTTCTTGCTGATAGGGGAGGAATGCACCCATAGTCACTATCTTTTTGTAGGCAGGGACCCGTCTAAACCAGAATCAAAGGAGCCTCCAGAAAGATAGCTTCCCTTCCCTCTCCTTTGCTATCATTTAGAATAGTGGAAAACAGATAACCAGACATAACCGCTGGCCTGGAGAGGAACGACTCCAGTCTGACAGCATTTCTTGTCAGTGCTGTTACAGCCTGGAAGGGTTTGCTTCTCTACGAAAAAGATCAGGGAGCGATCAAACATTTAATGTGGGATCCATTTCAAAGGCAGCAGTCCTGGAAGGATGTGGAAGATCCTCCCGTGACATTCAAAACACTCCTGCCTTTCCTCGGAGAGACCTGGGCGATCGGCTGTGACCGCTGAACCATCTCCCACCAGCACCACACGTACCCAGCACCAGCGGGCATGGACCCGAGGGGCATTCAGAGCTGTCACCCAGGATCCCAGCGCTGGGTCTCGGCTCTGCCATGTGCTGTCTGTGCTCCATGGGCAAGTCTCTGGAAGCATTTCAACGCAGCCAGATGTTTTTGGAAACCCATGAGTCATCTGGCTGCACTTTTCAAGTGCCTCTGGAAACTGCTGCGCAGGCTCACCCAGGAACAGGGGAAGCAGTGTGTGCTTCCTTCAGCATGGCACACACTGGAGCCGGCTCCAAAACCTCTGAGGATGCTCAGGTACCACCAAAACGGAGCCACTTCCATCACCGAGGACTGGCGACAGCCTGGAGCGCCAGCACCTCCACCTGGCTCTGCTCCTGTCCGAGACAAGCCGCTTCCCCTCGCTTGCTCTGCTCCGGCTTGGTGTCTGCCGCTCTGCTTAGACTGCAACCGCTCTCCCTCTGCACAGAGAGGCCCCGAAGTGCTGCTGATGAGCTTAAAGCAGATAAGAGAGACCCTGAGGTCAGAGACCAGCAACAGCCAAATTACAAACCGGGAGCACTCAGCACAGGACTGCTATAGCACTAGGTATGAGAGCATTTGCAGTATAGGAGCACCCCAGCTTTCGGCCGGACGTTTATCACGTACCCTACAGATACACATAGTTGTGCACTCACCCAGTTGCAACCAGCAGACTTCTAGTGAGGGCAGGGCAGAGGTCCATGAGGCATCTTTCCAAGCGGTTATACTGTTTGGATGGGAGGCAGTCAGAAAACCCCCAGAGAGTTTCAAGATTGCTCATAGGGCTGCTAAGATTTATTGCATGCATGCAACACAACTGGGATGCTTAAAAAGAAACACATTCTTTGTGTAATTATCCAAAGAAGGTAGGAGGAAAATATTAATTATAGGAAGGGACTACATTCTGCTGTTCTTCCAGTAAAAGTGAAATCTGGGAACAGATTTACTTCATTTTTCTTTACTCTCCAGAAGCGTAAATAGCACACAGCTTGGCAGGCGCGCTCACGGAGCTCAGGGCGAGGAGCGGCTGCTCGCTCACAGCTGCGCCGACGCTCTGCGCGAGCACCGGCTGGAGCCTCAGCGTTTGCAACTGGTGTCAGAGCAGGAGGCTTTGCTCTTCTGCTGAGGGGGATGAAGCATGCTGCAGAGCTGAGCACAGCTCAGCACCCAGGGCAGCGAGTTTTAGAGCCCAGTTTACTGATCTTCTATTTACAACACATCCCAATTATCAGCAGCCCAGAACCCCCCAGCCCAGGGAACAGCCTCTGCTCGGCGCCTGCCCTGCAGACCTGTCCCTCTCCAAGCATCCTCACCAGACCCTCCTCCGGAGTGCGAAAGTCTCTTCAAACCTGCCAGCTAGAAATCCACAGACCAATTCCCAGCATTTATGTGTAGCTCTGTGACGGGGCCAGCTGCTTTGCAAGGTGCCGAGAGGTCTGTGTGCTCTGCCACACCTTGCCGTCATGCACACTGCGGCACCTGGCTCAGCTCGTACCGGGGGCCATGCAGAACGCAGATACACCAGGCTGCACTGGTGGCCCACTCAAATGCAGAGCACCTCAGGACATCCCAGAATATGGCTTCTTCTGGCCGCTACAGCAAGCTCCCAGAAGTGGGAAGACCAGGACTCACACTTTCCAACCTGGGCGAGATTCATCCCATGCGGACTGGGTAGGAGTTTGACATAAGCAGTCTGAAGTGTTGCAAGAAACTACGGAAGAGGTGACGGGAGAGCAGGCACGTCCAGGCTGCTGCTGTCTAGCCACCATCTCCCTCACCCAGGCCTTGCTGTCTCACCCCCACGTATTTCAAATTCTTTTAAAGGTCTTGACTTCTGAGCCAGTTTTTGGATGCTGGGAATCTCCATCACCACTGAGTCAAGAAGTACCACAAACGGGTCATACCTCAACAACCCAAACCAGACTCACTCCTGAAGCATTCCTCCAGCATGAGCACGGATTAGCCTTGGACCATAATCAACGGGACGAAGAGGCAGTGAGAAAAACAGAGCCCAGGCACATGAGAACTGTGACTCGCAGTCACACCACGGAGTCAGGAATCACCCTCTCCTGTCCCTTTGCCGAGCGACTCCCCGTGTGCTTTGCCAGCGAACTACAAAGCGCGCACAAAGGACGGAGATCTGAGGAACGCAGCAACGGCTTGTTTGTGTCTCTGCTTGACTGCAGCTGGATGTTGCTCAGAGGCAAAGCTGATGGGGACTTGATTTATTTATTGGATGACGTACACAACTCAAAAATATGGCACTGAACCCGGAGCTCTGGAGAGCCTGTTTAAAGGCGACCATAAATCAAACAGCACAGCAGAAAGCACGAGACCCATGCGCGCTCCTGCTGCACACCTCCTCCATCTGTCACCTTTGCACGTGCCCAGCTCCTCGGGGCTGCGGCCGTCCCACTTCGCAAACCGCTCCCGCCTCGAGCTGCTGCTCGGGCACAGCCCCGCGCGTCCCTTCCCTCGTGCTGCTGGACCCCCTCCTGCAGCGCTTGCACAAGCCCAAGCGCTCACGCTGCGTGCGTGAAACTTGCCCTGACTCATCCCTCGCAGTGATTGCAAACATCAAGGAAAACGGTAACCAATGCGCTCGGGCATTTTTTTTTTTTTCCTGAGGATGATTTCCCACGTTGGCTTTCAGCTCCTGTGTACAGTGCTGCTGAGGCTCACCCCACCATCTGCCTTAGACCAGGAAAAGGCACCTTAGAGGCTTTAGGGCTGCCATCTATTTATGCTTTATATCAACAAATCTTTTCATCTTTAATAACATTGTCATCTCACTTATGTAAAATATGTATTAAAATTAAAACCCATAAAGGTTGGGTCTGTCGCTGTAGGTTAAGTAAACATCACTTCAATTTGCTGTTAGTCCTATAGTGAATGCTCAAATTTTTCACATTATTCAGCCAAACCATTTTTATTAAAAAAAAAAAAAAAAAAAAAGAAAATCTACATCAGAATAATACAATTCATGCCCAGAATATGCAACTAGGCCATGAGCTTTCCTCACTCCCATGGGACAAGACACAAGATTGCATGCATCTCCCGGCAAATCCTTGCTGCGGAATTACAAGCAGCTTGCACACCACATCTAACCTGCTGCAGCTGGTGCTGGACATCTGCCGCTTAGTTGCCAAGCACTCGAAGTAAGCCGAAGCCAGAAGAAGCAAGTTTGTCCTGGAAGGTCAGAAGGTAGAACCGTACAGAACACCCATACACATCTGGCACAGGCGAAGGATGCGCTAGAAGACACGATTCGCCCCTTCCCCTCAGCTGTGCAAGCTGCTCATCCCCTGATGTTGGTGTGGGCCGCACAGGTTATTAAGAAGAGCAGGTCCATGACAGCACCTTGCCACACCGCCACAAGCGCTCCCCTGTCTGATTTTCATCAGCCACCTCTCCTCCCCATCCTGAAATCTCCACCACCTCAGTGATGTGGGTCTGGGGACAGGATTATGGCAGCTTTACATGGAAAGGGCATTAGGAAGTTTATAAGATTAAATACCTTTTAAGCACAATACACACATGATCAGGAATCTCTCCAAGGGAAAACATTACTTCCAACTTCTCACCTGCAAAAGAAGGAGAGCCCCTTTCCTCCCGTCAAGGCTGAAATTTAAGACTAATCATGGATTAAGCTACAGAAAGAAATTCTTTGTCTCTGCAAGGTCTAAATCTGCGTGAACCTACAGTGGTTCCATGACAGCGTAAAAGCAAGCCCTGTCCATCATTTCCTCCCAGAAAAGCCCAACAAAGCAAGCCAAGTCTTGCTCCCCATAAATGAACTGTAAACATAATAAATATTATTCAATTCCATTAGACACTAAAAACTTGAAAGCCTTGTCTGGGGGAGGGGATAACTTCTGACGTGGGGATGATTGATTTCCAGTAGAGTTAGAAATGTGACGCTTGCTCAATAGAAGTACATGGATTTAGGCTTTTGTCCCCAGCCAGAAACTGCAACACACATGGCTCTGACCAGCGCGATAACTGGTGATGATGAGCCACTGAACGAGGGCTCCTCAGCAGTGGAGGAAGGCAAGCAGGTGGGTCCTGACCTGCACCTCTCACAGCTAAGCCAACACCACTGCAAGGTGACAGATGAGCCCTGGTGATTGCACATCTCCAAAAAGGGGAGCAGAAAAAAAAAAACGCACACAAAAATACACAATGCATACTGATGCTAACATGCCAAAGGACCTTGCTTTGTGTAAACCCTGTGTTTGCGCTGAAAAACATCCACGTGTGCGTGCACAGAGGCAGGTTTTAAATCTGTTTGGATATCCTGCAGTGCTTTCGCACCTGGATCCTCAGGCAGAGAGACGGAAAAGCTCCGCTGCCAGCAAAGCCCAGGTTGAGAGTGGAGCGCTACGTGGTGTGCTCGTCTCGCTCCTCCTTGGCCGCTTCTCCCCCAGGAAGTGCCGAAAGCACAGATCCCTCTCGGAGGATGAAGCTGGTGAAGTTCCATAACTGAACATAACACCAGGACTCCCACGCACTCCCCGGAGGCCGGCCGAGCCCAGCCCTTCCACCCCGGCCACGTCCATGCACCGCTTCCACGAGTCTAAGGTTTCTCAGAACCGGCCCCAGATGCTTGGAAGCTCAGGACACAGCTAAAACAGCTCACGCGGCCTTTAGCCTGGAAGGACAGGAGAAACCAAGCTGGGGTTGTATAATATCAACCTGGGAGCCTCCCACTTCGGCCGAGCTTGGGGAACACAGCTGCGGGAAGCAACACGGGGGTTAGCACCCCTGCCCTGCTTTGCAGCAGAGCTCTGGGGAGGGTGATGCTAACGTGGGAAACCTGGTGGCGTGGCTCTGAGAGCCCATTTCTGCTGCCAGAGGTGAGAGCTGGGGACAAAGTCAGTAAGGTCTTGTTTTCTACTTGGCCAAGGATCTGTTGTGCATCTTTGGCCAAAGTGCTCCGTCTCCTCCAAGGAATGGAGATAACGGAGATGGAAGATGCTGCATGCGTGCAAAGAGCTTATTGTTAGCACTGCTCGCATGTTGGCAGGCAGCAGTGCAGGTCCTGCCCTGGGCAGGGGGTAGCACACAGAGCCTGTTCTGCATATTTTTTTGGTCTGTAATCATACTCTGCTGTCATTAACACTGTACGTCCAACGTGAGGCTTTCCTGATGCTTGGAGCCCAGCCACAGCCTCCTTGCTGCATATGCAAGGTTTTCCCCACTGTTCTCCATGGCTCAGCGACCTGAGCTGCCTGTCCTGGGAGTGTGTGACTTCTGGGGACGGATCCACCTGGTAGCGATTTGCAAACCAAAGGCCCAACCACGTTTGCAGGCTTAGTTTTTGGGGCAGTAACTGGGGGCTGCTACAAAGGCTTCTGGAGAGATGTACGCAGAGAGAAGGAGAAAGGATGGGGCGTGGAGTCAGGCAAAAGCGTGTGATAACAAGGGCCAGGTGGTGGTGAGGTGCGAACTACACATTTGTGACCTGCCTCTACAGCACTTTTAAGCATCAGGACTCAAGCAGAGAACACAGCAGGCATTAACCGTTAGCTACATCAGGAACTTTCTGCTTTCCATGAACCACAACTGGCCAAACGTGGCCACATGCCATTGCTCCTGCCTCCGAGCTGGGTGACATGTTTCACCATTTCAGAGTGCACTCACAAGCACAGACAACACCCACATTCATCAACAGCACCTTTGCCTACGTGAATAAATCCATTCCCATGCAAGGAAAAGGGGCAAAATATTACTGGAACTAAAACATCTGTTCAAAACCCATAACGGTCCCCAACAGGCTCCATCGCACAGACCGTGGGAGCTCCTTTCCCCAGGGCTGGCTGCAAGGCAGCATCCAGCAGGATGAGCCCCATTGCCCTCTGCAGTCAGGTGGCAGCTGGGGATGAAGCTTCCTCCAAACCTGAGCCAGCCTCGCTATTTTTAGTCTTTTACCAGAAAAAATGGAACGGGCAAAGAGATTTGTGAGACAAACACATCCCAGGCATCCTAAGCTGTAGCACATTTGTTGTCACAGACAAATGCACCGGGGTTAAAGGCACTGTGAGAACCACACGGAACTCAGTGGAAGATCCGAACATCTCCAGTGCAGGAGGAAAAGGAAAGAGCAGAAGGGAGAGAGGGGGGGGAGCAGAAATGTCCCAGAAACAGAGTTTTTCTGGGTTCCATTCCAGGAACAGGACTAGATCACAACTCTCCTTAGCCCCTGTTTTCTAGGGACACGCATACACATTGTTCTTCAAAATTATTATCTAGGCTTTGATTAGACTAATCCCGGTTAATGGCAGCATTTCAGCTACCACCTCCCTCAAAGCGCAGTGATCTTTCTTTCTAGATTTCCTCTGCTGGCCCAGCAGCAGGTTGCTGTTAGCTTGTCCTGGGCTATGTCAGTGGAGGCTAAAAATAATTATCCTTAAAGGAAATCCAAACACTGCAATCTCCTCTTTCACTCACTACCTAATTAATAGTTTCCAGGTCACCCTGGCTTTCTGAGAACATCTGTTTGCTTTCACTGTGTTCAAGGAAAGTCAAAGCTGGCCTGAAACGGGAATATGAAAACGCATTTAATGGTTGCACAGCCTCCCCTCCACGGACGTATCTGGATGCGGGGGCCTTCGAGCAGAAATGTGCATCCATAAAGGCAGATCCACGCTTGCAAACCTAAAGCGCACGCATCCGTAGTTCACAGGCAGCTATCAGTCCCTGCAGTCACTAGGAGCAGGCAGACTACCTGCAGCTGTTTTCAGGACTATTTTTGCAAAAATATATCAATAAAATGCAGTTGTGCAAAAAGAGACCCATGAGTTACCTTAAAGTCTTTGGTGGCATCATCTGAGGAAGTTGCACTAGGGCAAATTTTTGGATTCTGCACATGTGAGACTTGGGCCAGCATATGAGTACATCCAAGACAGGAAAGGTTTTTTTTTTTTTTTTTCTTCCCCTCTTCAAGTGAGACTTGCGTATTTCCAGTCCCCACATTCATTGCAGGACAGGGCACATTCATCTCGCTTTGTGCCAGCTCGACAAGAGGCAGAACACTGGGTGGCTCCGCATTTGCCACCCAGGCTGGTAGCATTGCTCCTCTGCAGAAACATCGCTGGAGCACGGTACCCCAGCACAAAGCACACAACGCTAGGAGATACGAGCCCACCAAGGGTACTGGAGGTGTGTGGCAAGGAAGAGACACCAGAATGGGACAACAGGTGTGCCATTAATAGAGATGGAAAATCTTGCACAGATGGACAACCTGCTCCAGACAGCCAAGGCTGCAGAAGCCAGGGAAGCAAGGAGGAGTCAATAGCATGAGGATGAGCAGAAGAAAGCACAGGAAGATACAACCTGCAAAAGGAGTTTCTAAATGAAGAGCAATAGGTAACAAAGTGAATGGTGGCAGGGAGTGGGCTGGAAGATGGAGGCGACATGACTGTTCTGGCGTCCCATACATTCAGGGACAGAGCCCAGCACCAGGAGCTCCCCCGGAGACTGTCATCACCTTCAGCGCAGTCATCACTTCACAGCGCAGCCCCGAGGCAACTCCCAGGCTGTAACACAAACAACAAGGCTCTGCGGTTCGGATCCCAGCTCATCCCCGGCCGCGGCCAAGGACGTACATTCCTGCACGCTGCGTGCCAGAAGGCAGCGCACTGGCTGGGCCGCGAGGCGCTGACAGAAATTAAGCAATCACTCATTATTCTTCGTTGTCAGTGCTGTTCCTCCCAAGAACACCAAGTTCTTGGGTGACAGGCACTGGAAGGACCTTTGGTAGCTCCTCAAGTGACATCAGCTGCACAAGTGCTGGCAGACACGCAGAAACAAGGCATCTCTGCGTATCCCACCGCACCTCGCGCTCCGGGTCACCTGTGCCCCACGTGCCCATGCCTTCCTCACATGTGGGTGTCAAACCAGCATCCCAGTCCAGTCTGTAGCCAGCACCCACCCGGCCTATGTCATTCCCTGCAGGAATTCTCCAAGCGACAGGACAAAAGCAAGACACCAGGCCAGCCATGCAGCTCGGCTCTTTCTGCACAGCTGCTGACCCCTGCCTACAGCCGCCACATTGGCTACCCCATCCTCCCCTGCCCCACAACTCCCCCTGTGCTGGGGTGGTGGGGCAGTCTCAAGAATAGACCTGGGGTTGCAAGAATAATCCTGCTTAAGCTCTGAGGTCCTGGGATGTGATGATGTTGCAAGGGACGGGTGCATCTCAGGAGTAATTAACAGGGAACCTTCTACAAGGCTGAATATTGGTTATAATTATCTTTATATGTTATTAAGCAAGCAGGCAGCACAACCAGGACTTATATTTCACCTCCTTTATCTTCAATTTCATGCTTTAACATCACTCCCCAGGCTCTCCAGGGCCTGGCTCTGATTTTTCTGCCCTGGCTGCTCAGGACATGGGAAAAACAAGCACAGCATCACACAGAACAGTGTCACGGGTATTTGTTCCACTTCCAGAGGAGCCGCATTTAAAAGCCAAGCTCAGCGTACCGTTCTGTTTACCGCGGGCAGATGGAATAACACACGGCGCCTGGGGCTGCGGGACAGCACGCGCGGTGGATGCGGTTTTCCGTGAGGGATGGTGCGTAACAGCAGTGCAGCTCAGACTCATTTTCCACAGATTTTCTCAGGCACTGGATATTAACATTAACCCAGCAACCCACCAACGTCACAAAACCTTCATTTAACAGTTTTCCCTGGCACTGGTGAGACCACGGCTGAGCCTTATGCTTTCAATTCCAGACCAGCACAAACATTTAGTATCAGTGTCATCGAGCAAGAGCCCTTGCGTCCTAACCACACTGCCCGAACCGCAGCAGGGATCCTCTTCAACCACAAGAAATACTTTATCTTGGAAAATAAGGAAATGTGGATGCATTCAAACAGCGTACACTGTTGTCCTAACATGCAATGAATTGTACGGTTCACAAAAGCACGTCCTGATCTTAATATATTCACTGCTGGCTTGCACCACAGTTAACGGAGATCTGAATCTGGGCACCTTGCATTTTAAGAGCGTGAGACCTGTGTGCACCAAAGTCAAGAGCAAAGTTACTATTGACCTCAACCAGCAAAGGAGCAGATCTTGTCTGGGGACAACTGCTCTTGAGAACAGGCACAAGGGAACGAGCATCCGGAGATGTCAGTGCCACTTCCCCAGATCAAAGCACTAATAAAATACTAATTCATTCCCACGATGAGAAACTGCGGCAGAGAAAGCACCCATGATGTGGAGATTAGCACTGAGACTTGCAACCAGGCAAATAATACAATGATTCACTGGCTGATTCAAAGGGAAGGAGAGAGTTATATTTTCATTAGGATCTCTTTTTCCCTCCTCAGCCAAGGCAAAATAAAACAAAAATAATCCTTTAAGTTCAGGTTGACCAAAATGCATGACCAATCCCTTCGTTTTGGTTTGGTTGTCTGGATAATTTTTCCCTTTTGCAAAAAAAAGATTAAAATGTAGGCAAGTTACAAAATGAAATGTTACTTCAAAATGGAAGAACATGAATACCTAGTTCTGAAAATGTTGAAACAAAACATAGCTGCCCTTTACCAAAAGATTAGCTACTAGTGCCAGTTCAGTAAATAGTGTTACTCAACCCCTAAATTGCATTTCTCGGCAACTATTCATCCTGAAAAGGGTTGCCCAGATCTACTCAGATTCCAAAAAACCAAAGCGTTCCACTATTTGAGCTAAGAGCAAAATCTCCATCACCGCAACCATGCTAGTGACTTGGATCCTCTCTGAATGTTCCCAAGCTATTACGTGCAAAGATATTTTTTAAGAATAAGTTCAACAAAAGTGATTTGTTGGTGTTAAGTTTTACTCTTAGGAGGAAAGCAAGAGATAGGATGGTGTTTTGCTTCCTCTTCAGGACAAAAAGGGTGTGGGAGATGGGAATTTGCCAGGCAACCCCACCAGGCACTTACACAGGTTAAAAGATCCTGGTAAGATGAGACACTGGTTCTAAAAACACATGACCCCATTAACTGGCTGTAAATGTTTCTACATTTGTCTGTCCTGCCAGCCCATTCTGTGGGCTTGTGCAGTGGAAGGGGCTGAGGGATTTTTTTTAGCAGTGGCTTCACAGAAACATGTCCTGGGAGATGCTAGTGGCAGAACCGTAGTCCCACTTGAGTTGGGTTTGTTATGGTTTTTTTAATAGTGTTGACAGCAAAATTCTTTCATCTTCTGGGAAAACAGCAAATGGTATCTAATAAAAGGGCAGGCCTATGACCTTGTCAATTAAAGTCCTCTAAACCAGGCATCTCAGCTCCCTGCATGTTGAGGCTTTTGCTCTGTTCCCAGCATTGCTTCCTCTCCGGCAGAGTCCAAAACCAGAGAAACAAGCACCAAAACTTCACTTATTGTACAGCAAACAAAGAGACACGTCAAACCTAGAACAAGCATGATCCTGAGTTCACATGCTGCTGGAAGCTGGACTTGATCTGAACAGATTCAGCAAGGTTTTTTTTTTTTCCCTAAATGAAAATACTGCCCAGAAGAAACACGAGGGGAAAAAAACCACCAAAACTACTCTAAAAAAAATAAGGTTTGAAAAATTAATGATTAAGCTGGAGCTGCAAAAGGTTATACCTATGACTTAGGTCTTATGTCTGTCAAGAAAACATGACTAAATGTGACTGTTTCAGATGTGAAAATTTGCACAGTGCAATTTAAATCAGACTGACAACCAGCTCAAGACTGAGGCAGCGAGAACCCCTCTCGATTCAAACACGCATACAGATCTTCCATTTACACTAATTTACCGTCGTATAGGCCAAGTCTTTTGTGCACATCTCTGCAAAGAGGAGCGCTGAAGGCTGGCAGGAGACAAGACCTCTGCTTTGCCAGTGCCCCCGGGCCTCCAGTGGAGCTTTCTCAGGAGCCCAGGGCCACTGTTTGCTTTGCGAGAAATGTTTTGTCACCAAGGAGGGATCCCCACGCTTCGCTGCCCAAGCGGCTCAGACCTCCCTCTCTCCTTCCCCACCCCACTTCTCCCTCCCCAGAGCTTTTCTGCTCTTCATCACCAGTATCAGCTTTCCCAACAAACTGAGAAGAGGGATGAGTTTGGAACGAAAATAGCCATCAGTTGACATCACATGCCCCAACAATGTGTCTCGGTAATCAGGACAAATCCAGTCTCAGCTCCTGGCAAAGCTCCTCCTGGAAGAAGATGACCTCTCAGACTAGGTCAGCATGAGATGGGAGTTCACTTGCTCCTCAAAACAGAAAAGTAAAAAAATGCTTAGGGCCTTATTCTGTGCACATTTACAACCGGCTGCATGCTGGGGAAATCCAGCTGATTTCCTTGGAGTTGCTCACAGTTTACATCACCATGAGCACGAGAAGAGTCGGGCCATTTACTGTGCGTGCTTCACAGCGCTGGCTTAGAGCCATAATGATCTGATCTCAATCTACATTTTCATTAGGCTTGTGGGTGGTTCAGAGAGAGGGTTTTATTGGGCTCAGAGACAATAGGGTGCAGCTGTGAAGTTTGCATCCGGATCTGAACTTGCAAAGAGTTCAAGTCCAGGTTTTTGGGTCAGATCCATCTCAAGCATTAATTTTCTAGATATCAAAATACCACCCTTGGGACTTGCAAAAGCAAGGCCAATTCTGACTTACAACGGTGTAACAGCATTGCCCTCCACGGAGTCTGTCCTGATTTACACTAGAGGGAGATCAAAATTCATGCCAGGGCAGCAGGGAAGTTGTGCTTTATGCTCATTGCCATGATTTCAGTGGACACAATAACATCTGTTTGCTCCAAACCAGGAAAACATACTAATGCGCTTCCCATCCATTGGTTATTGTTGCCAGAAGAACTCTTAAGTGCATTTTGAGCTACTATTTTTGTTTTGGGAAGATGTGCACAACTCCTCTGCTTTCACATCCAAATGGTCTTTTTCATCCTCCTCTCATTGGCAGCCGCTCGTGCTGCATCTGTGCCTGTTGCGTGAACCGTGCGAGCGGTGTGTTTTCATAGCTGGGAGCTGGCACTCGCTGCCTCGGTGCCTGCTGTGCTCTGGCTGCTGCTTTGCTGCAGCTCCTCGCGGGTTTAACCAAAGCTTCTCAGGACTCCGGCTATTCCCCACGCTACGGAGGTGTGTGCTTTCGCGGAGGGCGTTGCAGAAGCATCGTATTCAGGGATTGAACACGAGAAGGAAGAAAATGCAACCTGGAGCTTAGATACAAGATAGCTTTCATCATATTTTGGCCAACCTTTCCTCACTAAAGGGCATTTGAGCTGCGGACAGCTTTCCAGCAACACCCGATGGTGAGGCTGCCGGGGTAAGCAAAGGCCTGGAAAGCTCATCAGGACCACAGCAGCTCCGATCTAACTCCCAAAGAGGTCAAGAGCTGCAGTGCCACGAGCCTTCGGATCCGAAGGAAAGGGAGTTACCGCAGGAACAGCTCTGCAACAACCGCCCGCGCTCACGCCGACAGCCCTTTGAGGAAGGGAGGGAAATGGACCAAGCAGTAAGAGAGGCTCACGCTGCTCCAAGCCTCTCGTGCTTGCCGCGAGCTAAGCTGGACAGTCCCCAGCAAGCAAGTGATGGACAGTGGCTGGTCGCCTTACCAGATGAGACTCTTACAGGGGTTAGGCACTGTAAGACAAAGACGGAACTATTTTTTTTAAACTGTGGTAGGTGCACATCTGCATCTTCAAACACTAAGAGTGCTTGTGTAAATCAACAAAACAATATTTAAGCCTATTACCTTTACCTTAGGAAACAATGGAGAAGTATTTGAGAGGGACTGGGCAGACACGCCTGACTCCATTCACCAACGTTTTGCAAGTCTGAGGCCCTGGGTGCAATGCTGTGCATCACTTCCAGCTCTTTTGGGAAAGGTCCCCAGGTAACAAGTCTGTGTCACCTGGGAGTACTTCAGTACTTGCCAACTGAAAAATCTAGTTTTCAATGAAAAATTGCCTCCTCCTCTTAATGTCATACCTCAAAAAACTGTTTGCTTCAGATTCATATCCTTTGAGAACCTGAAACCCTAAAAACACTCTGGTTTTGGTTTCTAAAGAGCCAAGTGTTAGAAGAAAGCCTCAGACCAGAAACTACCCGTTGGTCAGTGCTCGAGGCAGAGCTATGAAAAGCAGCTGCAAAGTCTCCACTGAAGCTAAGAGGAACTGGTCTCATCTCAGGAAGTAATAACCAAAACAAGAGCTTCTTTTCGTGTAAGCGTACCAACTTTAAAGGACAGGCTCTCCTTTAGCAACAGGGTGTATAGATTCGGTCACTTCCAAAGAGTTTTGAGTATGATTACACCAGGGTTTTCACTTCAAGATATGCCACTGTTTTTCAGTGAATTCACCAAAAATACATACAGTCCCTCTCCCAAGCAGGAAGATGAGATTTAGGAGGGGGCTATCACAGCGGGTCGCAGCCCGCCTGGCTTTTCCAGACCCCTGGAGAGGCCGGGGGATGCTACAAGTGGGCCCTCCCACGCAGGAGAAGAGGAGCTCTGAACGAATGCTTGTGCAGAGCCATTAATTTCCCATTGAGCACCGAAGCATCTGCTCTCCTTGACAGGAGCCTCCCAGCAGAGGCGCAGCACGGCTGCCGATGGTTATTACCTTCCTTGCACGGTGGGATTGGTGACACCAGCGACCACCTTTCGGCACGTGCCAGCTGTGCTCTCCAGCTCCGTGACCCCCCCCTGCAGCTCCAGCGCCATGGCTGCGAGGGGAATTTGGCTCAGTTCGGCTGAATACATTTGGTTTACGAGGTCAGGCTGAGATCGGCTTGCACGTTCTTTATATATGGAAACAGGAGGTGAGTGCAGCCATTAAACATGGCAAAAATACGTCTTAGTAAGAGATTCTTGGACACTCTTGTGGTCCCAAGGGTCTTCACCTTTGGCCAAGAGCAAAGAAAGGCTTGCTCCTGCTTAGTCCATCTCAATCACTACCAGGGGCCCTTCTACAGCTGCATAAAACTGATGCTGGTGGGAATTAACGCACACAAAAATTCCTGCAGATAGCCAGTCCATCCCCTCCTTACTACAGGGAAAACTATTTTTTTTTTTTTTTTTTTTTAAAAACCATCAGCATACAGGTTCAGGAGGCGGGGAAGCAGTCACATTGCTGCCCCTGCCACCGAGCCACTGAGTGACCAGAGACAAACCCCTGCCTGCACTTCCATCCCCGCTCAGCCCAAGCAGCAGCTCCTTGATCCTGCTCTGCCCCCCTTGGCACAGC
This sequence comes from Anseranas semipalmata, assembly GCA_013399115.1. Classification (NCBI taxonomy): domain Eukaryota; kingdom Metazoa; phylum Chordata; class Aves; order Anseriformes; family Anseranatidae; genus Anseranas; species Anseranas semipalmata. Next base: position 287,614 of record VXAA01002392.1, read on the forward strand.
GCTGAGGACAGCGGCACCCCAGCTGCAATAAGCATTTCTGCTGCTGCTCCATTACCATCACTTAACCAAGTATCAGGAAAACAGGACAACATGCCAGGTGAGATTATGCACCTCATCTGTGCCATATAACGCCACTGTGATTTGTAATCAAGTTACTCAGGAGCTGTGTAGAAGACAGATGTACAGAAAATACTTGTTGGTCAATTGTTCTGACAAGTTAAGACAGGGAAGCATACATTCTCCAAATAGATTACACTACTACAACATTTCTATTAAAGTCTAATTTGTTTTAGGTCAAGCTTGCTGGCAGTGAGGCTCTTCAAAGAAACCTTCACATAGCCCAAGAGCAGGAGAATTCAAAACATTTCTTCATGCATCTAACAACAAAACTGCCTGCTACAAAGATCTCACAGAGGCCAAGAGGCAGTGGGATTTGAAAGGATTATGTAAAGCAAGAACATTGGGAGTTCTAACATGAAATAATGAGAAAACCTTGGAGTTTGGAAGAGCTGAACAGCCCCTCTTGCTCCAGAGCTTTGGGTAAATTTTGACTACCAAGGGCTAAACCCAATCCCTTCTTTTGGAGCACGTGGTCCCACACAGCACGGAAGCAGCGCTGCCCTAGGTGGGCTGCCGAGGGGCACACGACGGGTACCAGGGGGAAGCCCCAGCTCCGCCAGCCCGCTGTGGGTCTGCACAGCAGATGGGTCCTGAAGGGGACATAAATGATGGAAATAAAAGGAGAAAAGTCACCCGAGTGGAAACAGCAGAAGCAAGCTGGGCAGGAAATTCTTCCCCTCATTCATCTTGAAGGAGCAGCAGCTGGCACAGAGCTGCCCAAAGTGCAAGCAAATCGCTTTGGCCCTGACGACCCTGGCAATCTCCCTCTCCTGCTGCAAACCCTAAATCCCACTGCAGGGGTCTCGTGCCAGCTGCAAGGAGTGGAGCAGGAACCAGAGCCGGTTACAACGCAGCAGCTGCTCCACCATTGTCCCAGGTAGGCAGAAAGTGAACTGAGCACACAGCTGGAGCTGCGCCAGCACTGCACGGCCAACATCTGGCTTTACTTTGTATTTTCTGCCAATGCTGTGCATGGGGATGCAGAGCATCCCCATCTTCCTCTGCATCTATCTCCTCTTAGGATCCTCACTGCAGCCCCTTGCTTTCAGCTGTTGTATTTTATTTGGTTTGCACTAAAAAGTGTTCTTTAATTAAACAGTCATTTTTCTCTAACTGGGTATGTTTCTGATTGTATCATATTTAAAACCAGACCCCTGAGTCCAGATGTATGTTTCTGACACAAAGCAGAAAGCTCTCCACAGAACAGTTTCCTAAACCTTTAATGACTTTTCTTCATGTTATTGCTTTTCTGCTTTTGGGGCCAACACAAGGTCTTGGACACAGAGGTTGAAGCTGCAGTCCTGAGTTTGCCCACAAGGTGAGGACAACAGCACTACCAGGTTCCTGCCCACTGCTTTGCCAGCACTGTCATTTAGCCAGATGTTGTTAAGAAAACCTGGATATTTCATGTCCAGTTCAGTCCCCGACTCTCCAGATAGGGGAACAAACTCAAACCTTTTCACAATGTTCAGATCCTGTGCAGTAACCAGACTGTGTTCTTTCTCCCATCACTTGTGTTTTTGCTCTTAGGCTACCAGCTCCCCCCAAATACTCAAGCTGATACAGAACCTTTTTCCAGGACGGATAACAGGTGCAGAGCTAGGGGATTTTACAGGCTGGGTTTTGCAAATTCTAGCTGCAAAACACATCAGTCCGGAGCACACTGCCGTGCTTGCCTCAAGGTGCTTCTAAGAGAAACAGCCAAGCAGAAGGTACGGAGGCATCGCAGCCCAAGAAGCAGCTGAGCAGCGGAAGCCAGCCGTGCGATTCAATTAAACAGACGACCTTTCAAAGCCTTCGTTAATTGTCTGCAGGCAAAGAGAAGCACTGTCCAGTTAAGGAAGTTGGAAGGATCAGCGAAAAGCTGAGGGAGTTCAGCAGGCTGCTGATGAGCGGATTATGTTACTGTTAGTTCTTAGACTTCCTTCCATAGGGACACTTACATATATTGAAGCCTGCACGGAAAAGACACGCGCTTGTCAGACTAGCCAGCATTTAGACCATAGATCTAAAACTTAGGATAATGAATAGAAAGGCTGATGCAAAGTCCCATACAGCGTCACTGAAGAGGGGCTAATAAATCTACCTCGGAGTTTCCAGGAACCCAGTGCATCTCAGTTGCACATTAGTGCTTTTCTTTCCAATGCACATTGTCAACACAATGACATAAACTAGCGCATAATCCCAATACATGCACCTCTTGTCCAGCTCTTCGTTTCACTTGACTCACCATAAACATGCAACTCCCACTCTTTTGACTTCCACTGTCATTAATCTTTCTTCTTGGGAAAGTTTCAGCTATCAGTTAGCCTGAACCTAAAGCAATGAAGTCATGTTCGCGGAGCTGTCGGGGGAACTGACTCAGAGGGGCAGTGACTCATCCGCGTGAGACAAGCTTGTGGATCTCCATGCACTCGCTTCTCCACAGAGCCGTTCAGGAGGGCTGGTTTAAGGCATCGGTCACTCAAATGTTTCGGAGACGATTTAGCACAGATGCACTGGGAAGACGCAGGAATTAAGCAGCGCAGCAAGACTGAATGTGGTGTGCACGAACGCATGCACACACATAGGCAAACACCGATCTCCACGTACGCGGCTCTCTGCCGACACGTCTCAAGATGAGAGGTGAAAAGAAAAAAAGTCTCATCTTCATGGCCCTCTGGGAAGAGTTAGCTTTGTCTCCTGCTCACATGCTTCTGTGACAGTCTGAAGCTAGGAGGAAACCTAGACCAGAGGGGAGCTTCCAGAACTGCTCTTTGGCAGAGCTATCTGGGAGCAGACGCACAGTAAGGATGGTTTTATTTGGCAACTTGCTTGTAGGAATATATATATATATATGTATATATATATATTTTAATACCTTTGGCAAATAAAAGATCGTAAAAAGAAAACTTGGTTGGCCTTCCTGGCTGGGCAAAGAACATACTTTAGGTTAAAAAAAGACTCTCAACTGAGCAGAATGAAGCGAGAAAAGGTTTTATCTGCCTCTGAATCTTCCATGTGTGTTGCTGATGCCACAAATCAGTGTCAGTAAGAGCACTTTACTTATGGAAAGCAGTTGATCAGCAAAACATAGGCGTGCCACACCTTTAGGAAAACATATTAGAAACTAATAACTTTTCAATTGGGTCCAAAAACATATATTTATTAATCTGCTCTCATGATCTGGAATGAACTTCATCCAGCATAAATCACTAGGCTGACATTACAAATGAGACAAAAGAGCAACCACATGTTTCACTTTGGAGTTGTTCTCTTTTTCCCCTCTCCCCTTCCCCTTTAATTGCTTGATGCTAATTCCAAAACCTGCAGACTTTGCCCTCCAGCTTCTCACTAGCCTTGGGATTGTATCAGCACCTTAACAATTAATGTGAATTTCTTTCATACTGAGAAGGAAACTGCCTGATGCAGGTCTTCTCACAAGAGCTAAGACAGCTAAATGTTGCTTTACAAATTGTACATATTTTATGTACATGCCTAAAAAGCCTATTTCAGCATGGTAGATGCATAAAATAAGTTACAGACTGTTAAAATGGTCTAATTTCTGCGTAAAATGCTCATAAAGGTAATTGGCCTGTCCCTTACATCATGTAAATCACTTCAAAAGAGCTCCAGGAGTCCAGCATTTGGCCAGTGCAATACAGTCCAAGAAAGGAAATTAATTTGCACATCTGAAGGAAATCTATGGACAAGATCCTAGCAGAAGTCCCCATGCACACGGCTCTCTAGGATATTTCAGTGGGACAGGCAAACCCAGGTGTGGTGGGGTACATGCAGCCAACCTGCACCTTGGGGGATATGACATTTGGCCCCTGGGCTGCAGGCAGAGAAAGCCCATTGAATTTGTGCAAGACCAGGACTGGTGCTGGCCCAAGGCACGATGAGTTACTGGGAATCTGTCCACTGATGCAACTGGGCTTTGCACCAGGCAGCTCTGCGGATCTGGAAAGATACTTAGGAGATTCCTATTCTTAGGTATCCATGTGCTTTTTGGCATCTTGTGAGGGGCCTACCTGCATTTCTTTTTGGAGCTCTAATACTTCAGGAATCTAGTCCTAAATGTGTAAATTAATAATGAAGTTATTAGCACAAAGATTATATCCTAATGTGGTGTTCTGCACGTTCCCACATAATTTCATTGAATGCTATTTTTATACATCATTATTTTTGAGAGAGAAATCCCATAAGTGAAAATGCATTTGCTAACTACACAACACATATGCACTCTACTGTGGTGGTATTGCAAACACTTCCAGGTTTCTACACTGATTGAAAATTGCATGCAAATCACACCAAAATTTGCCTTTCTATCAGCATTTGTAAGGTGTTGCTGCACACTGTCAGGCAACCCACACGTTCTGTCCATGGGCAGTCGCATGGCAGAGACAGGTGAAGCAATGCTGTTCATTACTATTTCCATACCATAAAATCAATGCACGCAATGTTTTACAGCGTGTAAAACATACTACCTGAACCACAAAAATCTCTACCTCGGGGACCTTAAAATATTAAAAGCATGCCTAGGTACAGCTGCTGGCGAGACAGAGAAGGGTAGAGGTGCTTTAATTGCAGAAGCAAACTGGAGTGGGCAGTTGTGCTTGACCCTGAAGGCAGCTCTAGACAGGTCTGGAGTGGATCAACCTCACGCTACACTTCCGCTACTAAAAGAAAATAGGGGCAGAAGGAGAGCCAGCAACTTTACAGCCTCACCTCCTTTTTAACCAACAGATCTCAGAACACTGTCTTTGACCGTGTCTTACCGTTGGAGAAACTGAGGCACGGTCTGGAAACATGATTTGCTCAGTGCTCAGCAGACCCACAGAGGACAGAGCTGATTGCAAGGTGCCAAAGGCTTAGCCGAATACTCTGGTCTCAAACCATGTAGGCACAAGCTCAACATAAAAGGAGACAAGTCAAGAGATAAAGTGCCCATATGAGGGAGGTATCTTAGGGCTTCAAGCTCCCCTTTGGACATCTGTACATCAGAGGGCAAAAGATCTCTGCCAGCCAGCGGAGTCCTATTTATTTGCAACTAGTCAAATCCATGCAGTCAGAAAATGTTGTTTTGGCATTTTGAGCCACATTTCACCATAAGATTCCACAGGAAGATTAAGTCACATTTCAAAAAGCCAGTTTTTTTTTTTTTTTTAATAGAAGCCATATTCAAACAATAAGGACAGTCAGCCTTTCAATGTTTCCCCATCTTAGCTACCAGCACCACCACAACAATCACAAAACAGCAGAACTGCTTTCAGTGAAGTGCAAACAATTTACCAGTCACTTCCCTGATCTTCTTCCCAAGGCTGAGAAACCCTGTGAAATGGCACTGCCTTCCCCAGGTGTAGTGAAGTATCTATAAACCTTTATAAACCCAACCTTCAAAGTCAGAGAGTTCCTGCATTGTGCGAACGGCTATAGGATTAGGCAGTTTATGGCTGGTTTATCATTTTCATGTTTTAATGGCTGTAGGAGGGAGAGCTCTGCATGGGCTCCTCACAGCCTCTGCCTGCCCCATCAGCCACCCTCAGCAGATACGGCCAAGACCAGCTTCGAGATGCCTCCAGTCCCAGGGGAAACACTGAGCACTCGCCGCACCATCCCCGGAGTCTCAAAAGTCTTGGTGTGGAGGGTACGGCATGTGTTAAAAAAGACTTCTCAAGCCAGTTGCAATGCTTCACGCTTTAAACCTCTCCACCCAAGCCTCAAAACCACCACAAAAATGAGAAACAATTTCAAAAATCAGTGAGAAACCAAGCAAAAAGTGCAGCTGACCCGGACCCTCCCTCCCCATGGCTCACCCATCCAGGCACGCACAGAAGTGGCCGATCTGCCGCAGCGCTGCGTCAGTGCAGAAGCGTTTGTTCTCCCTTAACTGACTCATAAGTTGGAAATCCACAAGCCATCACAAGAGTCTTGCCTGGGTCTGATGCATTTGTTGAGCTGTTGGTTGGAACATTGTATTCTGATAAACACGGGCCTGAGAGGGAGCCTCTAAACTTTGCTTGAAAAGGGATGCTTTCTGCCAGAGTGGGAAAGGAAAGGAGAGTCCTCCCTGCCCTTCCTTCCCAGGAGAAAAGCCCCACCATGCACCCAAGCTCCCAGTTCCTTTCCAGGCCTGCTGATGACCCTTGCTTTAGCATACTTCAAGGAGCAGTGGGCTATGTCCACATCCAGCAGCATCCTAATGGGAAGAGAGATCCGAGCTGCTTCTGGAACTGAGAGGCGGACATCAGACGGGGCTTTTAACATCCAGTCTAGCACCTCTGCGTACGGCACAACAGCCACCACACAACACAACGACGCTCACCACGTGCCTCAGGAACCTCAGCCTGACGCCTACGCGAGGCAGGCGTGCCCCATATCCCCTTTCAACCGCATCTCTTAATTCTATGTGTATTTATTTATATAGGATAGATAACATCATAGAAAAAACAACTGAAAAGTTAGAAAGAGATGGATGCCCAAAAATTACCAGATCAGCGATAGCCAGAATCCACATCCCATACGGGGACTCTTCAAATTGACTTCATAAATATCCTAAAGACATTCCTGAGACCTGGTTCTATCCAGGGACAAACATGCATCCAACGAACAGAACTGAGCCCAAGCCATCATGCTAAGCAGCAAAAGAAAGCTTCTTCCGTAGTCAACAGCACTTAAAAACTAATTTGAAAGCTTAACAGGCCTGTGATGTGACCTGAACTGGCAAGTCTGGCAGTGCTCCGGTTCTCAGAACAAGACACCACGAGGAGTGCTGTTGTTGGGAATTTTGCCACTGAAAAAAAAGAGAAAAAAACACTTCAAATCTTTGTCATCTTCCTGTCTGTTAGACTTGAGATTCTGGTTGTTTGCATAAGCTTCTGGCACAGCCCCAGCTCTCCGCAGTGTAAATACAGCCACAGAACATCAGGCTTTTCAGAAGCTGTTTCTTCTGAATGTGCTAATGTGGCTTTTCAGGCAGTGCGAGATGGAGAAAGACTATCTTCAAGGAATCCTGTGTTAGTCTACTTGACATAAAACAGCACCAAGCAGCAGCCAAGTTGTCTCAATTTCTGACTCCGACTTAAACGTTTACCAATCTCATTGGAAACCCATCGCCTGACACTCTGACAACAGGGGTTGTTGAAATTAGAGATGCTTGGGTCTTTCTAAGGAGGTTTGCAGAGACAGATTCCCAAAGCAGTGCTCCAGAGGTTTGCCTGGCCGTTCTCCCAAACACCGCATGCGTCTAGGCTATCACCAAAATTCATTAACATTTCCAAGGGAGATGGGTCTAAACCAAAGGATCAGATCCAAATATCCTTCAACTGGATGTGAAATCCAAACCAAATAACCGAACTTAAGCTTCACATTTGTCCATCTCTCCTCTTACAGGAGGAGAAGAAACTCCACCTACCAACACCTCCAAAACTGGAAGTACTTTAACATCTAGGTCTGTCTGCTGCAGACGTCAGCACATCCAAGCCAAAGCGTTACAGAGATTTAACTTCAGAAGGAAATCAGCCACGTAGCTAAAGATCTGGACAAGGACCCAGTAGACTGGAGTCAGTTCCATACAGCTATCCAGAGTTAATCTCTGTCAATTTGCAAACAGTGCATGCCCACATCAAGCCCAGTTTTGGAACACAGATATTTTTATAAAGCAAACAGTCCAAACTCAACAACCAGCAAGTGGGAAAACACCCAGACCTATACTTCAGATGTGCTTGAGACAGGCCACGGAACAAACTAAGATTTGGAAGCCTGACAACTTTTTGTCAGATGGGCACATTCAGTTTTGGATCCGGAGTCAACAACTTTGGCTGTTCCATAAATCGCATCCAAAACTTGTGAGCACAATAGGTTGACATTTGTGCAAGCTCTCTATAACCAAAGTAGCAGATTCTTATCCAAGGCAAGCAATCTCTAAAGGCTTGTCCGTCAATGCTTTTTAATGCTTCATAATAAGCAAGCTTAGCAGTTTTGAAGCCATTAAGTTTGCAATGAAGGGATTTTTCCCATTAATCCTGCCAAATGTTTCAGTCTGCGGAACAGGAGTTGAAATGAAGCAGCCAGGTTACACCTGCAAACAAGTAACTGAATAACAAGCTCACATAATTCTCTTTCAACAGCATACACGTGTCTGCCTGAGGACTGTTTGATGAGCACAAGATGATTATCATAAAGGCATCATGCTGGCAACATTTTATCAACCACCATCTATTCTGGACACTCTTCAGTTTAATCATTATATAAACACACACACATATATATATGATTTATTTTAGGTTTGGGCCAGACACAGCAGAGCACAGAAGCAAAGCTTCGCCTGGTTTGCTCAGCGGAGCAACACTGAAAGGTCAAATAAAGGGAAACCAAAGCACGTCTGCAGTGGTGCAGTCTCAAGTTTCTAACATGTCTTTCACCTTGAATGATCAAGCCAAGCACTTCCAAAGCTGTACCTTGGAAACCTCCCTGGGCTTGTGCCCACTGCTGTCGGTCACACCTACACCTTCTATGCAAGGATCGTGCAACCATCAGCGTACTGAAGGAACCAGAAAGCCCTTAGAGCAGGCGGCACTGTGCAAGGTGCTCTGCAAACAGCACAGAGATGGCCCTGACCCGGGAAGTTTGCTAACTGGGTAAAGGGACGATACAGGGCTCAGGGAATGGGGGACTCGAGGAAGCTACAAAACTGGGCAGTTTGCTTGGCAGAGCCCTAAACCTGGCTGCAGCCTGGCAATCAAGAGAAGAAGGATAAAATGGATTCAAAGATATTAGCAGAAATTGTGCCCCAAGCTTGAGAGGCAGCAACAAAGGCGGGGGGGGGGAGGTAGAAAAGGTCAGAGTAGAATAAAGGAAATCTCCAGAGGAGGAAGGGAATTAGGTCTGGGAGAGGTTGGAGAAGTAACAAGAGACAGAGGATCGCAATATAGGTGTCAGTGAGGGACGAGGCTGCCAGAAGAAAAGCATGGACACAGGCGACAGAGTCCTGAAGGAGCAGGATGAGCCCTGGTGCTGGAGACTGCAGTGAGCACACTTAAGGCTATAAACAAGAGTAGCTGAGCAAGGCAAAGTCTAGGAAAGGAATCAGTGGAGAGGAAAACCAACCAGCAGCTGTGAACAGCGTCTTCAGTGAGCTTGTGGGTGCAGAACAGATGAGAGACCACATGGAAACTAAGGGGAGCTTACGGGTGGCGATCAAAGCACTTGCAGTGGAATAGAATAAAGCACGTTCTGGGGAAAGAGCCAGGGGGGAGTGAGAAGACCAAAGTAACAGGGAAGAAGGAGGTCACGTTTTATGAGTTTTCCCTTGGAAAAAGTTTGTGCAAAAAGGGCAGCGGGGGCCAGCGGGGGAAAGCCTGGGGAGCCAAAGCAGCTCATCTGCGGCAGGATTCCAGAGCCCCTGCCAGCGGCACCGCAGCACCCCGGGAGCAAAGCAGGGAACCAGCCCGCCCCAAGCGCACCCTCCCGGGGAGCTCCTGAGCCCCCTCGTGCTCCAGTGCTGCGGGCTCGAGGCGGATGTTAAACAGTGCATTTTCCTTCCTACCACGCGGAGCCAAGATGGAAAGGCAGGTGGAAAGTGGTTTATGATTGCAAGTCAGGAGACTTCTCATCACGCCAGCTCTACAAATGACATAATTTCTCAGCAAATTGGCCAGAATTAATGCACAGAAATGCCCAGTTCAGTCATTACAATATTTTGCACTGTGTTCTAGTTTAGATGTACGCAGCGCTTCCAGCAATGGATGACACCATGCTTCTCACAAGGCACAGCTTGCAGCAGGATCTCTTCTTAAAATAAACCATATTGATGCAATAAATCCATGGCTCGGGGGGAACTCCACAAGGTTTAAATGTACAGGTTTCAGTAAAAAACAACATGAAAGCCCCTCTTCGATACTGAGCTTCCTCTATAAATCAGCAAGGTGGTACACGCTCACAAACTCATGGTGCTTTCTGCTCTTTCCCCCTCCGTGGTGGATTTAACCTTAAGGGATGAGCAATCTTAACCAGTGACCACCCCAGGGCCATGTCACGAAGCTCCCTTTAATTTGAGATTGGCTCGACCACAAGCAAAGTGAAGAGAGTGGCAGAGGCCTCAGTACGTTGAGGCCACTCCATTGCGCTCCTTCACAAACCTGGGGCTCAGCTGCACTAAGCAAGCGGCAGTTCGTGGCTGCCGTGCCCTGGAGAAGCGTTTCCCAACATTTGTCCTGCGATGGGCATGGAGAACGTGCAGGAGAAACCAAAACTATGGGAAAGGTCTCTTCCCCATCGCGTGGCAGGAAGCAGAGCACAGGTTACATCCCCTCCCTTCCTCACTGCTTTGCTTCCAGCAAGTCCCCAGCTGCACCAACACCGAGGCTAGGTAAGAGTCACTGTCCAAAACAGCCATTTCTGATCATGTTAAAGTGTATGCAAAGATTTTCCAGAAACAGACATGATAAACACATTAGCTAACATTTTTTTCAACTGTCAGTAGCATCCTGTTCTTTCACCTCCATTTTCCTCCCTATAGTTTCATAAGGAACGCACATCTCTCACCAAGACCCAGTGTTTTCCTCTCCTTGCCCTTCCCTGGGAAGCACACCGAGAAGAGCCTGCTCATTGCAGATGCAGCCACGGGACTTCCCGCAGAACGGAGCCTGCTCTGGTCCAGACCCAGCCTGCAGCTAAGCGTTGCCCACTCAAAATCCCACACGTTCCCACATTTCTTGCTGCTGTTGTTGTTTCCTGGAGAGCAACTGCATGTGCCACCAAGAAAGCTGCCCGCAGCCTCTGGCGGCCCTGGCCAGGGTGGGGTTGGTGCAGCCCTTCCCACCAAGCAGACCTTGGTGAAACTACCCAGCAGGAATCAATTAAACAAAAATAATTGAGCAGTGCTGCTTTAAAAGGACAAGAAACTCAAGTAACTGCCTGCAAATAATCTTGCTACTTCTTGTGCGAAGAAAAACATTATTAAAGGAATAGAGCTCTTCCACGTATGTACATGCAGCAGAGATCAAGTTTATATTTCTCTCACAACTATTAATACAAGCAACTAAACCAACAGAGCAATCCAGGATTCTCGTAGCATCTTAAAAACCCAGCAATATTTATGATCAGGCATTGGGCCTCAATATCTGAAAGAAGTATTTCAGAGAACGACTGGAGAATGCTCTTTCAAAGATCTGCTTGCCTCCCACTGGGAATTCAGTTTCTGAACCAGGAAGAAATTTTAAAATGACATAATATTTCATAAAAGAAAAATATGGCACAAATATTATGTTTGTACATAAAAACCATAGTTTTAATTAAAAGAAAAACATATAGAGGTCTTACCAAGGTTTTTGGCAAGAAATAATCAATACATTCAGTATTATCCAACTGAAAATTACTGGAATTTTTTTTGACTTCCTTTTTATCTACCCTGAGACACATTTCACAGGCAGAGAGTTATTGGAAAGATCTTATTCTGCTTTTGCTTAAAAGAATAAGATGGATAATCCTATTCACTAAGTACATTTTAATTGCGTCACAATAAATCAGTCCCCTCAAGGTCACTGTCCCAGGTCTCCTTACAGAGGTGAGTGGAAGCCTCCTGTTCATTACCTCGCAGAAGAAATTCAGCCCACCCTGTGCAGAGCTTGGCTCGTTCTCCCGTTTCTGGCATTTGCCTAGTACCCTCATTCAGTCTTGGTTCACACCGATTGCAGTTCCAGCTAATTTCTCTTGGAACCAAACTCAATGACTCAAGCATAGCACAGTCCAACACATCAGCTCCTGCCTGGTGTTTGGTGGAAACCATATGACCTTTTCCCTTCTTTGGCTTTTCACATGGTTCCCACCCAAAAGTGTGAAATGACCTGAGCTCCTTCAAAGCACCAACTCAGGATCAGTCAGCTCAATCTAGAGGCATATTTGTTCCATTTGGGTAAAATCCTCTAAAAGCCAGTTGCAAAAAAAGCCGGTGCATGGCCCGGGCATCACTGAAAAAAGGCCAAAGCTCTCAGGTCTGCCTCTTTGCGTCTTGCTGAGAGCCCTGCTGCTCATGGAGAACATCACAGTGAGAGGGCACATGCATCACTGCCCTGTCCCATCGCGTAGCTTTCCCATTACTGCCCAGCGGAGTTCAATCTTCACTGGCCCACTATAGCAGTTCCCTGCAGAACCATCACGTTTTTGCTCTCCTAGTTCACTCCAGCCATTCCAGTGGCCTCCACCACCAGCATCTCCTGAAAGGGTGGAGACCACACGTTGCCTATGGCCATGCAATCCCAGCTATAAGAACCAACACTTCAAATCATAAAGAAACAGACCAGTCCTCTGTGCTACTACCTTGCTAATATATCCCAATGCTCCAACCAGTGAGTCAAAGCGTATTCGAGCGAGGTTTAGTCACCCCACAGTTATTTCACAGCAGGGCTTTCCGTGCCCTACTGTGCCCCTTGCAGCACAGCTCAGCAGGGATTGCTGTCTGATCCCACAGAGCAGGACGGAGTTGCAGAAGTCTGAAGATGACTCGCGTCACACATATCAGTCCGGGCTTCTGGATTTTATTCTTATTTCAGCAAAATACTCAGCTTGCCCTGGAGCAAACCTATTAGTCACGCTCGCTTCTGGGAACAGTCAGAGTCCAAAAGGGATCAAGAGTTATATGTGGTTTCCCCCTTTGATTTGATTATTATTCATCAGTGGTGAAATTCCTTCCTCTGCAGAATCCCTATCTATCATGCATCCCTTAGATGGAATATAGGTCACCTAATTTCACCCTTGAAGAAACAAACATTTGCTGAGAAAAATCCCTTTCAGATTGCCGAGAAACTTTTTGGAACAGCAGAAGCAGTCACTCCCTAGCCCCCAAACCCAAGTCTGTCTCATTTTAAGTCAGAAATGCTTGAGTTAAAGCATGCAGTCTCCATCCTTTCAGGGGAGATATATCCAGGGAAAACAGAAACTATTCATAACAGCAAGTCGTATTAGCATAGCAGCAGAATAAGACCCAGACGCTGATTAAGGGCTTTAGTAGGACCCCTGGGACTTTCCGCACGCACAGATTATTTGTTGCGTTTATTGCAATAGTGTTCTATGAGTCAACAAAAGTAAAACTGTCTGCTATAACATATAGGTTTAAGTTGGATATCAAATGGATCTCAAAGCAAGCACGTGCAGTCCTTGGGATGCTCTGCGGTATGCAGTGACAAATTACTTCAAGAGCAAACAGTGCAACACAGCATCGCCCCGAGCAAAGAGTTTCCAGTTTCCTTTCCAACACGGAGAAGACTTCTCAGCTCTGCTCCTCCACATGCAGAACAGGCATTTAAGCAATAGATGTATGAAAAAGTAGAAGCTTTTCTCATCCTTTCGTAGAACAACATGTCCTAGGGGAGAGGGGTGGGGTGTTCTTATTAATAAGCAAAGTTAAAAGAAGATAAAGTCAACTCCAACCCACTTCCAGCCATGGGTGCTTGTGGGGATCCTCCCTCAAAACTGCTCATCCCACAGGCTGCAATCATCTCTCTAAAGACACTTGCCATTTCCTCTCCATCCAGGTGGGCAGTAAATCACCATCAGAAGGTCAGCAGTTCTCATTTAACTGCTTCCCAGCAGAATCTGAGACTACGAACAGGACAGGATGTTTCGAGCAAACACTGACAGGTTTTTGCAGTTTTTTTATGGTTGAAGAATTGCCTTTTAAGAAAAACACCATTAAAAACATCACTATTTTGTACAAATTGCTTTCCTTGGGATGTCAAGAATGTGAAAAGTTTTCACAGTTTTAGTTGGACCGCAAGTACCTTTGCATTAGAAATGTAAATAGCAACTTAATCTGAGCCAGATTTTTTCCCCAAAGAGAGAATCCCTCAGACTTACTCCAGCCCATCCAGATTTTATCTGACTCACTGCTAATCCAGCTAACTTCTGAGCTACTAGCAACAGCGAGACAAAAAAGTCACCGTGGGAAAACAGCTTGTTTTAAAACCTCTTCGCTCAGAGTCAGTATCTTTCAGACACAGCATCATTTAGCAACATGTATGGCATTTATCACTTCAAACCCGCATGACACAGCCTTTCTTGTCACGGGAAGCTGGGAAACACGGCTTGTGAAATTGGGAAAATGAATACGTCTCTAAGGAATTCGGGCGAGTTGCATCTTTGCTGCCTCTGAATGCTTCTCAGCACCCTGCAAATACCACTGAAAACAGGACACACCGGTGTGTCTCGGAACTGCAGCTGAGCTCCCCTTGCTCACTGCACATTAATCCGCTCCCTACCAGGATTTTGTTCTCTTGGTTGAGACTCCCAGCTCCCCAGGTTCAGCCAGGGCCTATGAGTAAAGACTGCAGTTGTCAAAGCAAAGAGTCCTACAAGCTGACCCCTTGATGGGTTCTGGTTCCTGCCCAGCCTGGCTGCAATTACGTGGGCTACAAAATAAACTGAACTAGGCTAAAATGTTTCACCGGATCTGCAATCTTTATCAAATTTGACCCAGCCTTAGGTTTTAAAGCCAGGATGGGGGCAGCAACATATTGGAGGACAAAATCCAGCTCTTATCTTCTGTAGGCTACAATGAACATTAAAGTCCATTACCACAATATTGATAATCACAAATGTGTTTACTTCTGCTACAGACAACATGAAGCATGCATCCATGTGAAATCAGACAATATAAGGAACATGAAAAGTGGAAAGATCTGTAAAGAAGTCAACTCATTCAGTCAACTTACTCAGCGCAGAAAACCCCACTGACAAAATAGGCATTCTGTAGTAAAGCTGTATCCCCTGACCAAGTCTTTGGTGTTTTTGTTTGTTTGTTTTAGTTGGGAGGGGGTGTTTGTCTTTTTTTTNCAGCTTCTTATAATCATTTATACTTAAACCAAAAATATCCTTCGATTGCACAGGGGAGTTATCCTGCTTTTTCCAACCCACAAGTATAATCAATGGGAACAGCCCTGGATCAAACGGGCACCCGAGCAGCAGCGCCCGCAGAGCCACCCTCCCCGAGGGCTGCACGCCTCAACCCGTGCTGTGCGGCGAGATGTTTCCCCGAGCACTCAAATCCGTGTTTCAGGTTGGAAGCTGTCACTACAAAGCATCCAGATTTCAAAAGCAGGACTGTCCTCAAACTTTTTATTTCGGTCTGCTATTCTGCTCACAGGTATTTTGCACAAATGCACGCGATGAACCTGTAAATACCTATATGCACAAATGGTTGCACAATTAAGACCCTAATGAAATATCAACTTGTATATGCAAATAAGTAAATGCACATCCAGAATACCACAAATCCCATCTTCAAAACCCAGTTTGAGAATTACTGTTCAGTTTGTGAGATGCAACGCAGAGCAGGATCCTTATTTTACACTGCCAGACACAGGAAGAGGATTAAGGAGAAAAGTGCTCTAATGAATTCTAAGAGGAAAAGACATGCATAATTCAGCATCTTGATCTATTTTAAAGCACTTCCAGAAGACTGCCTTTTTCTTTTTTTCTCCAGATTGAACAATAGCTATATATGTATATATAAAAATACAGCAACAAATAGATGCATATTTCTAAAGAAAAAAATAAACATGAATTGGGGTTGTTTTTTTTTTCTTGTAAAACTTCGGCTAGACTTGCAAAGCATGCACACGCTTGCATTTCACTGCAAGGGTGAAAAACACAAAGATCCTTTGATTCCACAGCTCCCCCAAACACAAACACCCCCACAACTGCTGGGCAGGGCTCCAGCTGGAAACAGAGAAAACCCATTAAGACCAAACAAACAAACAAAACCCCAAAACACAAAAAATCCCAGCCAGAAAACTGCCAAAACCATCCCAACTCCCCCTCACCGCCCGCTCCCTCCAGGGAGGAGCTCCCAGATCCCGCAGGCTGATAGGAAGAGGGCCAAGCCCCGGCAAGCTCTCCCTCCTGTCCATTTGGGAGAAGTAGGTGGGATGGGGGGCACAGACACGGCAGACCCCGGGGTGTGCAGCCTCGAGGGCGCGGGGCTCGCTCTGACCTCCCGAGCACGGAGGTTTCCAGCTGCCGCGTGGGCGGCAGGGCTTGGTGGTCCATGGCGAAGCCATGGAAGACCCTCACCTCAAAGGTCAGTGCCCCCATTTCTTGTAGCTCTGTGCTTCCTTGCAGTTGCCCCCAGGCAACGGGATCCCATGGGATCCTCCTGGTTATCTTTCCCAGATTCCTCTCCAGGAACGCTGCAGTGATGCAGCTCTGCTTTCAGCTGCAGATCCCAAGGCAGCGTCTAGGCCACATTCACTCTTTATTACAGCATCCCCGTCCCTGGATCCCCGCTTATTTGCCAGACGAGGTCCACGCAGCCTGTTGACGCAAGCGGTGGGTGATCCGGAAGCCAGCTGCAGCCCCGGGGATCGCTCCAGCCTGCCCACTCAGCCCTGCTGCGGAGAAGTGGCCGCGGCCGCTGGCAGGAGCAGGGACCTCCAGCTACGGCTGCAGGAAGATGCGTCATTGCTGTGAGGTCCTCAGAGGGAGCCCAACAGCGCTGACAGCCTCCCCACTCCCCCACTTCCCACCCCAATCAAGCCTGCTCCAGCGCGCAGCACAGACCATCCCGAATTTTAGCATCTATAAAATCTGCAGCGCAGTCATTAACTGTGTCATCGTGCAAACACGCCCTGGCAGTTGAGCGCTTTCCTGTCTTACTGGAGAGGCCCAGTACGTTCCCAAAGGCTGCAAAGGAAGACCGCAGAGTGGATGGGTGCTGTCCACATCCCCTTCCACTGCTGGAAGGTAGTGCCCAGGAGATATGAGGAGAGAGGAGGGCAGGAAACGCAGGCTAGCACAGCTCGTTGCTTCTTTTCTGAGCTCTTCTAGCACAGAGCCTCTGGGACGCTCAATGCCTTGATAGCTTGACCCAGCCAACCCTGCGGCTACATTGCCTCAATGCCAAATCAAAAGATGGGTCAATAAGACACCACCAGGAGCTTTAATACAGTGCTCTATTGTCACAGAACAGGCGCCTTGGTTAGAGAGTTTGGAAGCCCACAGTACACACCACCACCCAGGTTATCCTGCCCTTTCTCATCCTAAAAAGCCCAGCCAAAAGCATTATCCTTGAAGGCAGCAGGCCCAGTACCACCAGGCAAAGAGGCACCATTGCTAACCATGGGGAACTGCATAGGGCAGGTCGTGGAGAGCAATTCCTCCCAGACCGAGGTAGACAGTAAGAGGGCACAACGGCGAGGAACGCCTCAGACTCCTTCCAGGGTCAACCCCAGCCTCACCTCCATAACTCAGCATTTATTTCCACATTCCTCTCTGCATGCCCTGACCCCTTCCCCACACCTGGATGCCCACAGAGGGGTCTCCCACCCTGCCCAGCAGCTCCATCTGTCTGCCTCTCCTGCCCAGGCTCTACCATTTGCAAACAGCCTCCTGGTCAAGCCCGGGAGAGCCCCTGCTCCACGCCGGCCTCCGCGCTCTACCCACATCTCTCTGATCCCATCTGATGGCAGCTCGCATATCACTGCAGCCCTGCACGGGTTGCAATAGCTTTGGTGAACATACAAGATGAATGGACGCAGTGATTACTCCCACTAAACCTAAAAAAGGAAAAGTTGAGGATTTATTTTTCCTCCTCTCTAAATCGCTCCATACATCAGTAACCACAAAGCAAACAATTGCCATCTGCAAAGACAGTGTTCTCCTTGCAGGAAGGAGAGGGGGTGTGGAAAGTGCTCTCAGGAGAGGGCTCAGCTGCTGAAGAGGATGTTCTGATGAAAGACGATTAAATCCAAGCTGGTTACAAGAAGGCACCCCCCCGCCCCCCCCCCTTTTTCTTTTTTGCACACACCAGTATTTGTTACTGGGGACTTGCTAGAGGGTAACAATGGGGACACGGTCTGTGCCCAAAAGCCAAGAGTCACCACCTGCATTCTGTAGGAGGAAAAGCAGCACAGGAAGGGCGAATGACGCGCCCAGGGCCACACAGCTCATCGGTGGCAGGGCTGAAAATAGAGCCTGTAGCTCCAGTTTCCACCTTCTGTCTCTAATCAGAAGATTTTCCCTCCTGATGCAATGTCCCCTTCCATGCTCCTGTGCACAGGCATGAAGCTAAGGAGAACCCATAAACCAAAGAGCAGGAATCTTGTGTTTTCTCCTGATTCATTAACATGCAATTCATTCAGCATTGCTCAGCTATTAAGATCTGATGACAGCCCAGAAGACACCAGGAAATACCTCATTTTCACAAGAGTGCAGAAGATTTGGATGCCCACGGAAAAGCTGTGATCTTAGCTCCATCTTAACTCTACCTTTTCCCCTACCAATTCAAACGAGGCTTAATGTCCTCCCAGCAATAAAGAGCAGGACATTGGAAGTTGCAGTATGACTCTGACACACCGAATCCCCAAGTCAAAAACTTAGCTGCCCTTGTGCAAGTTAAAGTTTGAAAGCTTGACTAAAGGGATTTTTCTTTCTCACTTTAAATTTCTACTGAGTGCCTTGCAGGATTTCAGCTAACTTTTTTAGTTAAATTTAACACGTGTCTACCACAGCATAAATGCATTACAGACATTGACATTACAATGAATTTAATCCTTATATATGTGTATATATATATATATATACACACACATATATATATATATATAAAAATAAATACACGTAAATGTAAATGTATAAAATATGGCCAGATGTTTGCTCCTGCCTTGAGCTCAGAGGAACTTCTACACTCACTTGCACCAGTTGAAGATTTAGCAGAAAAGAAGAGGAACATCCGAGTTTCACAGAGTACCACAAAGATGTGCTAAAAGCAAAAGATTTGCATTAGGGGTGTCAGAGGACTGCTCTTCAGGTATCACCTCAAGTCCAAATTAAGCCAGCAATTTGCCCAGGCAACACTGTCACAGGACCAGCTTAGCTGATGACTTGCCCAATGGGCAGATGTCACCCGTGCCCCTGCGATGCAACAGCGATCATACAACCTTTGCTGTAAAATGTAACCTGGAGGCAAGAGCCCAGTGCCAGCAGGTTGTCCTCATTCCGCTGCCCTAGCATCACTGACAGCTGATGTCCACTATGGAGAAGTTACTCTTTATTTTCAGTTTCAAGCAACGCAAATATGAATACAGATGAAAGTCTAGGCACTTCTCTATTCTCCCACCTACATGCCATTCATTCTCCACTTAAAGTACTACAGCATTTTCAAAAAATACGGAATTATCCTTTAAAAAAAAAAAAAAAAGACACATACAAAGTAGATGACTGGTACCTGTGAAAACATGTTTTCAGCTCATGCCAGTGAAAAAACCCTCATTCAAAACAAATCTGAAAGCATCCCTAGGAGTGACGCATGAGAACAATTTATGCTACACAGTGACAGTTACTGTATTATTTAGTAACCAGCATATTTGTTATGCAAGATTTCTAATAATGCTTACACATTTGTGTTCCAGAATTTGTGTTTTGCTTGCAGTGGTTTGCGATTGATATAAAAAGAATATTTTATATCACTAGAGATATTTGTGGAGCAAGCTTTGTTTATGATATTAGTAAACCAAACCTGAGCATGAAGGGCAGAATAATTTTTCTTCCTAATACTTCCCCTTACACTGAACAGCCTACCCCCAAAATCCATTTGTAAGGAGTCTGTCCGCAACAGGAAGGAGCACGGGGATTTCAAGCTATATTTAGGCAAAGGCAGCTGCTTACTAAAGCTGATAATGCGGCGAAAGCAGAGGCAGGGTGTTCCAAGGCAGAGGGCCTGCGTGGGGCTTGTCTGAGTGCCTGTCCCACCCAGCATCGCTGCCTCCAAGTCCCTGCTGGGACCTGGGAAGCAAAGGTGCTGCCAGTGGCTGGATCCCCACCGCAGGAAGCTCCCGCAGCACTAGAAATTGCTTTTTTCCCCTGCTATCCTGAACTGTCAGCTCTGGTTAAGGGCTCCTGAGCTCACCCTTCTCCTCCTGCACTATTCCTATCTAAGATCTATGGAAATCAGAGGATGCTGGCCCTTGCAGGAGGGGAAAAGCAAAAGCTGAAAACTGCTGCACACAGATGCATCCCAGCCAGCAGAACAACCACACACTTCGGTCACCCCTGAGCAGCATGCTTTTGGTATTGGATAGGTTTCTGACATGCCATTGACCAGGCAGTTTTATGAACAATGCGTAGATCAAAGGTTCATTTGTTCAAATGCTGAGCTATTCACAACATCTGCTGGGCTGTTATTCTTCAGAAGTACTTGGGAACTCAGTACAAATATATTAGCTGGAAGAAAAGAGCAGCAACACATCTTCCTGCTTGTTTCTTTGCAAGATGCATGTTTTTATAGCTCAAAACTACACATTTTTATTTGGACACAGCTTGTTAGGATGAGCAGACAGTTCAGAAAAATGACCCACGCCCTGAAAATCTTTTATCGCCAGCATTTCAACTGAAGACAGACATTTTTTTGAGGTTAGAAAACCCATTTACTTTTGAGCTTGTAAACTTCTACCCCTCTCTCGGAATCCAGGAAATCAGAAAATACTCTAAGAAAGAGGTTTTCTGAGGAGCTTTATCCAGTCTGGAAATACAAAGAGGCTCCCCACACTGCACAGATTTGGGACACAGGCGTTCCCCAGGCTCAGGATGCTCATAACATCAATACCAACTCTAGCCCAAGCCATCCCCAGCCTCTTGCTGCAGTTTCTGAAATAATAAAAAAAAACAGCCCCTGGCACTCTGCTCCGGGTCTGTTTTCATGTGCACACACACATCCACAGCACACGAAGCCAAGCCGGTCACATTGCAAAAAGCAAGAGCTACAATCTGAAAGCACTTCAGGGACGGGGTGCTCACACATGCAGTGAGCTATAAATGTCAATATAACACAGCACACATGCAGGCTTTTAGATTTAAACTTTATGAGGACATGCAAGTAAACAGCAGCAAAGCACTGGAGGTCTGCGTCAAGAGCACCAGCTCCTACGCGGTTGGTGTCCATGAGGCTTGGTGGATCTGCTCAATAGCATTTTCTGAAGGACTGGTCGAGCACTCTTTGAATTTGCCTTCAAGCCGTTAGTACTTACACACATGGTTGTAACCACAGAAGGTGCAGCTGCATAATGCTTTACAAGAAGTCATGAGAAAAGACAGAGCCCTGCCTGTGCAAAGAATTGAGCGGAGGCATAGGAAAGTATAGCACAATTTACCACGAGCACCCTTTTTACCTTCAAACAACGGTTCGTGTGTCTTATGGGCAAAAACCACTGTGACCACAAGTCTGCTAAATTTGAATTATTGTATGAAAAGGTCCTCTTACAAGCCATGGAGGTCTATCATAGTGTTATAGTAGCAGACATTTTATAGCCTTGCTGTTGTTCAGGCAGTTGACTTCATAGTAGAAAAGAGATTTCAGGATAGCGTGCAAGAAAAAGTTATTCTTATACACCTTTTAGCCTATAAATATCATTGACCCAAGCTGTGAGGTCCTTCTGCTGGCAAATTTTCAAGATACTATATGTAAAGAAACTGGATCCCCCTCTCCATGATCATATCCAGCCTTGGTGGGGACCTTGCTAAATAAGACAAAACATGAGCCTGCTTCCAAATTTACTCAGCTCAACTTAAGACCTGAATTATTAGCTAATGGGTGATGGGAGAATAAAGGATTTTTTTAAAAAATAAAATGTAGGTGACAGCATCAAGGTCATGGGCAGGAGGAAAAGAAAACTGCAGAAATGGAGGACTAATGACAGGAGGAAGAAGTTTTCCTCAACCATGTTATTGGGAGGGTTTATGGACACCCTTAGGACAAGCAAACTCAAAGCTTTTAAACAGAAGATTCCCATTGAAAAGTTGTATTTATTTTTTTCTTGTAAAACATTACTCTTGATAAAAATCAGGGAAATTTCACAGCAGCTACAAGTGGTTTTTTTGCACTTTTCTTTGCATAACTGTTAGCTTACTGTACAGTCAAAATTTAGTATTTAAATTTCTGACAATATCAAAATTAAAAATTGCCCCTTCTTTTGGTAACATTTATGACAGGCATCATTCCACACAAGTTTCCTCAAGTGCACTGTTACTGACCCCAGATAGGGCTTGTTTTCACAAGATACAGAAACTTTTCTAGAAGAACTTTGCCTTTTTCTTTTTTTTCCCCCAGCTATTTACAGTCATCATCCATTATGAGCCAACATCTCAGAAGAGCTAGCTCGCAGGAACCAAGGATTCACCTAAAATCTTCTTTACAAGGGTTGTTTTTATGCTCAGTGGATGCATTCAACTTTATTAGAAGTGATAAATATGATTTGGTCCTGTTTCTAACCAAAGATAGAGAAAAAAGCATGCAATTCAGAAGGGATGCAGCTGAACTGAGAAGAAAGAAAGCCAAAGAATAAGTGACAGTGACCTAATACTTTTATCACTTTCCAATCTGTTTTCAAATCTTGCCCATTCTGAAAAAGGGCAAGGACTCTGTGCCAACAGGAAAGAAAGAAAGAAAGAAAAAAAATACAAGGAAAGGTTTACTTTTGTTAAGTCAGATTAAGTTTCCGCACTGGGAAGGCAGGGCAGGATGATGTCATTCCACCTCCTGCTTTCCATCAATTAGACACATTGTCTGTGTATCGCTAGTTACAGAGGAGAACCCAGGGCAGCTATATATCACAGATAGGTTAGAGAAAGAAAACAAGCTAATTTCCTATTCAAATGCAAAGCATTATTACAACCTTTTTGCATGCAGGTACCACTTCACTAGTCCTCACAACCCTCATGAAGTGGTGATGAATTATCAAATCAATGTTTTCCAGGAAAAAACAAAAAAAAACAAAAAAACAAAAAAACACTAAGCCAAAAAAGAACTCAAAGCCAAAGTCAAAATCTCAGTTAATCCTTAAGACTTCCTGACAGGCCATCCCATGGAATTTGTTCTTCTAGAGCTGGATCCATGCTCAAATGTGCTCTGGATCTGACAATTAACTTCCTTAAGGAAACATGTTTCTTCCTTCCCTCCACCCTTTTCTGATTATGGCTGGTCTCAATGCTTTGAGAGGCTGCAATATGATGCTGAAGTCTTTGAAGACATCTACTGTGCAGCATTTGTTGCCAGTGTTCAATTTCATGGAGCCTGTGCTGCACCTGTACCAGAAACATCCTCAAATGAACTTGAGGAAGCAAGTAACGGGGTATTAAAATTATTAAAATGACTTGTCCTAATGCAAGCATCAACAGAGCATGAGCCCTGGGCTCGAAGCTGCACCCCTTTGCAAGGTGACTCACCATAGAAAGAATTTGGTTCTCTGGTAACTGGTACACGGAGCTAATCACCTCTCCAAACCCAGCCCACATCAGCACAGCCCAAGGAGGCTGCCCTTCAAAGAGTTACGAGAAATGAGCTGGAGAGCCTTCGGACACCCCCAGGAAAGGGCCACTGACGCTAGCACCTTCCTTAGCCGCGCTTAGCTGCCAGGAGGAGGGACCTCACGGGCTGTAAGACCACCCGGGAGAATTTGGCAATCGCATTTTGGCAAATGTGACATTTGCACGATGGTCGTCCTGGGGACACCTGCACTCAGCTCGGGAGAAAAAGGCCACTTGAGCGTTTGCCACCAGGCACCTCTCCGCGTGGTGCTCCGGACAAGCACCGTGCAGCCAAAGCCAGCCGCACTCCTGTTTCACACCGACCCAGATGCTCCTGTGCTGCTGAGCACATCTGGGAGCTCAGCTACCAGGAGCAAAACAACAGAAACCAACAGCTGGATAGGGAAATTAAGAGGTGAAAAAGATCAAACTGCCACACTGGAGCGCTCTGTCAGGCTCGGAAAGCTTGCAGAACACAAATAAAAATGCAAAAGGTTTTGTTTGTTACAATTCAGAGACAAAACATGTCTAACCTTATCTGAAAGGATTGCTGCAAACCCAAAGCAGAGCCTGTGCCTTCCCAAGCAAACACAGAGGAGACCAAGAAAACAGAACCAGAGACAGTTCATCTCAGTATTAGCTTTTCACAATTAAATCCACGTGTGTTTGTCCAGAGCAGCTCACTGAAATTTAAGCAAATAGCAGCAAACCTCAAAGAACAGGAGAAATCTCACTGCATCCCCAAAGTATGTAGCAGTGGAGATGTTGCAAAGATGCCAACTGGCAGGAAATGAGGAGGGAACACAGTATTCCTAAGAAACCTCCTCATTTTTCCCATTGACGATCTGAGCCAATCTAAAGGAGCAAGGAGGAGGGGGGGAGCTCAAACCTTTCCCCTAAATCAGGGTAAGAGGGAAAGAAAACACTGTAATTTCAAAATGAGCAGACCACACAGTAAAAGAGAAATAAAAATAGTAACAGAGAAAGCAAGCTTATATTCCCTTAGTCGTTCCTTATTTAACCGCTTGTTCAAGACTAAGCAGACGAGGAGCACCAAGTTCCAGTTTAGATCAGTTGTCTGCCTGTGGCCCATCCATGCTGGGTCAGCAAGGAGAGCTGGGCTGCAAGCAAAGCTCCCCTTTGGGCAGAACCCCTGAGCTTCGGGACGAACGAAAATGGAGACGGGTGGTCTGCTGCTTTCTGCAGAAGAGCAGCCACTAAGGTATGTCAGAAGTTCACGACATTTTATGCAAACCAACCACGCTGTCCTCCAGATAAAGCAAGAGCACGTGTGATTTGTTGTCTGAAAGGCAGCCCCCAGGGAGGCTGCCCTGAGCCCTCTGATGACTTTTCGGGTAAGCCACGGTCCTGCCAGTGACAAAGCCCAGGCTGGCCAGCAGCTGAGCCTGCTGTCCTCATCCAGTCTTCTCCCCTTGCAGGACTGTGTGGAAAAACATTTATTTAGCTATTGTTTGCCAAAGGGAGAAGCATGACTAAGGAGGAATTAGCTAGAGCTGCTGCACCAGAGGTATCAACCAAATTCCTAGTAGAGATCAGAGTCTCCCGATGGTCTGGAGAAGGCAACAGGGAGAAATGCCATGTCCTTGGCTGAAATCTTTGTGAGGACTCACCTGGAGGATGCAGTAAAGTGCTGGTTCACCAGAGAGAAAGGCCAGGCAAATTTCTTCCAAAAAAAAAAAAAAAAAAAAAAAAACACCAAGAACAAGCTGCCCCAGCAAACCAGCAAAACAATAGCAGCTCCTAAGGACAGCTTCCCCGGACACAATAGGTGGAGACAGCTAAAGCCAAACCAATGAGGCAGCTTGCCCCTCAGCAACCAAAAGGCTGGTTTGGATTGCAAACAGCTCCGAGGCTTGGAGCTTCTGTCAGCATTCCCCATCACCCACTGGAGGGGTCCCATAAGCTTGTGGTGGGCACAGCACTGGAGAAGGGCTCCGCTGCAGCGAGGCAGCACTGGTGGAGGTCAGAGACCTCCTGGGAAGCACCAGCCTTCCCTGCAGGGTGCCATGGAGAGCTTGATCTGGACAACTGCTTCTGCAAAACCCATTTCACAAGCAGATATTGCTGAAAACCCACAGCACAGCCAAACGACTCCAAGCACTTACGCTGGGGCAGCAGCTGGTCCGTGCTGCCTGCTCAGAGAAGGAGCTGGAAAATAGCCTCAGGTCCAGGCCAAACCATTTTGCTACAGCGAGAAGAGGTCCAGCAGCCTTCTCAGGGGAGCCTGGGCTCACCCGGCATGACACAGCCTTGCACTGCTGAGGTAGCTGCCATGGTAGATGGCAGTGTCACCTCCAGCCACGTGTTGCCATCTGCCCAGCTGAGTCCCATTAGCAGATCCACAAACACCCCTCACCAGCTGCAGTGCTGACTCAGCTAGAGTGGCTGAACCCCCGCCAGAGGTGCTTACAGCTAATTTGCACCCCCTGCTTAGCTCGGGGAAGAGCAACCCAGCAGGGACACCGACATCCTAAACACCCGCTGCCACTTCTGCAGCAAGCCTCTGTCTGTGCCTTATTTAGATGCTTGCCCTGGTACCACAGGCAATTTCTCCTTCTTAATTCCTTGCATATTTCCTCCTAGCCAAAAAAAAAAAAAAAATAGCCAAATGATTTCAGAACTGTCAAATATTCTTTAAAAAAAGAATAATAAATAAAAATCCACACTGTGAGCTAACAGAGGTATTTACATTGCAGCAACCCCTGTGACTTGCAGAGTCACCGTAGCTGTCAGAGGCAGTCCCAGCACAGCTTGTTTGCTCTGGCGCTACTAGTGCCGATTGCGGAGTGGGGGAATAAAAACAACAAAAAAAAATAGTTTGTATACAAAAGTGTTACAGAGCAAGAAGAACACACGCTGGCCCACTTTCCTGAATCACAGCCCTCATTGTATCGCCCTCCGCATGCATTTACCCATGCAGCTGCAGGACAGCTAGCCAGGATCCAGGCTGGCGCGTGCCTCGGCAGCGGCTATCACGGTATGGGACAGATACTGCTGCTGATGTCAGGGGCTGGAGGCACAGAAGGATTCTCATCTCCCAGAGGTAGTTATCAGTCTTCACAGTTAGCAAAATCCTTTTTTCCATTCCGTTATTTTATGGGAAATAAGCTGAAGCCAAAGCTCTGGCCACAGCACTAGCTCGAGCGCTGGGGCTGAGCGCCGGTGAGTGCCACAGGGAGCCCTCAGGGGTTCTGCAGGGCCCCAGCCCCACGGGGGGGACACCTCCGAGCTCCCCCAGGGGCCATACACCTGCTGCAAGAGGGAGAAACAGCCCCACGGAGGCCCACCACAAAAGAAGCTGTGTTGTTGCAGCAAAGGCAACAAAGAGCCTGCACAAAGCTTTTGCAGCTGAATTAGGCCAGCGCCACTAACCAGCATCACCAGCAGCTGTGGCAATGGCACTCTGCAGGATGGATAAGCCATTGGATTCATCCCAGTCCCTGCATAAAAGCTCATTTCTAGCTGCTCCAGAAGCCACTGCTTTCAAGAAGTCCCCCATCCCCATTCACCCACCAGCGATGTCTGCTCTGACTCGTGGGGTCCCAAAGGAGCCCCACATCTGCTTTCTCTGTTTGCTCGGCTGTCTCGGGCTGCAGGACTGCCCGAGCAGCGCTGCCCAGAAAGCCACCACAGCTCCCTCCAACGCTGCCAAGGGGAGCCAGCGCACACCAAGCAGCCGCATCCTCCTGGTGTGGCACTGGGCAGAGCCAGCACAACATTCCCCTTGTCCAAGCTGGCACCAGCCCCAGCGACACCTGGAAAACCCAACTGCGGGCACAGCTCCTCCACCAAGGAGCTCCATCCCTTCTCCGGGGTCTGCTCGCCCTTTGACAGAGCCCCCGGGCTGTTTGCAGCCGGTGGTTTTGCCCGCCTGCAGCATCCTTTTCATAGCTGTAGGCAAACTGCACCGGCTGAAAGCATCAAAGGGAGGTGCAATGTGGTTTGACAGGGGAAGAAAAAAAAAAGCTCAAAGAATCCTTTCTGCAGGAACACAGGCCCCTTGTAGACAAACAGATTTAATGGACAGATCCCCTTTGCTTCTTAGTTTATGTTCACAGCTTCACTTGACCTCCACATACATAAGCGGTCTGAAAGTTTCCCCAAGCCATCTATTTACACCTACAAACCACCACTTTCTACTTCACTTAAAACATCAGAGCACTGCCAGCAATGCTTTATTTTGCTATTCCCCAAGACTGAAATGTTTGTTGGGTTTCGGGAATATTTGGGACTGGAAATACAGACACCAGACAGGACTGAGTCAGGACCAGCCTTAAGGACGTGTCCTTTCTACAGCTGCATCAAAGCCATGAGAAAAGGGGAAGACCTGGAGGCTGTTGGAACACGGTGTTGGATGCCCTGAGCCACGCAGTGCTTTCTCTTGTGACTTTGCCTTCTCATCCCCTGCCCTTTCCTCCCTTTCCCTTCTCACCCTGTAGCTCTCCTTTACCTCATTTGCACTTCCCTCTGCTTACACTCTGCTTCTTGTTCTGCGTAGGTACTGCACTCGGCATGACAGGTCCCAGCCGTGGCCTCCGGGCACTTCCGCGATAGCACCGAATAACGCTTTTAATAATACAGAGCACATCCAAAGAGCCTTCATAGGAAGTTTTAGCACTCCATCTCCTAAGCCATTTTCCCCTCTACTGTCTAACCTGTACAGTACTGAATGGAGCTCCCTGAAACTGTCTCACCAAGATGCAGGGTTGAAGATGAAAGTTTTCTTTTTAAGCTTCTAACATTTGCATGGAATGCCCTTTTTGGCAAAAATCCTTAGAGCTTATTCTTATCTCATAAGGGATTGAGATACATGGAAAGTCTGGAGGTAGCTGGACAAGCTGGCACCAGAAGCAGATCAGAACCAGAACCACCTCCCCAGACCCCCTGCTCGCCACCTCCACCTCCGCTCCCCTGCCCTGGCCCTCCTCCCAGACACTCGGGCAAATAACGAGGAATTTATCACCCCTGGGTTACACAAGTCTACATCTTGTTTTGCTCACCTCTATAACTTCGTGGGCTCCATTTGGGTATAGCTTAGCTCCTTTCTGATCAAATTACACACAGGTTCTCTCTCTCTACATTTCTTTATGCTATTCCTGTCACAATCAGCCAGTCATTGTGGTAGTACTGACCATGGCTGTATTCAGACTTCCGCACCCACCTGCAAATGCACAAGGACTAATCCACTGTATGGCCTGGGGCCTCCCCTGCCCCATGGGGAACATTGTCTGTCCTGCACCTGCCTATGTGCCACATCCCTGGGCCACCTTTCCAACGGGAGCTGCCAGATGAGCGAGGAGAGTCCAACCCCTTGGTATCACACCAGGCTAACAGCGAGCACATGCATGTTCACATCACACACGCGTGTTCACATCTCATGCCCAAACACACATCGCACAAAAACATCTCATTCACGTCACCCTCACAATGCACAAGAGCGCAGCTGTCGGGCTGGGCATGTGCGCGCACACAGCCCTGGTGCTTATTGAATAAGCATATGCACTTCACTGTGAAAAATTAGCCCTCGGAAATTCCTCGCTGTGGGGAATTCAGCTGGACACAGAGACCTTTCTCTGACATGAAATACTCGGCAAGCCTGACGCTCAGTGCTCCTGCGGACAGGATGTGGTAAGTATATCTTCCCCCTCTCCTCCTCGTCTGAGTATCTGGCTGCACATCCTGGCTTTCATTGCAACACCTTTGCTACCCCAGCGTCCTTTCCCAGACAGCAGCGCTCCCTTATGTCACAGCTCAGACCATGGGACGTTAATGTGATGGAACAACTCATAAAGGTCAACACAATTAGCTGATGCTCTCGAAATGTCTGGATTCCTTCAGGATTTCCCTTGCTTTCTCTCTCACTGCAGCACGGTTGGAATGAAGGCAGGGGGGCAGCCGAGCGCACGGCTCCAGGTGCAGCCCACCCCAAGCCCCTCTCAGCCAGCTGAGCTCCCCTATGGGCATCTGCTAAAACCCCTCGCACAAGCAGGAGCAATCAGGTGGTCATGAGACATAGAACGGCTGTCAGGAAATTTCTCCACCGTGGTTTGAGGTTATGTATTTCAATATTATTTTCTTCAATCTCCCTTTTTGTTTCTTGAAAATAATCAGTTTGCTCAGATTCTTGTGGTGAAAAGCTTCCAGTAAGTTCCAGCATGGAATCCAGGCAGAGGGACAGATTATCTGCTTTGCAGTAGGACACCTCACTTAGAGCAGCCTAATAACATAAAAATGATATATTTTAAGTCCTGCTCCCTCAATAATACCTTTTAATGTACTCAACTTATTTTAACATTATAAATAAAAGTGCTGGCACACACCGAGGTTTCTTTTGGAAGGGGGGAGCAGCGTGCTCTCCAGCTCCTTAGCCTCTCCGAGGTTTGGTTGCCAACCTCAGAGCTGGAACTCCAAGTTACTTTAATAAGCAAAATATTCCATTTTCCATGTATTGTTGCTCTTCAGCATGGATCCAGTTCTTGGGAGTGACGATGAGAAGCTGCAGATTTCTTCAGAGCAAGAGGCAAACCTCATCAAAACCACATTACAGCCCATTCCGATGGGGCTCTGACCGCCGCCTGGGCAGTTGGCTCCGTACTTCTCCAGGAGAAGAGGACCAGCTCCAGTTTGCCATGCTGGTCTCTCATCTCCATCAGCTGCTGCTGCTGGTCTGGTCACTCATTCCACACTAGTCCCCGTGCCACAGAAGCCAAAAGAATTTCAAGCCCACATCCCTCTGCTGCTCGGAGTCCCAAAACTCTGGAAAACTGGAAACTCAAGCCCAAAACTTGGTACTTTGAGCTCATCTTTTAACGTGGGAGGTTGGAAATAGCCCTGAAAAGATACTATCAGTGGCGTTTTCCAGAGCTTCATGAACAAAACTTTCTCTACTTTTTGTTTTTAATAATTCCAGTGAAAATTGGAAGCTCCAGGGGATTTTTCCACAATACTAACACATCGCCTACATCCCCTTGGATGCAGGTCCGTTACTGTAGGGATAGCTCATGTGGTGCTGACAGTGCTAAGCACCTCATTCTCCAGGAAAGAAGAGCTGGGAGCCTTTTGCTGGAGGGAAGGGAGAGAAAAAGAAAAAAAAAAAAAAGAAAAAAGAAACTTGGCAACTTTGAGCCGATCGGGGAGAACGAGGCAGTATCACTAGCACCCGTATTCACAGATGGCCGAGAATACAAATACCTACATATAATATGGCCCCAGATGTACCAGAAACTCACTATTGCCTTCAGGCCTTCTGGAAGCAGGTTGGCTCCCTGGATAAATCGTTCTGTTGCTTCCAATGACTTCATCACGAAGAAGGGTGGCCACTGGGCTTGGGGGGATTGCTGGCAGCCGCACAGAGCCGCTCTCCAATATTCCCTGGCTCAATCATCTCCCCAAGCCCCATTATCTCCAGTCGTGCACAGAGCTCATCTCGCTGCTCCATGTAGATTCCCCAGGCACCGGCTTCCATACGATAGGTTTTTCTTTTGCCAAAAAACACTGAACAACATTGACCTCCACGTTCTGGCATCACCGCTTCTCATGGAACACGCGTCTACTTTCACATCCAACTAGGATAACTGAGGTTGTTTTTGTTGTAATTTTGATACAGCTGCGTGACTGAAGAGTCATAGACGGAGCTGTTATGGAGTAATTGACCTGGTCCGCTGCTCCCCAGAACGATGATCGCAAGCAGACCAGCTGAGGAGTGGGTGTGGAACTGGCGTAGCTAAACCAAGGGGTCCCCACCCCATCAACTTCTCCGTTCCCCAAGGGCCCTGCGTTAATAAAAAAGGGTGTGTCGATGTTACGCCAAGAAACCAGAGCGGGATTTCAGTTGCATAAAGCGGGTGAGCCGCTCTCGTCCTTGCAAGGACTCAGGGTCTGATCCCAACGAGGGCAATGGAAAGAGGCCCTGGGATGATGCTCTTCCAGCTTCCACACGGCAACACCATTTCAACCAAGCCCATTCAGGTGTGTCCACTCACTCCATACCTTATCACAAGGCTTGTGGCCTTGCTTTTTCCAACTGGGCTTAGTTCCCCAAAGGTCCCACAGCATTCAGACTCCACGAAACATACAGCATACCCACCACTGAGGGAGTTGAGTTCATGATCAGCATTCCTTGGTGGGACCATAATACAAAAGCTACTCATAATTTGTAGTGTCCACCCCTGGAGCTGAAAACAGAGACTTTTGGAACGGACTCAGTGCAGCCGTCTGAACGGGTGCAGCTGCAAGCCCCTGTAAGCTTCCCAGCCGCACCGGCGACAGCCGGCTGTGGGCTGCTCTGCTGAAGCTGGATCTGAGCAGAAGCCCAGCGCCATGGAGAAGGTACGGTCCGTCTCAGAAAACATTCAGATTTTGAAATGTGGCTTCACTCCAGATCAGGAAAAAACAAACCGAAAATCTTGAGCTTTTTGCAAAGATGCAGCAAAGTCCAGAGGAAAAAATAAACAAACAAAAACAAAACACACTTCAGGTCAAGTGAAAAGGAACATTTCACTTTACATCCCATCTATGTGTTCACACCTATAAGAGTAGGGTACATTCTTTTCATTAATACTGAAATAAAGGTAGCACACCATTAGAAAAATGTCATAACATTTTATTTTGAAAATATACCTCAAATTGAGAAGTCTCTCCTCATTCTTAAGACCTTCTTTCCTCACAGCCACACAGAAAGCATAGATTCAACTTCCCAAATCACAGGGTGCGTTACAACTGTTATATCTCAGCCAGCCCTCCATGCTAACAAATACATCCTGATCCTATCAATCCTTGCAAGACTTCTGGAATGGCTTTTGTTTACAGAGGCAAGACCTACAGCAGGACACTCAAAATATTTCATATTATGCTATGCTGCAGTGCCTCCTTGACTGGCATGTTCGAAAACATTTGGAATAGATATGACCAGGATCAGAGCTCACGAGCCTTCTCCTGTCTTGGGGAATCCACATGCAAAGCCAGTAGCGATAAGAAAAGGAAGGCAGGATGATGAAAAGAAGATATTCTCATGAAAGGAACTGGCATTGTCCAGAAACAGGAAAGCCTCACTGTTGGAACTCTGTCCTGTTTCATACCTATATTGGAATTTAACACTTCACTGAAATCTCTTTGCAGAAACAGAGAGCTACAGCAGCGCAACCATTAACATCAAAGGGTAACTCCTAGTGCCCTGGAAAAAAAATACCATCAACCAGAAACTCTCCTAAGTTCTGCTCTTCGTTCATTCCTGCAGGCAAAACCAAACATACTCCGATCTCACAAGCATCTTGCCCAACAAAAATGAGGGGAGAAGAATGCCGCTGGCTGTGTTTCATCAACATTTCATCAGTCTCTCCTTCTGTAGGTCCTTCTTTACAGTTGTGCTACACTTATCAGCCAAGGATCTCCCATGGGAACGCACCACCACAAAATCATTATTTTCACACTCAGCCCAACAACAAATGTTTGCAGTAGGGAGTGGCTGTCCTGTCAAAGCCGTCAGCAGTGCTTGCAGCATCTCCTTATCTCAAAAATAAGGGCAATGGTGGCCAAAACTGAGCAGGGAAGACGTGGGGCTAGCAGGCTAGCTAACAGTCAGCTATGTTGCAAGGAAAGGTGAGGGAAGTCAACAAGTCCTGCTAGTACCTAGGAGTTACCTGTCTTACAAGTGTGCTGCTGTTGCTTTGATGATACATTCCGCACCGAGTGTGCTAAGAAACAACCGTTTGATGCCCATTAGTGCCTCAGAACCACAAACTCCCACAATTACTCTGGATTCCTGTAAAGTCTGGGAGTCAAACTCATGTCAGCCCATTAAACAGAAAACACCAAAGCAACACAGCAGAACTCAGGTAAATCCAGGTTCAGTCCCCAGTTTTGCAGCAGATTATCCTGCTGGTTTAGTCTCCCGTCTGTCAGGAGGAACACAAGAACATTTCTTACCCCAAGCATGCAGAGCACCTGGAATGGAGCCCTTGCCTTAACCTGCTGTTGCTCCTGTAACTCAGGCAGTTTCTAAGATCCAACAGGAGGCTGTGGGTATTCCAACTCCACATATCGCAAACCCCACTTCCCAACAAAATAAGCCACCTTTCCCCAGTAAGCACCACAAGCTGATTTCAGCTCATATCCTTCTACAATAGACTCTTTTCCACCATACCTACAGGCATCCCAGTAGGAGCAGCTGTCTGCCTACAGACTTTTATAACATCATACAAGATCGTTATGCCCTAGGAAAGTTGCAGCAGAAATCAGACCATCCCATCAGCCCCCGCTCAGACAAGCTTAAGTAGCAAGCTGATGCTTCTGCAAGTGACAGCGCCAGTGTCACTGGGAGGCAAGCCCAGAATAGATGGATTCTAAAAATTAAACCACTTGGGCATACAACCAGCTATTTGACCACACATCTTTTGTTATTTATCCCCCGGCTGCCGCACAGTCTGTGTAACCACCAGTAACACACTAATGTACATGCAGATGCACACACCGTGCTTTTCAAAATTAACTGTTGAAAAGCTGCCTTTGGGAAAACATCTGCAGCTGTAGACTCCTATGCACTATCACGCCATGCTCCGAAACTTCAAGCTCTGTAAAACGGATGGATGGACCTCCAGAATAAGGAAGAGTTCGAAGATATGCACATACATAACCCACACTTAAACAAGGAATTCAGTTGCCCTTGGTGATCTTGTATAATTCTTTTTGGTAGACTGATAACAAAAAGTCAGATCTTAGTTGGGCTGAAGTCAAGATCTGGAGATGCCCATCTCTTATCATTGGATGCAGAAGATCTGAAGCTAAATGGGATGGAACAGAGGTTTTATTACCCTGGACAGGAAACAGTGACCCACAGGGTGTGCATACACCAAACTGTGCCCTGCGCAGAGCCATGTATAATTTTTCTGCACAAACACATCCCCAAAGGAGCCTGCCAAGCAAGTTCCTCCTATCCAGAAGCACAACTGAAAGGGCAATAGCACCTGTGACTTCCAAGTTTCAGGAAACAAACAGTGAGAAGAAAGGTCTTGCAAGCAAGCAGCCTTCCCCCAGCTCTCCTGCATTGCCCCCAGGCCAGTGAAGGCCCTAGAACAAGGGGCACAAACCTGGACTAGAGCTGAGCAAACTGGAGGTAGTTGCTTGCATTAGCACAGAGCTCCACAGCAGCTAATTAGCTCTGGTAATTAGTGCTACTGATAGGGCTGAGCTGCTTCTGGCACCCAGCTAGATGACTGGCCTACCTTTTATCCTTGACAGCATGGCACATATCTTTTGGATGACAGCAAGTGGGACATAGAGGACGTTTGTGGCAAACAAAGGGGACAAAGTCCATAGTCTCTATTCTTCCTTCCCTCCAAAAACCCCCAAGAATTTGAATTCCAGATCAGGCTCAGAGGGCAAAACCTCGCTGAACTTCAAGATCATAAAACCCAACTTCTTAAGTCAAGTCACCAATTTTTGGGTCATGTAAATTAGTTGTGGGTAAAACAAAATCTGAGGAAAAATCCCCGAGTATTAAATTAATGGAGACTTGGGACAGATGAACTTCCATACACAACCCTTTTTTTTTTTTTTTTTTTCTTATGGTGTATCTGAGTTCCTGAGAAGCTCAAATCAAAGCTGCAGATGAGCAAACGTTAGCTCAAAAGAGCAGTGTAGAGCTTCCTCGTTTAGCACATCTCCTTGGAAATAACAGCAAATATCAGTTACAGGCAACACTAGCGGGTAAACAGTCTACACCAGGCTCCTGCCTTCACCCCTAAGGCAGGAAAGTGCCCAAGTTTGGGGTTGGACAGCATGGCCCTGGCTCCAAGTCAGTTTTAATCAAATGAGCTTCCAGGCTGGCAGAAAGTAAGGTGTAAGTGAGCTAGGCTAAATCCAGTCACAGCCATGGAGGGAAGGGGGACAGAAAATCAAGCGTAACAACCGAGGAACCATAATTCAGCAGCCTACATTACATAAGGGGGGATGCTCATAGCTATAGTCTCAGAGCCCAGAATTTGATAAATTTACAAACCATCAACAGTGCAACAGGTTGGAAGCCTTGGCTTCACAAACAATCAGCACCAGACTTTCAGGGAAGATTAAACCCTCCCCAGAATGTGCCCCAGCTTGGAGATGAACATCACCAGGGACTTCTTCCTTGGCTCAGCAGAAGAGTACGATAAGGAAAGATTTGCTCACGTGCACATTTTTGAGAGATCTCAGTGTGTTCAAACTTGGCTATACTTCGGCACTTAAATACACTCCAGACCTGGATGGCTCAAAGGGACAGCATTGTTTGAAATCTCCAGACCTCCTGGAAATAAATGGAAAACTTTTATACTTAGCATGCAACAGGGGTCAAGAGCAGAGCACGTGTACAGTGCGTGAGTGTTGAGATGTACATTTAGGAAAATAGATTTGTGCATCTAAGTTGGAAGGGTCGTGGCCCGTCTAACCACTGGGGGACCATCTCCTCCACCCCCATCGCATAGCAGGGAGGGAAAATGGGGGGACTGCTATGTTCCACATGTGGTCCAGGAAAACCAAAGTCATACAGTTGCCCTTTCCAATGCATGATGATGGATGTGAAGCAATGCATGAAGCCAGCACAGGATACATCCCTCCTTGCAGTGAAGGGGAAAGGGGGAATTTGACTGACTCAGAAATTTGCAGTCTGCTCTGCCATCTGCTCCTGGAACAGCAGGGTTGTATACTGGCCATTACACAGGGCTTGTGGAAAAGCTACAATCTGGTGCCAATCCTCACTGGTTGGAGTTTTTTGGAACTATATTTAGTCCTTTTGGAGAGAAAAGGGGTGTTATTGGTTGTTACTAGTACAAAAACATGTGATTCAATCAGTAATGGCAACTGATTCCACTGGACCACAGTATCATGTGATTCCTTGCAACATCTACAGTTCCCAGTTTCTAACTTCCCAAGCAATTTTTAGCATTATTATTTATTGCATGCTACATAAAACATTGAACAACAAGAAAGACTTGCTGCATACTGAAATTTAGATCCACCATACCCCACGCAGATCAGAGCGAAACAGCTTGGGATTGGAAAATACGATCTGCTACACAACGGGATTTAACCCATAAATCTATGATTTCACTGGCACAGCTGCTATTTTGTAACATCAGACCAGACATCAATAAGGAAGGAGTTTGCTGGCACTGTGAAAGCCTATCATGTGGCTCAGCTAATTAAAAACTGACCTAGTCCATGATCATTAAAATGTTGTAATCACATGCCTGCAAGAGATTAGATGTAGAAACAGACCTCCCCTTGCTCTCATAGATCAGCAGCTGAATAAGTCTAGCTGAAGGGCCTGATGCTCAATCCTTAAACACACAGGCTTAGCTTTTGTCATAGACAAGGACCCAGAAGTTTTGACTGTTCATTGCTTCCTCTCACTCCAAGACCATGCTTCTTTTGCCAGACATGGAGGAGTCGGTATCGACTTCAGTTCCTCTGCTCTCACAGACAGAGGCTGCTTCCTATTTCACCAAGTGCTTTTCACTTGAACTGGATTGCAGCCAGGGTGCTAAGGCTAATATATCTTAAGCAGTGCTAGAAAGGTGATTTAGGTGGGGGTGATACCATCAGCTATCGGAGGACAAATTCCAGCCTTGGCACTCAATCCTTGACAGGTACATGAAGACAGAGAAATTGATTTTCAATTCTCTTGAAAACTTTGCACT
This sequence comes from Anseranas semipalmata, assembly GCA_013399115.1. Classification (NCBI taxonomy): domain Eukaryota; kingdom Metazoa; phylum Chordata; class Aves; order Anseriformes; family Anseranatidae; genus Anseranas; species Anseranas semipalmata. The sequence goes on from VXAA01002392.1 coordinate 324,699, forward strand.
CCCTCTTACGTTAATCTCTGAAATACGTACACTCAGCAGAATGGGAAAAGTTAATTAAGGGCAGATGAAAGATGATGGAAGCAGAAGAACTGATAAGAGGGGACAGATAAGAGACAGCATGTTTCTTGGAGGATGGCGAGAAGTTGCATCAAGAGCCCCCAGCTTACGGAATTCTTCAATCCCTCAAATCCCCAAGTCTGTCTGGTGCTTGAAACCCTGGTTCACACAAGAAATTCCAAAGGTAAAGATATCTTTTCCTAAAACTGCTAGGATATGCCAAGGCATTACTACCATACCTCTTGTACTGGCTTCACCTACACACTGTGGTTGTCTCTGCCTCCATTCACAATGTGAGGAGGAGGAAATTCTTCCAAATTGTGAGAGTAAACATCAGATAGTAAAAAATCTTGCTCTGATACAGGTAACAGTTTATTTACCTAATTAGCTAATAACTAGAAATACAAAAAGATTTATAAATCCCTTTCTTGAATTTGTTAGATTTTGATTGTCATACTCTTAGATGTTTGGGTATTTGTTTGGCTGCTTTTTTCCAAAGTCTTGTTAAACTTGTATCTCAGGGGCAACCTGTGGAGCTTACGGTCACATTGGGATTCTGTGAGGTATACAACGCCTTCTGACTATCAGCTTGCCGATTCAGTTTAACTGGGCATGTCATTTGTTGCACATTCTGAGAAAGAACACTCAGTCAACTTGCCTCCTTGCTTTATACCCCTTCCAATGATTTTAAAATTCATTCTGGGGAAACTGCCCCAAATATGAAAATGCTAACCCTTTTTCATTTCTCCTGCCTCTGAATTCCTTCTTATTTTGCTATGTCCCTTATGAGATGAACTTAATAGAATGGAAGACAGTATTTCAGGCAAAGGCATTCAGCTGATTTATATAATGGCAAGATATTTTCCATGTGTTTTGTATGCCTCTTAACACTTCTGTTTGCTTTTTTTAACCACTGTTGTGTATGAAGCCAAAGGCTACATTGAGCAACCACAAAGAAGTTTAAGTACTTCTTCCCGATTAACATAATAAACTTAGAAAAGAAAAATTGTAGAAGCAGCTCCAATTATTCCCTCTACTGTGGCTTACTTGGCATTTGTCAGTGAAGAATTCATCTCTTATTAGCTTCTTTCAGCTTCCTCCTAGCACCCAAACAGTGCTCACTTCCAATGCCACGTTGAAGCTGAAAAGATGCCAACACTGAAACCAGATGGCCAAAAGGCTACCGCGTCTTCCGGTCCTGCTGGTCTACTGATGGAGGCAGGACCAAGAAGGAAATGAACGACCCAGTGAGCAGCAGTGTAAAATTAAATATGGTGCTCTTATCCAGGATTTGCTGGGTGGGAAAGGAAGGGAGTAAACACCAAGGGAAGGAGACTCTACACACACAGTACCTTCACATCATCAGTTTCTTAACTATGAAGGCTTGGACTACAAACCAGCATATTCACCAGCAATACATTGCAAAAGCAGATGTACTAGAGCCGTTTTGAATTTGTGCATTCCTCTTAAAGAAGAACTCAAGGCCTCTCAAGTATTTCCATGAAATCAAACTGACCACTTAAGACATTTAATTGGATAATAGGAAATCCAGGTTCAAATCACACACAGGACCATCAACCTTCAGAAAGCTAGAGCACACAAGGGCAAAAGGCGATGCTCAATGGTTTATACAAAGAAGAGCATACAGACAGACAGAAACTGGGCATGCATGTGTTGTGTGTCAAAGATTTCTCCAAATTTGTCTTAATAAAGCTTTATCTCCAACCTATGAGCTACAGTACTGAAATATTCTTGCCAATTTTAGCCAGAAGCCCACTGATTTCATAACAAATGTTGATAATTATTTACTAACATTTTTAACTCAACATAGGCATATTATGCCCTCTGTGGCCTGGTTTATGAAGAAAAAAAAAAAAAAAAACACCAACAACACTATTTGACTTGCAATGTATCTTGTATGGCTCTTTCCTCTGTTGCTGTACAGCGAAGAATGTCTCGGTAACTGCAGTTACCTGAAAGTGGCAGAATAACCTCCATAGGTAAATGCGATTGCCAGGACTGCTCCATCCAAACTAACTTGTGTGGCTAGACCATTTTTAAACATACAAACTAATATTGTACTTTTGTTTTGCTCTCTAAAGCCCGTTAAAGGCTGTAGTTCTCAGTTCAGTGCCAACGTGAATGACATTACTTCTTGGAAGGACACATGTACAGACTGGCACAAAGTCAATATTTACCCTGGATCAGAAGCACTTTATGTCAGGATTTCAACATGTCACTGACAGGCAGTTCACAAACCTCCCAGAGCTTCTACTGAAGGAAGTGTCAGCTTCATGCCAGGATGTTTTTTACCCCACCAGGTGCCAGTCACAACTGGAAATACTGCATCTTGCAACCAGGAAACTGGTTAGCAGGGTAGTGTTTCCTACCTCATTCTTGGATTATTTCTATTCATGTCTCTCCGGACATGCTCCACCTACTGCCTGGGCCATCCTTCCCCCTTTTAGCCCTATATCTAAACCCACAGTTCTTCCATTCCCCACCCTCCCACACCTCAATCCTCTCTCCTGGCAAGACAGCTTCCTCCTCTCTCTCTTCCAATATCAAAGGGAATTTTAGATTTCTTCGCCTGACTGGCTAGTCACACGTCTTCAAAGCTTGCCAGAAAGCTCCTTTCAAACCTCACCCAAGCAAAGCTTTTTTCGTTGCTCTTCTGTGCTATTTCCTTGCACCATGCAATGGACACATTGCAGAAAGTTACCTTACTGCTCTTGCACACTTTTCCTTGCTATTATAAAATGCAGTTCTTCCATCATTCTTAAAGCAGAAAAGCACTTTAATAGAAAGATCAACTCCCAGGAGGCTGCGGGATTTACTGAGCATTGACAGGGCTCTTGGTGCTCTGCTAATATAGAAAAGAAAGAGGAACTCCTTCTCTGAAATGCACATGATCTAAACTAGAGATGACAGGATTATGGCTGTGTTAAGCAGTGATCTGGCTCTGCACAACCCCCAGAAGATGACATGTTCCCAACCCTTACGGCACTTAGAGGCCAAACAGATCTACAGTATAAAACAAGCTCCAAAGGAAAGACTTCTTGGAGAATGTTTTTTTTTTTTTCCCCCTTACATATTCAGGCTCCAGTTCAGCATGTTATTTCAGCATAAGACCAGTCTCACTGGATGCACCAAGGTTAGCCCCATGCCTTAACCCAGGAATGTGCTTTAGATGCACTGCTGAACTGTGACCTCTTGGATTACGTCGGGTCAGAAAACACGCTTACAGCAGGGGAGGCTCTTGAATCAGAGTGATACAGCGTGAACCAGGATCCAACCTCCCAGCTGTGTTGGGCGTTTATTTTCATTTTACTCTAACATCTCATCACTGAATGGTATCATGCAAGATCTGCGTGCATACATCCAACAGGCTCACTCTAAGGAGACCCAAATGTGCAAAACAAGCAACTGAATTTAAGAGCTGTTTTTACATAGAGTAGAAGCAGCCAGCTCTGGAAGCTTCATTCAGTCTGACTTGTAGGCATTAAGGAGCTCCGAGGTTGTTACTACGCGACTGGGCAGAGATTTCCCTGTGTTCAGTCCCACTTCATGCAATGCTGACCTCTGCAATAGACTGAACATTAGATACAGACCAAATGAGCATCACATGCAACATAGAGATTGCATTAAATGAGATGCAGCCCATCAAAAACAGACAGTCAAGAAGAAAGATTTATGCATCCTTTTTATACTTGCATAGTTTCTAACACCAGCAGCCATATACAAGTGCAATGATATTTCTTGAGGCTTTTAATTCCAAATCCAGAACTATTACATACCCCAGTTGTACCACAGTGAATAACCTAGACCATGCTTTTAAGGCAGAGTGAATTCCCAAGGATAAGGCAATAAATGGCACTAAGAGCTGCTGATACACTAAATAATTACCTATTTTCAAAAACTCAACAAACACGACACAGGTTTGGTAAGGGGTTCAGTCCTTCAGTATCCCAGACAACCACTTTATAAAACCCCATTCACAAGTTCAATGCAGCCCCTGCATTAAAAATCGACACAAGTTTTAGCCCTCTGCACTCCTACTAAACAGCACGAAAACCTCCCCTTACTAAAAGGGAGAAAAATCTTCCATTTCAGTCTACTTCCATTTGTGCCCGGCACAAGTCTTATTTTTAAGAACCCAGCCCCATTTGAGCTATTTATCAAAATCAGTTAAGTACCTTCCATGAGGCTAATGGAAGTACACCCAGAATCCATACTGCTTCTGGGACCAAAAGGCAGGGAAGAGGCACGCAGCAAAGACTGGCACTGTCCCTAGCAAGTTGTTCTCATGTTTCTTTAGCTCTGCAAATAGCAACGCTGTTGCACAATACGCAAAATAAATGTGCTTAGAGACTTTTTATCTCAGAAAAGAATAAATGCGTTGCTTGCTGATAACATCAAAAATCCACAGAATGGGAAAACTCTAGGAAGAAACTAAATGCTATAAAATCCTGGAAAATAATTAATAGATTTTTCTGTGCTTTCATAATAGCATTCACTTGGGTAACCATAAAAAGCGATTATTATGGTAATAAAAAAGGATGAATAATTTATTATAAATCACAGACAAACCGTTCCTTTCCAGAATTCTAAGATGACTGCATGCATATGAAAATAATCTCTTAAATGTGTATACTTGCTGTAACTGTTGGGACAGAAAATGTCTGCCATTCTCTATAGTTTTATCCGATTTCTTTTCTCTTTTCCAAAGTACTCCTAGGGAATTCAATTAAAATGGAAGCATAAAGCTGATCATATTGGCACTCCACTACATCTGCAAGATTTTTTAACCTACTTCTTCCCATTTATTAAGCAAAGGCCTCGGTTTTGTTGTCTGGTGCTCTTTAAAACATACAGAACAAGCTGGGGGAATTGCACACTGACCCCCTCCCTAATACCAGCATCTCCTCAACAGATGACACTGATATCCAGTATACACTTGCTTGTAAATCTTGGCTGCAACAACAGCATTCAGAACCACAGGCATCTTTTTATACGGACTGACCATCAGTGACTGTAACCTGTTAAAACGCAGGGAATAAATCAGTTAATTGCAAGACCCACCACACTGAAATTTGAGGGGAAACTTTCATCACAGAGTTGAATAAACTGTTAAAGCATTTGCAGACCTCAGAGTTATTTAAATAAGAACACAAAGTCCCGTGGCTGCATCACACAAAAGGGGCTGTCCTGGTCCAGTTCTCCAGCCTTGCCATAGCCTAAATCTATCCTCTTTCCATCAGCAGCAAATCAAGTCTCAGCTGTGACTAACTGCAGTCCTGGTCTCCATCACCAATTGTTTTATCCTCTACACGTTCTTCTGCTGCCCCTTAAATCTATATCTTCTGCTATCCAAATGTATGTTGGGTCATACGCCAACATCAGCATTTACTACACCTATAGTTGCTAAACAAAGACCCTTCCATTTTCAGGAGTTTTCTCCCAGTTCATGCACTGAGGGACCATACTCAAGGTATTTAACAAGAAAAATACACTACAGTCCCTCAGACTAGTCGAACACTTCTGATGCATTTGTTTACATCTATACAATCTCACGTGTATGCTTGTTTCAACTTCTCTACAGCTTTGACAAATTGGAGTCCTATTAACTATTACACAAAGTTCATCTTCATAGAAATAATATTTTTCTTTTCTTTCTTCTCGAGACAGCTTTCAGCAAGTTAGGTATTCCAAATAACTGGTTTTAACTGTGCATCATCACAGGATGACGGACTACCTTACATACTGCACTGTGTCTCTTTAGGAGACAATCTTGGAGCATCTCCTTCTGCCCATGTCCCAAAACTCCACTTAGTCCTGTCTCCACTTTAAGAGAGTGTCTTTTCTTTGAGCTCATACCAACATCCCATGCGAGGTCTACAAAAGAAATTATCTTCCATTCTTCCTCCATTCCTTTCACCAGAAGGGACAGGTCCCCGCCAGCTTCCCAGGTACACAGTGCTGCTGACAATGCAGAAAGCAGGGGGATGAGAAGAGAGCTGCTACTCATCGGGGGAGCGTGACAAGGACCGGCAACAACCCTGGCCCCGAGAGGAATGAGCAGTAACACTGTGGTTACTGGTTTAGGGTAGATGTTCCTCATTACAAAAGCCATGCTCCTTCCATATCTGCTACAGCAGTAGGCTCAACAGAAGCCCTGAATTATCGTAACACAGGGATTACCAGTGAGTACAAACACGAGAAAAATAAGTGAAGCTCCTTCCAAAACAAATAGCCATAATTCAGTATTTGAGACCTAACAAATTACCTATTGAGAAAAGTAGAAGCTAGATCTTAATAAAGCATAACTGCCTGGTTTGGATTTCACAGATGTTAAAGATGTTTGCAATCTGAAATTAAACTAGGCTAATCTAAACCGTAAATATGAACCATTATTTGGACTATATCTGTAACCCACTGGTTCAATTCACAGCTCATTTTTCTAGGAGTTCAACAAGCTACACATAAACCTTAGAGAAAGAAAAAGAATTCGGTTAGTGTCTAGTGTAATCTATTAAATAAGTCCTCACACACAGACCATAATAAAATTCAATTTATTATAGTTTGTAAAATGTGATTCCCCCCCGTGATAATTAAAAAGATATTGTAATAAAAGTCTTTAGTCCTCATGTGCTCACATTTGTCAAGATCTGATTTTTATCTGAGCAGGATTATAAGGACAAGGAATCACTCGTACAGCCTTTACGTGCAAACGCAGCGTTAGGCGAGACGGTTTTGGTGTCGCATCCAGCACAGGAAATTGAGAGCTCCGAGCCCTCAGCAGCCACCCCGTGCTGCCCAGAGCATCCCTGCACCAGGAGCACGAGCCCAGCCTCCCAGCGAGGACACCAGAGCATCATTCAGCTACGCTGCTACCATCTGGAGATCTCTGTGCCACTTCCAACATCCACAGATCCTCGGTCTGAACAGCGGGATTAACACTGTTGCTCTGCTTCGGATTCAATGGTAAGCTCAGAGCAGAGACTCTGGTATTTAAGTAACAGGCAGAAGAATCAGCGGTACAATACCGGCCCTTCCAACCTGCACAGTTAGGTAATATTCAGGATATTCTTGCCCGGTTTCCAAACGAAAGAGTCCAGTAGCTTCCTGTTTAACTGAAAAAATGTGCATGCTAAGTCATTTTTCCCTGACTCAAGTAGGAACAAAAGGAGAATTTCCTTGCACGCATTTCCAAGCCTACCTTCATAGCCAGCACTCTGCCTGAGAAACCTCTCATTCTCTTGGCATCTTCCTGGGGCACAGCACCGCTGCTCCTGTGGCTTTTTCCTGGCCCACGTTCCTGTTCTGACACATACAGACACACACCCACAGCCCAGCCAGGGCTCCAGCCCTGCGCTCACAGCCGCACGCTGGGAAAACCCTTCAAAGGGCCCCGTCAGCTCTGCAAGGCCGCTGCTCCGAGTGGTGCTTTCTATTGTTTCCGTTATCTCGGCCTAAAAGAAGCTTGAACTCTTTCTCCCACAGAGCCAGAGTGAATTCCCCTTGCTGTGAGAGAAACAACGGACCACGGACCAAGAGGCCCATCCTGGAAGCTGCATCCTTGTGAACATAAGCAGCAACTGATGCAAGAAGGCTTCTGGCAGTAAAACGGGACCAGACATGGGAAATGCCATCACTTGCAGTTCACCGCTCAGTGGCGGGATCCAGAAGGGAAGATGCTGCACCTCGCACGCAGCCCCGCTGAACAGGACCTCGCGCTCCTGAGGCTCGCTCCCATTGATGATGTCTCCAACCTATACAATTCCGAGCATCCTGGAACTGAACATCAAATCTCAGCTGTTTGAGGAAGCTCAAAGGGAACCAGAGTGAAGAAATATAACCCCTTGTCTAAATGCATCACCCTTCCTAAAAATCAGGCAAAAACACCCAACTCTAGGAAGTGCCCAAGTTTAGCATTTGTTTTATTTAACATGCATTCCTCCACCTTGTAAGAACTTCAATAGATCCAGCCACACACTGCCATAGCACACACACAAAAGAAGTCAGCTCTATTCTCTCCTTCCACAGCATCAGCAAAATGGAGTTATAAGCCTCCTACAAGGTTTACAAGCCTTACCCCTAGATTAATTATTTCCAAATATGCTCAGAAAGCAAGCACTGCCCAACCCAAGCTGATGCCCAGCACAGGTTTTCCTCTAACAGCACTCTGCACATTGCATGCCATTGCCAACACGCACGCCACTTGCAGTCACCTCTGATCCTTTGTGCCCATCTCTCTACGTGCCTTTGATGTAGAACTAGTCAAAAAGCACTACCGCATTCCCAATCCACTTGTCCATGCTATACGTACTGGTCTGTAAGGTTATTTGTTCATATCCAGCCATACATAAAAATAACATCTCTCTATAAAGCATTTAAGAGCTTTAAGCAGGATACCTTTACTCAGACAAGTCACTCTACAAACAGAAGACAAACTGTTGGCTATTTGGAAGAGAGCCCAAGAGACAACAATGGATGGATACAGAAGAACGCAAGGACCAATGCTACCATATGGAGCCCAGTTTTGATTTTTGCAGAATCCAACTTGCCAAGTGATTGATCAATTTATTTTTGCATAGCATCAGGCCAGGACGGAAAGGAAAATCATGCTAAGAACTGCACAGCAGACAGTGTAAAGGTTCGTCTCATTTGTGGAATCTATGAGAAACCAAGGACTCCAACTTTACTATACATTTAAAACAGTCCCACTACAATGCCAAGTGATAATGCAGAAAAAAAAAAAAAAAAGAAAATCAGCAATGTGTAATACATGTATTAATGTTCAATCTTTTCCTTTGGCACTATTCCGAAATCATGTTCTACACCTTAATCTCCAGTTTCTGGCACACGAGCACGGTTGCTGCCATCTGCATGCAAATCACTGGTATCTGGGTGAGCCACAGCAAGCGAGTCAGAGGAACATAGGTGAAACCTTCGGGCATTTTATCCCCCCTACTAGAGCGAATAAAGTCATTCAGCATATTGATTTATCAAATATGACAAATTTAAACAAAAACATTTGCTTACATAGTTTGAAATATCAGTAGACAAAAGGCTCTACAGCCATCATGCCACCTAGAAAGCCAAGAAGAAACGAGCAAAGCAATGCACGGTGACTGGTTGGTCTTAATTTCTCACTGACGCTCCAAAAAATATATCTAGTTCAGAAAAGGATTTATCATTTCCAGCTCATCTCCGTGCTGCACACAAGAGGGCACTGTTCTGTAGGCTCAGGGGATAAAGAGGCACAAATTAATCATGTGCTGCAGATGAATTTTTTTGTGTGAGCGCCAAGCAATTAGACCTTCTCTGGAGAATAAACTGCGGAGCTAGACGCAAACCTGCCAGTTAATTCAGCATTTTCAAACACCTTAGGTGATCCTTCATTTCAGTGATCATCATTACCCTTTCTTTTTTTTTTTTGCCAAAAAACACAAAAATTCAAGCCATTTATCCTACCACAATTATCAATGTTAACACTTTTCAGAGATAACAAGATCGGAGCTGACCCCACAGAAGACAACAGCTCTGTGCTGAGAGTATCGGCACAGACTACACATGGCACAAGGAGCTTCAAAAAGACTCAGAGGTCCAACCCAGGCTGGATAAGCAATTCAAGCTTGGCTGAGTATTTGAGGCTGAATCAATCTCTAATTGAATCCAGTGGTAAAGCAACTGGCTAGAAATCAGTGACACCACAGGGCCTCGCACTTGTGCATCAGGCAGAAAGGAGGTGTCAACACTCCGGGTCTTGCTCTGCTATTCAGCACACGCAGAAGAAATGGAAGGCACAGAAGCAACTGTCAGAGTCAAAAAAGCAAACCAGCGAGCAGGTGTAGCGAAGGTTAGGAAGCACACAGAGCTGTAGTTCCTCCAGACTAAACGCTGCTGAAGTCCGTTCATTTTAGTAAAATCACTCCAGCTTTACCTTGCCATGGACCTCTTGGGCTGTGCTCTTGCCTTTGTCCCCAGACTGACACCCTTCTGTTAGCTGCTGCATTTGTGACATTCGCTGCCCTCCGAGTACAAAAGCATGGCATTTCCTACAGCNTATTTAAAACACAGGCTTCTGCCTCCCGTCAAGACTTAGTTTTAGGCTTCTTTATTTCTCCTGCAGCCCGCTGACAGATGCTGCATTCCTCTCACTGCTGTGAGTTTCTGCAACAGGGGAAGGACAGAGGCAGATTAGGGCCTTGAAACATAAGTGAGGCAGGAAATTGCTATCTGTTGGTTTGGTATAAAAAAAGAAATGTATGTGCAGCTTCTCTGAAGACAATAACAACATTCTTACAGAGGAACTGGGACCAATGCCTTCATATCCGATTACCCGCACCCCAGAGCATTTTATTACCCCCTTCTTCACATTTTAGCTGTATAAATCTTATAGCTAAGAGGCCAAAAACCATATCTGTCTACTCATCGCGTCCATTTGTCACGTGCTCTCTCCTCTTCGCGTGCCAGAGGAAGAGCAGCCCCTCAGCACACAACCTGCAGCGTGCTTGGAGCCAGGCGTCCCAGCCCCACCGCTGCCATCCTGGCGAGAGCTGGTGACCGCAGGCACCAGCACATCCCTCCGTCCTATTTACCGGAGGGACCTCCCAGCAGAAGTGTTGTATAAAGCTTCTGGATCAGAGGCGTCCTGCGAGTGCCAAGTTGATTGTCCAGTGGAGGCTTTTCTTATATTAAGTAACCTGAAGATGTTCTCGGTCCAGCAGTGTTGTGTGTTACCAAGGACAAAGTGCACGCCTGGAACAAATCTTTTGTCCTTAGGTAGCCTATGAACTTCCTGAACTCATCCGAGCCTACGAATCAGGAGTTCATCTCTACATGCCACACTGAGGGATATTCATGTCTCCCTTGCCAATGCTCTGTATTACTATGGAGTCATTATATCATCAACTGCATTTCAGAAAGATGTTTCAAACATCTGGTTAGCTTTAAATGCACAAAACCACATGCACGCATCAGTATTTTTCACGTTAATCTGCTTCTCCCGTGGTTATGAGGGAACGCAAGAGCAGATGAACCTCAATGACTCCTGATTGATGATGGACGTTCTGTTTACATTTCAGCTGACAACACTAAGGTATTTCCTCTCCAGCCACAGCCAAAAAACAATAGAAAAGAACGAGCACCACCAAAACCCCTAATCACGAGTCACGGAGCCTGAGCCCGCTGTCTCTGGGCCACATGAGCTACAGAGGTAATAACATCACGGCAACAAATACACAGCATCCTTCATCCGTATTCCAAAGGGATGCAGACGGATAACATTATTTTACCTATGGCTTAGAGGCACTTATCTCTGATCTGGAAACCATTTAAAACAATGGTGATAATTAAACCAGAAAGTGAGGAATCTCCTGCTTACTCACTTCCGTGATAATAGAAGCAGAACAGAATCTGACCAAGCAGCAAGGCAGGCACCTTTCAGGCTGCTAAAAATGCACTGCTAGCTGAAGGGTCTCCAGGGACACAGCACCACTGGGATCAATTCCCCAGCTTCGCCACAATATAGCATAGCACTGGATTAGAACAAGAAGTCATCACAAATAACGTATCTGACCTAAAAATATTTTTCCATGTTTTTGCTTATAAAAAAGCCTAAAATATTTGCCTTCCCCAAAGAAAGTGTTTCTTTTGGTAAATGAAATAATGGGTACTAGGGGAGGGGAGAAGGGCGAAGATTTGTTATCACTCTGCCTCAGAAGCATCTCTTCTGATAAAAACTGAGAAATAAAGTGGTACCTGCAATGCAGATGTCTCAAGGATCAGACAGCTATGAAAGGAAGGAAAAACATACCAAGAGCTTCCCTTGCCTTGACAAAACCAGTTTGCCTGTGCTTCAGAGCTCCTGAAGCAAGGTATGAAACTGCCACGGACTGCAAAAACTCATTTTGTAAAGACAAGCTAAGATACCTAATAACAAACTTCTTATTTGGCCAGTCTTTGGTCTAGTTATTATTGATCATGCTCTCTGGCAAAAGAAAACATCAGTGCCCTGTAGCTGGTAACATGGTTAGCCCCGCATGCTTCGACTCCTCTGGTGAAGGTACAAGAGAGCAGCCGAGACGGGCTGCACCAGCACCACCTCTGGCAACAAGGACAGTCACGGCTGCAAGTCTCAGTCTCTCCTTTTAATGTCAAGAAACACCAGTCTGTTCCACTGGAATACAACTGGATTTTCAAAGCTTTACGAACAAATGCATTTGAGTCCTGCAGTGACCATCTGACCTCCTGCATCACACCAACCATTACATTTCACCCAAGCACCTGGCTGTATAAAGCCCAAAAACTAAAGCCCTACAATTACAGCTTCATTTGTGTTCTGGCTAAAGCACCTGAGCACGCAGGCTTGATTTGACAAGCACCAAGAGACGGTAAATCCTCTGTGGTACTCGTATTCAGAAACACGTGCTTTGTATCCAAGTCTGAATGTGTTGGTTTTAGCTTCCAGCTAGGATTTACACCAACTTTCCCTTTTGTTTCCAAAGTTTTCTCCCACAAAATTCCCCCAGTGCATAAATACCAAATCACTTCATCTTTTTTCATAAATTCAGTAGATTAAGAGCTCTTAAACATCTCGCTTTCCCCAGCTCTCAAATCATTTATCTAGGTCTTTTCCCAATTGACTTTATTTGTTGACAGCCTTTTGAAAAATAAAAAAAAAGACCAAACCCACATGTTTGGTGGGAGAGCACACGGCCCTCCTGCATACACAACCCAGCATCACTGTGGCCTCTGTTTTGCCAGCCTGGTGCACGGGGAGCTCATTCTGCTACTGTCCTGCCCCCTCCGCAAAGGCATTTATGTCTGCAGCAGTGCCACAGGTACCACTTGTCTGCCTGCTTCTCAGATGTAGAGCCACAGCCGCATTAAAGCACATTTTATTTTCATGGGCTGAGTTTACCAAGCCTTCCAGACCGCATGGCATTACTTTTTAATCACCACTACACCCTTCCCAGCCAAAGCATGAGCTGTACAAAAGCTTTATCAGCAGTAATTTTATCTTGACTTTAGGTTGCTGATGAGACGATGGAATAACAACGTGCCAAACTCCACAAAGCCTAGCTAGCAATCTCTCTTATTTCATGAGGGTTTCCCCATGACGACTTTTTTTAGATGTATCAGCCAATTCTTAATCCACTTGGTATGTGTGCTTGATGCTGTAAAATGCTAATTGCTTTCTTCAGATTCAAGTCCAGCACTTCCAAAAAAATATCTAACTATATTTCACCTACCTTTGTCAACCAAATCCTTAAAGAATGAGACAAGTTCAAGTTCTCTTTGACAGTTGGTCTCCATTTATAAAATGTCCACCAAAACCCACATTTGTCTAAGGAGCCATGACTGGAGCAGCTTACTAGTGTTTTCCTTCTCCTCTACAGAGAAACTCTCAGGAAAACAGAGCAACCAATCAAGCAGTGATAGTTTACTCACTTGTGAAGCCCAATCTATCTGTGTATCAAAGGCAAGAGCTGCTTTTCCCAGTGCTTTGCAAGAAGAGAAGCAGAAAAACAGATAAAAGCATCCATCAGCACAGGGCACTCAGAGCAGAGAATTTGGGAATCCCATGAGATAACCATTGCTCAATAACAGCTCTCCAGAAGCACAGGCACTAACTGGGAATTACTTCAAGAACACTTGAAACTGAAAGGTAAATAAAGTCTTCATATTTCCCTAACGTTGGTCTGTTCTCTGTTCATTTATCCAGCAAATCCAGCTCTTAGTTTAAGTCATAACAATCTATAAACAGACCGTGGTTCTTCCACAAGTTCCTCCATCACTTAGCTCTGATGAGCAGCCTGCACAGGCAAGCCCTAGTTGCTACGGACAGAAATAAGTTGCTTCAAGTTTGGACTACCAGTGCCACTCAATTAGTCACCCAGGCCAGATGCTTTCATTTCTGTCCCAGACTTGATGATCAAAGGCTTAGCTAAGTTACAAGGCTTCCCAACTTGTTTGCCAGTTGCCCACCAAACAGCTATAAACATTCAACAAGTCTCTTCGGTGAGTAATAGAAAGAGAATTTGCAAATGGCCGTGCGAGCGCTTTAGACGTGGATTCTCTTGTGAATATTTACTTGCACAAGTATGCAACGTGATGTTGCTTTCCCACAAGTGTTCTTGCCAGCGCAATTTTGCTCATCTGAAGTGGTTGGGGAATAAACAAAGAAGTGTGGTCAAAAAATACCAGCAAAGCAAATCAGCGAATTCTAGACGGAAAAAAGTTCACAGAGAACGATCCTGACCGTGTGACGAGGAGCAGCTCGGTGCCTGTGCACTGCGTAACTCGCTCAGCTCTTCTGCTCTCCCTGTGCAGGGGAAGACAACAAAATCGACTCCCTTTCTTCTCCCCTCTACATTTTTGCAGCCAAACACTCATTTCTAAGTGGAAATGGTTAAATGTAATATATAGTAGTAAGTACCAGTAAGAAAACATATGAAAACTATCACATAAATGGGTGAAGTACTTCATGCAATTTAACTGTATAGCCAGAACTCAGCATTGCCTTGGACTCTGTGGTCACCAGAGAATACCATAACTTTAAAGTGATGAAAAGAGCTTGAGGATCAGTTTGACAAAAAGTATTACAGTATTTCAGACACTTCAGAAGTGTGGGATGTCTCAAGTCACACGTGGGTCTTTCCTCCTGACACACTGCATCTGCGACAAGCAGCAGCTGGGAAGTCAATCCAATCCCTCTTCACAGGCACGGTACTGAAGGTTGTGAGAACATAATGAAATCAGCAGGGACACCAAGGCCCTTTATCCAGCCCTAATCTCGTGCTCCTCAAAATATGCGTTATTAAGGATATAAGGACTCCACCTGGGACATTTTACAAGACCTCCTTGTATCACCCAGTTCACTCAGAACACCGCAATATCCACTCCCTATTTCCATGAGCCCCATCACCCTGTGGTTTCCATGAGGAAAAGCATCTTGTGGCAATTAAAAATCTAGGACCTTTCTGAAGTAGTACTAAATGAAAAGAAGGCACAGACAAACCTTGCAACCTAATGCACTTGTGAGGAAAGAAAAGTAGTACCTGGTGCAGGTGTTCGGGAGATGAATTCACATGGGACAGAATCAGTGCGTTGAATCAATAATTCTGCCCAGAAAAAGAGACAGAGAACAATCAATACTTTTTCAGAATTTAAAATAAAGATCCTCTAACTCATTAAAACTTTCAACAGAATAGCTTTTGAGCACAATTATTCATCAACAAGTAGAGGCCTTGGGTTTCTTTAAACCATGAACCTCGCTCTGTCCTATAAAGGAACAGTATTAAGGTCTGTAATAATATTGATTATTCAGCCTTTTTCTATCCTCCAAAAATAAGAAAATTGTTCTAACAACTAGAATGCTTAGAAGAAAAATTTGAAGCCTTAAAAAAGAATCTTGCATGTGAAAGTTTCATAAGCTTCTTCAGCAGCTGGTTCCTTTATGTCAGCATGAAGCCTACCAGATAATTTCTTGAGAGCACAAACACTAGCAACAACCACACATTCCATTCACCCCTCAAAAATTTGTGAAAACCTTCATGAAAGACTTTTTTTTAATCATTATTTTAATCATTTCAGCATTAACTAAAGTTCGGAAACAGTGAAAACATTTAAGCAAACACATAAAACCTCAGGGACAGGGTTGCGATTTCCATTAAGCATCCCCCGTAAGCATAAATGGCTTGACACCAACCTGTTCCATTAGAGCAGCAAGAATGGGGTTCAAAACCCAGATGCAACTAAAAGCCAGGTAAGCTCCTCATCTGGAGGAGGCAGGAAGGGCTCTTGTTGCCCCTGCAGCGAGAGGACGCGAGTGACAGCCTCCCCACGCTAGCTGCGGTCCCCAGGAGCAGGTCTGGGCTGGCCAAGGTGTGCTTACCCCACTGCTGCTCATCAAAGCC
This sequence comes from Anseranas semipalmata, assembly GCA_013399115.1. Taxonomy (NCBI): domain Eukaryota; kingdom Metazoa; phylum Chordata; class Aves; order Anseriformes; family Anseranatidae; genus Anseranas; species Anseranas semipalmata. The sequence continues at coordinate 340,682 of VXAA01002392.1, forward strand.
CGTGCTGCCAGCCTCTGTCATTTCATCCACACGTTTCCAAACATCTGATGCATTGCTTTAAAGTTTCAACACCCAAAGGCTCACGCATCAGTGAAAATTTCAGCTATTTCCTTAAAATTAAAGAATAAATCCCAAATCACTGGGATGGCAGAGAAATCCAGAACACAGGTACTGATTTTACCCCTAACCTCTCTCTGAAGGCAAACAGAAGTACCCCCACGTTTACTTATTGTACATCCCATGATGAGTAGCAACTGACTCATGATTTCTAAGTGTGCGGGGCTGGCAGAGCTGCAAACCCTTTTGACTCAGAACGTCGGTGGGGGAATCCCCAGCTGGCCTTCCCTCCCCGGCCGCTCCGCAGCGCTGGTGCGAAGGCGGCTTTCCCCAGGCTTGTAAACACGCCTGGGAGAGAGCGTGCCTCCCCATTCATCGTGGCCATCGGAGACTTCTTTGTAGCGTATCTATGGCAAACGGAAAGCTATTGCACAATAAGCAACGTGAAGTGTCCTGTTAAAATACGGCCAGTGGTTTGAAATCATACAAAGAATGCTGAAAAGATAAATATTTATGGGTTTTGATGAACTGCAGCACTGTGCTAATGAAATCAAGACTTAAATGTGCTTGGACTGTCCTTTACCCGAAAGGAGCAAGACTTCACTGTAAATATTACTATTCAAAGAAACAATTTGTACGCTGTCTCAACGGCAGAGAAAGCACACAGGGGAGATCAAAGGCAGATAGGGGAATCTTTTAATCGAGCTGCAGAAGAAATACTGGAGCAGCCCCGCTGAGCACTGCCTCTGTCCCACCAACAGTGCCGAGGTGCAGAGGGGCACTCGGGCTGCAGCTACCCCAGTGATCGTCACGCTCGCTGCGGCTCCATTTCCCCAGCCACAGGAGTCGAGCCGAGGAAATTCTCCTGCATTTGGCAATGGGGAATCACCTCCTGAATCTGTGATGGTTCAAACCCACAAGATTGCAGTAAGTAACACCTGATTTTTAATGCCGGTTTAAGGACGGGGAGGCCAGCGGCACCGTGGAGCTAGCCTCACTAACGTGCCGAAAGGACTTTGAGATTCTGCAGCACAAGAGTTACAACTGCAAAGCAGCACCGAGTCGCGGCTCGTTTCCAGCAAGCCCTTACTGCGAATTCACGGGCTGGACTCTTTTACAGACATCCTGCTTTTCCCACCCTATAAAATGCTATTCCAGAAATTCCATATAAACGCCTTTCACATTGTATTATATTCCCCCAGCAAAAATAGCTGGATAAGGAATGCCTGCCTATGAGTGTTATGATCATATTTTTAACACATCTGAACTTCAAAGAGACCAAACAGAAAAACTGCTCATACCAGCAAATATTTGCTCCAGCCCCTACCTCCAGTGTCTTTCAGGTGTCTGATAATCAAATTATGCCATGAAAAGTGTGCATATTAAAGGATTCCCCAACCGTTCTTAGGTGACTGATAAGCTTCTTAACCACTGACCTTCTAAACCCCTGAAACGATCAGCGAGTGAGATTAAAGAAAAAAAAACATATGGTAGCACACTTGAACACAATGGTCTTAAAAGGAAATAAAAGCTCTCTGTAGACTCCACATCCTCTAAATCCATTCTGCGAACAGATAAAAGCCACATTGTAGTCGAGTCTCCACCTAAAAAGCTAAAGCAAAATCTAGGTCAGCGTCCTCTCGTAGGAACTGATATATTAATCAGTGGCGCTTCCAAAGGGGTTTTTGACTAACGCAGTGTTTTATATAGGAACTGGCAGCCGCCACCTTTTGCAACTCAATACTCTCTCAAAGACTTGAAGAGCCAAAAGTTACACTCGAAAAGCGCTTTTAAGCTGGTTGGAAAAACAAGGCTGGTTTTGCCTTTATTCAAAGGAAAAAAAATAAAGAAGAAAGAAGTAAGAAAGATTACGCCATGTGTTGGTACCAGCCGCTCCAACACGGCACTGCCTACCCAGCTCTTCCAAAGAGAGGTGTCCTGTCCTCTCCTTGCAGGTGACGGCGAGCAGCAGCAGATCCAGGAGCGCAGCCACGGCCCAGGACTCACACCTCCGCCGCACGCTGCGGCCGTCCTGAGCTCGCACGGTAACTGTGCGAAATGGGAACCAGTCACAGGAAGTTTTCTGTGGCACTGGATTTAAGCGGGACCCATCTTTGCTGGCTGGGAACTAAGTTTCTCATCCCAGCTCTTCAGAACTAGGACTCAGGACATGGTTCCTCTTGGCTGCAACAAAGGAACTGAATTTTTTCTGCCCAAACAGTCCACAGAGACATCTATTAGTTTTAACATTATTTGGTGGAAAAGAATCTGAGGTCCAGCGTGAGCCATTTGCTGCCTCCAGAGACAGGAGGAGGCAAACTGGTGGGAGGGGAGCCTTTGCTATCCGAAAAGAAAATGTTTTGTCTCCATTCCATTCAGAAGAAAAAATAAATAAATAAATAAATAAAAAGCTCACCCTGAAAGGTCTTGTTTTCATTCCTTTGTGGAACCAAACCACATTTTAAACCCCTACATTTGCACAAAGCAGCAGTTTGCTTTCTGGCCACTGATAACGTTTACTCCATCATCAGCTCGCGCTGCCGGAGCGCAGGTGATGCTGTGAGCCAGGACACCAGGGTTTGTCCCCAGCACACTGGAAGCCACCGCAAGGGAGAACAGAGCGGGGACAGCCTGGCCCTCTGGCCGAAGGGACGAGTTCTCTTATTTCCACAACTAAGAGCTCTGACTATAAAGACTCCTCCATTTTTCTTTCTCTCCCCGTGACCCTGAACCCCCCCCCCCCCCCCTTTTTTTTTTGTCTCTGTAAGGGGGAGAAAATTGAAGGCTAACTTTTCTTCCCTCCCTGCAGCCTCATCTGAGAGGACCAGGATCCAGCCCCATCACATCTGAGCCTTCCACCCTCCTGGTTCCCCCCACCCCCCAAATCCAGCCCCCCCAAACCTTTTAGCCTCAGAGGACGTGGGTTTTGACCCTGGCTGAGCTCCTGCACATGCAGTAGAGACAGCCACTGCAAGATCTGGGGCAGACAAAGGCAAGAAACTGGGGATCAGGAGGAGAAGATTGACATCACCACCCAAATTGAGCAATTTTACAGCATCTGGGTGTGCAGACTCGGGTGCCAAGTTCTGCATTCCCAGGCTGGACAGGACACATGCCATTCGTGCCTGCATTTTCAGTCCTGCTTCGGCAATGGAAGCAACTTCCAGGGTTTTCCTCGTTCGGCACTTGCCTCGCCACGTGTCAAGGAGCAGCTAAGGCACGCTGCCTTCGGTGCACACCAGTGCCCAAAGCAGACGGGAGCTGTCGGGCTCAGCTACGCCCCAGCTCCCGCTGGGCGAGGAACGCCCCGGCACATCCACACGGAGCTAAGAGGGGAACGGGACACTGGGAGAGAGCCGCAGGCAGCATCACCTGAATCATGCGTTTCTGATTGCAGCCATTTCAGGAAAACAACAACAACATTTTATAATACAGCTGGTGGCACTTTGTCTCCACAGGTGCCCGATATTGCTCGAGTTCCTCCTAAATGATACAGGTGCTACTTTACATAGCTGCAGTGTCAGCCGCAGGAGGTGCAGGAGGTGGAGGACACAAGACTGTGGAGCAGCCCATCAGGATTTATTCATTTTCAAACATCCTGCCTGTCCCATTTTATTTTTATGACATTACGAGGAGGAGCTCTTTGCCACACCAGGCTGTACTAAGGAAAGCATCCCACATCCAAACAGCCACAGCCACTTCTGCCTGCTACCCTCCACGTGCATGAACAGGAAAAAAGCCCCGACAGGGAACGTGCCCCAGCCAGCCGCTCCCTGCCTACCGAAAGCAGCGATGAAGCAGTTGCATCCAGCTTCCCGGCCTGGGTTTTGCAAAGGGTTTTATTTTGTTTTTCTATTTGCATCAGTTTTATGTCCATGTTTGTGGTTTTATTACATGCATCTCCCTCACTCTTCTGACCCAGTATCTTTTCCAGAGATTGCAATCTCACTGTATGAGCTATTTATCTCAAAAAACAAATAAAGAACATTTTTAGGCTGTGCCATTGCGTGGGAAAGATGCACTTTAAGTTAACAGCTTGAATTAATAAGCCAGTAAAACTTAAAATGACCTTGTTTGTAGCTCTTGGCATTAGAGGAAACGTCAAGTCATCCCTTTTCCTTTTCTTTTTTGTTAGCATGGCAGAAGACAGGTGAACAGAGAGCTGCTTACAGTATCAAATGTTCCATTGCAATTTTGACCTCTAACAAAGAGAAGAAAAAACCCTCTCCTTACCTAGAAAGGCTGCTCTCAGAGACAGGCTTTTACTGAACAATAAACAGTATAATTATATTTTAACGAGGCTGTCCACAAAGAATCAGTATACAAACTATCCATTGCATCCTTTGCTGCAGAAAAGGCTTTGCAGAGGGTATCAGGGGAAACAGAGACACTATTAAAATCACATTTCAACAGGCTCATAGTATTTCTCAGTACAAGTCCATTAAAGAGATACACCGATACCTCCACCTCTCATGCAGATTGTGTTCCCCACTGCTTATGTATAACAGGATGCTGGTTCCCGGAACCGTGCTGCAGGCTAACCCCAAAGCAGGCTGCACGCTTCCACCACCCCCACAGTTCAAACCAAGGGCTCCCAAGGAAACAGCTTTTTTTCTGGAAACACATACCCAAGCATGGATATAAGCACTTGCTGCACAGGTTCAAGAGCGCAACCACAAACATCAGGAACACTAAATCATGCTTTCAAAGCTCTTCAAATACCTAACAGGGGAAGGCAAGCCCTGCAGCTAAACCTCCAGAGAGGCTCACAAAACCCACAGCTCAGCTGCCATCTAATGCTAGAAGTGCTTGGGGACTGCTGACACTTCAGGCAATTTTAAAGATTTCCAGGTATCCAATACTCTGCTTCTAACCAGGCAGGATGATTTTACTTAGGAGAACTCCGCCACCCAACACTTACTTCCAGGCTCAATTCAATCATAATATTCTATACTTTATAAGAAACATCCAGCACCTGCCCTGGGTCGGGCAGGACTCCCAGCACCGAGCCATTGCCTGGGGAGGGGGCATCCAACTCCCCCCGCCGTGTCTGCACAGAAAGGCAACCAGGGACTCGCTCCAGCTCCCAGACACCTCCTGCACTGCAGAGATGCTACTGCATGGGCACAGCATTTCTTGTTGTTTCTCCTCTTGGTCAGCTCTCTGCAGACCCCGACTCTTCCTGTTCGATACCTGGCTCTGAAACACAAGGTGGGGGCTGAGCAACCCAGGTAAGACCTGGCAGCAGGGCAACCATTGGTGTTTTCTCAGAACTTCTGGTACATGCTGCTGGCCCTGAGCCACTGGCTTGTGCAGGAACTCACAGACAAGCAAGGCTTTGGGTTTGGATATTTTTCCCCCTTCCTTTTATGAAGTGCTGGAAATGCTCACTTTGGAACAGAAAGGACACTGATAACAATGCTTAATCTTTCCTATCTGACAAGGCACATGGCAATTCTTTTCCTTAATTAGGCCACAAAGGTTAAGGCACCTGTTTAGCATGTTTATGTACACAGCCCAAGGAAGCTTATTATTCATTTTTCTATAGGTGTTTGGTGGCAGTGCTCTCAGCTTATCGCAGCTGCAGTGAGAGCACACTGCTGGGTGAGGAAGGAAAGAGACTTTTAAACAAGAGCGAGACACACATCACAATCTACTCCAAAGAACATTAAATCCATGGAAGTCTTCTCTCATACAATTTCCAAGGGGTTTGGATTAGACCCAGAAGCTGCTTTTCATCTGCAGTTCACAATGATTTTACTAGAGAGAACAAAAAGCCTTTTTGTTCCCATTTTCCAGATGTGGAGACCGAGGAAGAGAGAAAGCTGATGCAGAGCAGATTGCAGTTACAAAAAATACAGCGATGCAGAGGGGAGAGAAACAAAACTCATCCATTTCACAGGGAGCAGCAAGGGGCTGCACTTGTTTCATTACTGCACCATACAAAAGGGTTCTCAGTGGGAGAAAGTTGGCCCTCTCCAAGTGAGAGCAGAGAAGCAGAAGGTAACATGGTGCGCACCAAAGATATCGTGTAATTATTTAAAATCACAAGAGGCAATTACCCTCAATTGAGTGTACAGGGTCACAGGGAGAGGAACAGAAGAGGATAATATCAACATCAAGCAACAGTAAAGCGAGACACTTGGTACATCCACCTGCCAGCATTTGGAAGCTACAAAGAGAGGCTTGTAAGAAATAACACACGGACGTACCTTTTGATGACACAGAGGAGCACTGGGCCAAGAGGGACGAGGCTTTGCAAGAAACAGAGGAAAACTGAGAGCTATTTTGCTACTAGGGAATATCTCTCTGAAGCTACGGCAGTTTCTATATTCTGAGATTTCACAGACTTGGGGCTGAGAGATTGGCACCAAACGTTACTCAGAACAACAGGGGAAGGAGCAGGACGTGCTCCACATCCAAGGCAGCCGCGATCCCTCCTAGCTCAGAGCATGCAGCACAGTAGCGCAACTGACCCGAGAGGGAGTTAAACCAAACCACAGCTCAGCCTCCCACCCACACACGCACACCAGGAAATCACAAACCATTAGCATCAAATAAAGGCAGTTTTGGGACACAGAGGAGAAAGACACCTCACTGACCTGCTGGGCTCACAGGCTGCTGCTCAAGAAGACGAGGACAGCACTGGAAGATGCTGAGGGCTCCAGCCAGGTCCTGGAAAATTTCTCAAGGTCGGCATCAGTCCAAGCATAGCACCTTGCAACCCAAAATCCAGGACACCAGGAGAGACCTTTGCAGCCTCCCAGAAGGGAGAGGTTCACTGCACATCTTCCAACTCCCCCACTGGTCCTGGCAAGCTATTAAATGAGAAATAAAAACCCAGCTCCAGGCAGCTTCTACCCAATTAAACCCACCCAGCCAGGGGGAGGGTAGCCAGCGCTCGTTTCCAGCCTGCTGCCAGGTGGGGAAGCTGGGTTGGGCTCTCCCACCCCATTTATCTCTTTCAGCTGCCCACAGCCCCTGATTGCCCCACCTGGGAGCTCCAGGCCACCTCTGCAGCTGGGTGAGCACAGCAAGGGCAGTGCCAGGGCAAGGGCTGCTCACGTGCCTACGGGCACCTCTGCCTGGAGTCACTGCAGGACCCGTTTCGCAGCAGTGCTCCCTGTCTATCCATAACATGGGTGTTTTCCTTCCCCCAGCACATCTGCTCTGGGAGCCCAAGCAACATCAGAGCAGCTCCTGGAGCCCCTCATACACGGCACAAGCAAGGTGCTCTTGCAAACAGCTCTCCTGCAAACCCTGGCTAAGAGGCATGTGCGTCTTCATCACATGTGCTGCTAAGAGCTACAACAATCCTTCCAGAGTATGCCATGGGACTGGGAAACTGACCCCAGCAACAGAAGAGGATGCAAGAAGTTCAGACCTACACTGGGCTTTTGAGCTGTAGGCTAAAGGAAAGCAAGACAGAACTAGCACCTCTGACTCCAGCCAGTCACAGCGAGCATCAGCGCCTTGGGACAGAGCAAGAAGCAGGTAAAGAAAAACCTCATCCTAATCCCACCTTGCCCACCACCAACGGGGTTAATGTGCCCTCAAACTGGAGGCTGATCTGGGGGAGGAGACGAGTGGGAAGGGAGAGCACAGGCTTTAAAGAGCGTGGCAGTGTCTCAGCAACAAAACTGCTGCAGGGTTGAGGCGCTGAAGGTTAAGTTTCCGCTGGAAACGTGAGAAGGAAAGTTCGGGCACCAGAGCATACAGAAAGGCAGCTCTGGCAGCTCTGACTGTGCATCCCACGGTATCAGTGCTTCTCCCCAAGTCCAAATGCATTGAATCATGGGGATACAGAAGAATTAACTTCCAGAAATTACTGCTTAAAATCCAGGACTAGGTTTTTAATATGTGGTTGCAGAGAGAACTTCAAAATGAGAGCAAAGTGCTTCTTAAAATAAAAATAAAAAGTAAAAAACCACACACACAACAATGGGAGGAGGTGGAAGGAAAGAACCCCAAATTTATCAGACATATGAGACCTCATCATTTTGAAACCAGCCTCGTAAGGTTGGCAACCAGGTCACAACTTACTGAAAGCAAGGGCCAGCAGTACTGTGAATGTGTGCAAACAACATGTGAGACAGAACGTGGAACGTGCTGAGCTACTGGCTGCAGCTGTGCTAAATCCTTCCCTTCCTCATTCGGTCCATCTTTGTGCTAAAGGTGAGGCTGGACACATGCCCCATCTACGGGCAGAGACCACGGAGGTGAGTCTAAACAGTTTCCAGTGATCAAAAGCTCTATTTGTTTGCAGCCTGAATAAGTCACTTTTTTTTTTTTTTATTAAATAAATCTTTTCAAAGAGAAGCAACATCATCTGCCAACAGTTTTGTCCCTTTAGAAAGGGACCAGCTAACCCCCAGAGCCCCTCCATCCCACATCACTTTTCCCATTGCACCCCATGGAGCTGGGCTCCCCCAAGCCAGGCTCTGGCTCCCCTTGCCCAGCCAAAGTTTTTGGTATAGTTTGTTTTTCTATGAGTAGTTACAAAGAGGGTGGGGGGCTGATCATTTGTGAGTGGAGAGCTGTATCTGAAGCATTTCCCATCAGCAGCAGGTGGGTGCCGGAGGAGCCCAGCCAGCGCCTTCCTGCAGAGGGAGGACAAGCACCACTACCCACCTCCCGAACCACCAGCTCATGAAATTGCCTGGATTTATCCCGCAGATGGAGCATGGCCGTGTGCCGTAAAGCTGCCTGATGCAGTTCCTGCAGCAGCTGTTACCACACATGTCCACCCTGCACCTCGGTGCAAACAGCTCCGCTCCAACGAGCAATTTCACTGCTTATCAGTTGTAAAATCCCTTACGACCAGCAGCTGTGAGTGCACACTGCAGCTGAAGCGCATCCTTTCTCTGCCAAGCTACTGCGTGGGGAATAGGCACGTTTCTCCTCTGCCTTCTTCCACCCAGGCTTCTTCATCTTTGCTCAGGATAAGTGTAAATGCAGCTGCCCGTTCTGTGTGTCACAAGGAGGGGAGCGTTGCCTGTGCAAACAGGAGAGTGCTGCTCACCGAGCAGGGCTGCAGTGCTGAAGCTCAGGCCATGCCAACAGAAGATGGAAGTTATCAAACGCAGCTGCCTTAATCCTCTCCCAAACACAGCCTTTGAGTTTCTCAGAGCCCCCCTTTCCTCCCTAGCAAGCTGAAATTCAGGACGTGCCCACACAAACGGCCTCTCCCACAAACTTGCCGAAAACCTCCAGGGCGGAGGCAGCTGTGGAGTCTGGGAGCAGCACCCAGAGGCAGGAATGCTGCTTGGAGAAGCCCCTGCAGCTCTGACCGGGCTCCCTCTGCCTCAGGGGTGCTCCTGATCCTCTCCTGTCCTCTTCTCCCTTCCATGCCTCCCCGCTTCACAACCTCCTCTTCCTTCCTCCCCTCCTTTCTGTCCACTTCTTACTTCTTCCAAGGGTGGCCCCTGATGCCATCAGACCCTCTGCTGTGCCCACAGGTCCCTCACCCCTGCTCCTGCCTTGCTGCCACCGAGGACCCGCTCCCACTGCTCCCCACTCACTGATTATTCAACAAGTCGCCGAATCACACCAGTACCAGGGTGCTTCACTGGAACCGCAGCCTTTGCTAAAAGAGACAGACTCTGTACTGGGTCTATTACTTCTGAAATGCACTTTCCTGTGACGCAGAGCTGACCAGTCCATACAAACACCTCCCCACGGGCACACCCGCAGGACTCTGGATGGCCCATTTGGCTTTAACGCTTAGTTCCCTTGCAAGAAGTCTCCTCGCAAAGCTCCGTTGCGGCAAGGCGATCAGCTTGCTTTCCTGACCACCTCTGTTACACTGTGCCCTTCCTGAACCTTGCACACCTTGCTGACTTCAACAATTTCACGGACGTGCAGAAAATGCAGAAGGACCATGAGCAATCATGCAGGAAAATGCTATTTCTGGAAGGCGGCGACTGACAGCTCTTCTCCAGCCCTGCATTTGCAGACTAACTTATGAGATGCAGCTCCTATGGAGAAACCTTTCACCACACACTAACTGCGTCGATTCTGCTTTTGGAAGAGCAAAAAGCTTCAGAATTGCCAAGATTCCTAGTTCCCCAGCAAAATACAGCCAAGAGAAGCCAGCTGTGACACCCCTACAAATATGCTCTATATGAATGCTGGAGGGTTGTATGGAAACTGGATAGCACACCTCTGGTATTTGCAGTGTATGCATTTTTTTCCAAGACTGAAGCCCATTTTCATGGGGTTATAAATCAGCCATAATAAAAATTATTTCTCAGCACAAAAGACTGCCCAACAGTAAATTTAAAAACATGTATTTTAAAAATAATTTTTGGTCATACTTCCACAGGTTATTCCTGAAGTTTTGTCCCCCACCTATCTGGTCCTGCAGAGTGGAATCGCACTCCCAATTTCAAATGAAATCTTGCAGAAAATGGGCTCAGATTCAAAAGCCTGGACTTGACCTATCGGAAAATAGCAAAGGGAATGCGTGCCCTTGGCAGGTCAGCTGTAATCATGCTGCTACACCCCGCGGAGTGTTTACATACCACCGAGATAGGTGTGCTGTGTAAATACTTAGGAACAGCTATCTGTGCAAGTATTAATTAAATTTCCCAACCATTCCAGGTTCAGCCGTGGTGGAGAGCAGATTTTCAAAAACTCTCAGGGGATCTGGGAGCACAAATTACTGCAGGTTGGTGGAACCTGCACTTCTCACCCTTTAGACACTTTAAAATGACAGTTTTAGGAATCAGCACGACATTTTTGTCCTCCTTTTCTCTGCTCAGAGATAGCAAACAGGGTCCCCAGCCACCCCTCTTGTGAAAAAGATGCCAGTTTTGCATTCTTACAGGAGGGTTTGTGACACAGTGATCTTCTCTACTTCCAATGATACGAATGACTAGGTTGCACTCAATGCCATCCATTACATCTCCCATGCAGAGGGGGATCTCTGGGGCTGCACTTTTCTTCCAGGTGTTTTTTAAAGATTGTGCTTTTATGAGGATAAACTACCACTCAGCCCAGTATTTTAACTATTGGAGAGGATTTCCTTCTCCATTCTACTTTTGCCCATGTGGGCAGTATTTTTGCATGTTAATAGCCATAGCTTGCAGTCCCAAACTACTCCTGACTCAGAAAGCAGCAGAAGCAGGCCTTGGTGAGTGCTGAAACAATCACTAAATACAACTAGATATTCCAGGGGAGAGTGGACACTGAACAGGGACAGGTGTGGTGGCCCAGAGCACGACGGCAGCAACACAGCTGAGCTGCAAATGAAGGGACATCACTGAGATTGCGGGCATGGTATATGGTCTCACAGCAAAAATAAAGTAGAAATCTCGCACAAAGTGTGTGAAATGCCATGCAACAAATAAAATAAAAATAAAAATAAAAATAAAAATAAAAATAAAAATAAAAATAGACAGAGAGCAGAAAAGGAGGGATGTGAGACCACTACTGTGTATTCCCAAGCTGCACAACTGTCCATCCATCCACAAATGGGAGACCCCAGCCAGCCTGGCAAGCACTGGCTAAGAATATTTTCCCTGCCCAGGTTTGCATGTGAGCAACACCAGCTATAAATCAATGCATTCTGATTAGCCACCTAAAATAAGGAACTGCCATCCACTTGATGGAAAGGGATAGCAGGAGAGCTGCTGGGGCCAGGAGCCTGCAGGATGCTGCTCAGTCACCCTAAAGCAAGATGACGGATGGAAGGATGGACGGTTCCAAGATCAGCTACGCACATGCCAGACAAGTCCCCAGGCACAGCACATTGGAGATTATTAGAAGTGCAGCCCCTGGCAACAATCAGCAATGGGCAATTTTCAGCCAGAAACACTGAGAATCTGCGAACGCACCTACTGCACAAACCGTGAGCAACTGCAAATTCCTCCTTTTCATTTGGGCTTCAGATCACCATTCGTCTGCCCCCGACATGATTGTCTCCGCACCTTGCTTTCCTTTAACGGCAGACGATGACTTCGTCCTTGGCTTTGTCACATCCTTCCCACCTCTCCAAAAATAGGCCTAGTTTTTCTACCTTAGATTTATTTTTAGCCATTACATTCCTTTCATCAAAGCAGAGGCAGCAAACATTTTTAGAGATATTTATCTTGCTGTAGTGGCCTGACTCTGACCTCACATAGCATGGAATAAATTGGGAGTAAACTGCCTGAAGTCCAAGAAGTACTGAATGGGTGTAAAAGTAGCTCCACTCTCCCCAGCAGGAGATGTTGCTATAAATTGTCCCACTTTGTCTTAACCTTACAGAGAAGGAGCTAAGCTCATCACTTAAATGCTTGGAAGCTGATTTGGTTTCGTAAAATCTGGCAAAACTGAAGGAAAAGGCATTTGCAGTCAACCAGCTAGGTCTGATTGTCTATTAGGAAAATCAGTGGGCATAGTTATAAAACACAATGTGCTCTACAGCACAGGATAGTTTGCAGAAAATGCTTCCAACACAAGAAATATATCACAACATTTTTGTCTCTGGTAGCTGAGAAGCTTTATCTTGCAGGGGGAGTGCCACACATTTGTGCTAATTGCTTGACAAGAAGAATTCAATCTTTTCCAAGCAAATAGCGGGGAGGTTCGCAGCATCCCAAACTCCCCCAAACTGGCCAGGAGGGACGGAAGGGAGCAGGCCGGAGCTTTGTGGCCGCTCCCCTGCATCTTGCCCATCACTAGTTGTAACAATGAGAGTGAACACTCATTTTCAGCAGGCTGCCTCTTCCTCACCGTGAGCTCTGAGCAATTTCTAAAGCGTGCCGGCTCCACAAGGAGGAAAAGGATGTGCTGCAGGATCCGCTGCTGAGGAACTATCTGGGCTGAGCAAGCAGCTGCTCCGAGAGGCGCATGAGGCTACGCCAGGCTGAGCACAAGGAAATGAGCACTAAGAGCTGTCATTTCTGCAGCTCCCGGGACCACACTCCACGACATATGTGCGGGGTGCTGCCCTCTGCAAGGCACCCATCTGCAGTGCTATCAAGACCAGATGTGAAATGAAAGCAGCGGTACTTGTAGGCTCGTGTTCAGTTCAACGGCAGCAGCTAGCACCTGAGGCGGGATGGATCTGTGTGCAGAGCAAGTATGTCAGCTTGCCAAGAAGAGAGCCAAGAAATGGCGGGCGAAAGGTTGAAATTCAAATAAAACTCAATACCCAGAAAATGGGAAAGGTCAGACAGTGTCACTGCAGCGCTGCATTTCATTTAATTTTGGACATGGTGCAAGCCAGTCTTTAAGGGAGGAACATAATGCTGGTGTCATCAGATTTTTCTTACACCACACTTTTGCAACTGGCAGTGGAAATCGGGTTAGTCCAGGTCCCCCGCACAGGGAACTGGTGCATGGCGAGGCTGCTCAGCACATCCCCTCCCAGGACTCATGCAGCACAGGCACGTTCTGCAGGCAGCATCGGAATAATCCAAATTTCTAGATAAATACAAGCCTCTGTACAATAAAGGTTGGGAAAGCAGCTCCCAGATAGCTGCGTTCCTCATTTGGCCGCTGGAGCTGCTGATCCCAGGAGAGGATGCTGCCCGTTAACCCACACCTCTGTCCTGCCCGTCCTCGCCTCCGCAGTCACTTCAGGGGACCCTCAGCTGCAGGGACCCCCACCAAAGCCCAGGCAGATTTCAGGTCCCATGGTCAGCAACTCTGGAGCTCTCAGAAATTTTATGCAGCGCCCTAAGCCTCAGAGCCCTGTATCTGGGGGAAAACAGGTGAAATCACCTCTCCTGGGGATTTCTTGTCCCAGAAGAAGCAATCCCAGCACCTACCTGAACGTCTCGCACACTTACAAGGGTTTCCCTTGGATGAACTGCAGAAAAATTGAAAGGAAAGAACAAGAGAGAATTGAGCTGGAGAAGGAGGAGAAAAGCCATGTTCAGTCCCCTGCCCAGGGGAGTTTCACAGAATGGTTCACAAGGCTCAGCCTGTGCCTGCACCAAAGCCCTGCCACATCTACAGCCCAGCGCCTTCCCCCAGTCCCCCACACCATCACCAGTTTAAATGGCCTGGGAGAGCCCCATGGACATCCTGGGTATTGTTTCATTCCCCTCCACTTTTCAGCCAAAATCCGCTTTGCAGCATTACAAAATTCCCACATGGGTCCACCTCTCCCAGCCGGTCGCACGACAGAGCAGTGCTGCCTGTGGCCGCGGCAGGCAGCCTCCAAAGCTGTCAGCAGTGGCAGCAAGCAGATAAGGTGCGTTGCTTGAGATGCAGGAGGCTTGGCAAGGTGGAGGGGGGGGTCAGTAATTGATGTGGATTTCTTCCAACTCTGGAGTCTGCAAAGGTGAGAAAGCGGAACAAACAAACAAGCAGCAAAGAAAGGATCTCTGCGATCTTAGAATAAAATTAAGCTGGGGAAGATTTCAAATTTCAGTGTTTGCTTCATCCCCTTCTCATCTGCCCTTGAACAAAGACAGATAGTGAAATACCTCTGAAATAAGAAAAAATATTTAAAATGGCATATAGGTGCTGCTAGCATGGGGCAGTAGCACAAGATATTTTATCTCGCTCACCAGGACAAAGGGTTCATTAATCATGTTGCACTATTCTACGCACCATATCTTATCTTCGGCTTGCTCCCTATGCTCTCTTTTACAGGACACCTGTGAGCAGAAGTGACAGCAGTAAAATATTGATTAATATGATTATATATTGATGTTCTTCACTGAAATTGGTTTATTACCAATGAACACAGGCATTGCTTTGCCCCAAAAGGCAGCTGCCTCCTGGGTGGGATCTGTCCGCAGCAGAGCATTTAGGATACAGAAGGGAAAATCCTGTAACAATGAGGAATAATTTAAGTCCTTAAGGAAGGTGGAGTACAAGGGCGCAAGCAGGAATTAAGACAGAGGAACTACACAATATCCCTTCTCTCTTGGGAAAATGCTGACAGATCTTTGGAGAGCACGACTGGTGGAAGACCCTAATTCTTCATTAGATGCAGAAGAAATGTCAGTTGCACATTTTATGGCTCTGTGGACAAGGTTGCCCAACCATCAATTATTGTGGGCATTTTTTTTTAACTTAATCTCTTGGCAAGTCTTTCCATTCTCCAACATGTTAAATATGGGGTGTGCTTACGATTCTTAATAGCCTAAGGAAGGAGAAAGCCCAAATTCCTATTTCGTATCAAAAAAAGCATCAGCAAATCAGCCAGAACAGGGTCTGATCCAGCAGCACAAGTCCAGCTGACATCAACCTAGTGTTACACAAAGCCTGAAATGAAGGAGGAAGATGCTGAGCCCAGGGCACAGCTTAATCTCCGTAACACCATCCCGCTAACAATGCTTTGAACAACTTCCCCGCTGGAAAGCCACTCTCACACCACGTGGGACTTGCTGCTTTCAGGGGGCTTGGCTGTATCCTCCAGCTGAAGAGCAGCATCGCTGTGGCCAACCCTGGGACAGCGGGTGCCCGCTGCGGGGTCGCCCCAGTGTGAGCCCCAGGAGCAGCGGCTGTGCGCTGCAGCGGGGCCGCGCTGATGGAAGACTGCACCTCGATGGGAGCAGAGCACACCAGAGATGGAGATTAGGGTCCAGGATGGGCACATCTTGCAGGAAAACACTGGAAAACAGCCATAGGATTAAAAGTATAATAAAAGTCCTTTTTAGTCCCAAGGGTGCAAGCTAATCTCATTATTCCTGGCACACAGACGCGGACACAAGCAAAGCAGAGACGGGGCGGAGATGAGCTGAACACGGCTGAGGGTCAGCCGGTGGGGCTGGGGCAGGGAGGTAACGCCAGATCTGCCAAGTCCTTGCATGCGGTTTTGGGAGGAGCGTGAAGCTTTGTGCTCCTGCGCAGGGGAGAGCCGCACACGGCACCCATGGGTGCTGCACCTACGCCAGTCACCACCACTCCACTTGAAACGCTGCTATGGCACGGCACAGCCCTCCATGGATGACGTAGACCATTTGAATAATGCAAAATAGGGGTTTGCTGGAGAGAGAACGGCATGTTGGTGAAGTAATGACCTTCAAAGAGGTGGAGACTTATGAGTTATGAACCCATCACCGCTCCCCCCCACTGCCTAGCTCATGTATACACTTACGCAATGATTTATTTGCATCCTGCACGAAAACAAATGGCTGTTTTACATATTTATATCATAAGATAAACCGATATTTAAACTGATCAAAGACAGCGGCAGATCTGGAGGCGATTACAGCAAGTGTTTTCTTAACTGAGGTCACGATGCACTTTGTGCGGGTGAGGCTGCGGATCTGCTGAGCACATGTGAGCGCGCGATGAAGGTCAGCAGATAGAGGCGCACACTGAAAGCCCCAGCTTTCCAAGAGCGCTGACAGTTCAAGCAAAACTGAACCTGGCTCTCTGCATCAGGCTTTGGTAATTAGAATAGTGGTCAAGGGGATAAATATTGTACTGTTTGCAAAATAAAAAATTAAGTCCTTATGGAGTCTCAAGCCTCTCGTCTCCAATGGAAACAGGGTGGCAATTCTGTCCAGCGGTTTCTGAAATCCCTCTCGGGGGATGCATGGATTACTGGTGTCCTGGGACTATGATTTCATCAGCTCTCATCCCTCAGCTGAGCTGTGGTAACGGGCTGGACACGTCCTCTTGAGCTGCTGTAAGCGAAAGGAACACCGTGCGGCAGCACGCAAGTGGTCTCCAGCCCTGCTGACAGGCGGTGACTCGTCAGCCCGCCGTGCCTCGGTTGCTTGCAATCTGCTATCAGGCGGGATAGATTTGAAGGGTGGAAAAAGTAATTGCCAGATTCTGAGACACAATGGCTTCTTTCGGTACCAGAAAATGCTTCTGTAGTTTTTCCAGGTGCACATTCAAAATCCTCATAGCCAGGGCTCTGACCTGAAAAGCTGCAAGCTCTCTGCAGCAGAAGAGACAGATGCTTAATTCTGCAAATTGGACCTGGCACACCGAAGGCTGGCCTTAGAGGGATTTTCCTCTTCCACATCTCGGGTTACGCACTTAACCACATTATTGGTCAGGTGCCCCTGTGGAAACGGGCTAAGGATGAAATGGATGTCACACTTGGACTTGCAAAGCCTTGCTCCCTGCAACTCATTTCCTCTGCCCTCTCTCCTTTCAGCACGGGGGTCACAGCAGGGAGGGCAGCGTCTGCAGCTCACGGTTGTCTGCGTAGGGCACATCACGGTCCCCAGGCTGCAGCACCCAAGCGAGCACATCCCTAACAAAGCCCACGTGCCCCACATGGGGACAAGAGGGTCGCTTGCCCTTCCACTCTCTCCCTCCAGCAGCCCGAGCATCCGTCGCTCCGGTGTCGGTGGGTGTGATGACAGCACGCTCGCCGAGCCCTCACGAGCTGGTTATCAGCCTGTCTTGGGCAGGATGGGAAAATCAGCCGCAGCTGGCTCCAGAGGGTGCACATAAACCCTGCTGATGTGAGGTCTGGTTTTAAGCACAAACAGCCTTGCCGCAGGTGGAAAACTCCCCCAGAGCCTGAGAGTTCAGCAACTGCAGGATTTTTTTGCAAGTCTTTTCCTTCAGTACCTATGAAGGTGACTGCAAGGCCACTGAGACTCAATGGCTGAACATGTCGGTGACACTTGGGCAGACGTAGCCAGGTGCCAGGCAGCAAGCTAAGAGCTGCCTCCTCTCCCCTGCAGCCTCAGCATCCCTGAAAAAGGGTGGAGGCCTGAGGGTTTAACAGCAAAGCTTCAGACGTGTCTTTTTGCTTCCTTTCAGCAGCACGAACAGGTCGGAGCAATGTCTCACCGCGTATGGGTCAGTGTGATCGCATGTTTGCATAGCCTCTGCACCACAGCAAAGCAGTTACTTGGTCTGTAAAGGGATCTTGATACAAAATATGTGAAAGAACTAAGACTTCCTGTAGCCAAATTCCTGAATAATACAGAGAAGAGCAGAGACTTCAACCAGCATCTTTCAGAAACCTTTCAACAGATAAACGAAGAACCACACTTTTCAAGAAGCCAGCGGACGAGGAACTGCCACACGGCATTTCACAACATTTTTCAGGAAATCTCATGTTTCCCACCACCTACAATCACCAAGCAGGGCTCCCTAAGAATTTATTTAAGCAAATTTATTGCTGGCGAACAGGCTGCATCCAGGCTGCATCAGCCTCCACCCCACGTGGCACCGAGCATGTTCCCAGCGTGGGACAGCTCAGGGGCAGCATGGCACATCTCCTCCTGCATCACAGCTCCAGAGCTCAACGGCCCATGTCTTCAGGCAAGATACGGCACAGGCAAAAGCAAGACGTGTTCCCCTTCTCCCTGTAACAAAATCCTCGCGTTGGGTCTGTGCATGTTCGTCTGCCCCTCTCTACCCTAAATCCTGTTCTTGGGGAAAACCCCGCTCCAGGCGAGTGCTCGGGTCAGGCTCGTTGCTTGGACATACCTCGGCCTCCTCGCTGAAGCTTTTGGCAAGGGTGTGCGTTAGCGCTGATGGTTTTGGTGGGGCTTCGTGGGGCGGATGCCAGTGCTGTCTGATCCGGACGGAGGCCAGCGCGCTCAGCCAGGGACAGACCTTCACAGGATCCGTCCTTGTGTTTCCAAGACTTGTATCACCAGAGTACCTAGGCACAGCCTGCGTATAACCGATCACACAGAAACACCGCTTGGCTGCAATCGAACCGGAATGGAAATAGGCAAAGGACCCAGAAATGAAGAGTTTCATGTCCGTTTGCCCCAGCCACCGTGGTCCCCCTTTCACGTGTACTTGTTCACTTCAGCCTCCAAGCTCTTGGCAAGTCTAGTCCCGTCTTTCCATCTGCATCCCCCAAAACCTCCGCAAAGCCCTCAGAAAAGGACAGATTTCATCCTTCTTATCTCAGCCTTGTAGACAACATTTATCTTCTCTGACAGAAATCAACTTGGTTTGCGAGCAAGGAGACAAATTAGAAGGCCACGAGACCCAGGAGGGCCTGGACTGTTTGAGCTGGGGCATTCGGGGGGGCCGGGGGGGAAGTCTCAGAGATCAGCATTTGTTTCCAGTTTGTCCCTTCGCACGCGGTGCGCTGCGACCGTTCCACACGTCGGCGCTTGCGGGAGACTAAGCAGGGCCAAGGCGTGCACGCAGAGCGCAGACCTTCGGGGCTGCAAACGTGCCGTTCGCGAGGTGGGGGCTGAACCCCGGCACCATCCCCGCAGCCCCCCGCCCGCCCCGCGCCGCTGCGGCTGTCCTGCAGCCACGTTTCTGTTGGCTCCCGTGCCGGCTGGGCTGCGGTACAGGGATGAAATAATATTTGGACATGCTTAACGTTAACAGCAAGGGTTCGCTCGCAGTAGCGTTGCGTGCCGGCAGGTTGCGCAGGGTTTTAGGAAGATGAAAGGCCGTTTGCCCTGCTTCATGGGTGGAGAAGTGGTTCGCAGTCCAGTATTTGACCTGGTAAACCAAGATGGGTTCCTCTGCCATACAGCGCCCTGCTCAGGATGGGGAAATGCCACTGAAATGTTGGATCAGATCCCTAAAGCCTCAGACCTGCTGTGCATTGAAAGGCAAGAGGGGTTTTGGTGGAAACCCCAAACTCTGGGCTGCCAGAATCGGTCCCACACTGACGAATGAATGAAGGCACCCTGGGCATCATAAGGCCCCGACACATCTATCAGCTGGGACAATGCAACGGGCACCAGGATTCAGGCAGAGCTGAAATCCCCCCTTTTGTGGAAGAAGTGGGGCAGCAGCTCCAGGAATGACAAGTGAATCAAAGCAAATTCCCTGCCTGAGACAGAGATCCTGGTTTTGCAGACTTGGCCCATTTCTCCAGGAAAACCCTGTCCTCCCTGCCCCGCATGGGCTGGATTCGGAGTAGAGAGGGAGTGAGCACTGGTCCATAAAGATAAAGGACATCTGATGTGCTCCTGCGCACCGCACATCGGTGAACAACTGTGTTTGCATCAAATATCTCCTCTTGGTTTACCTGCAGCCTAAGCTGCTCCCTTCAGCACGAACAGACTCAACACCCAGCTCAACAAAGGAGTCCACTGCAAACTCTGCGATGTGCCAGAGATCTCCAGCCAGGCAAAGCAGCCCCAGCTCAAAAAACACAGTGTCCTGCCACGGAGAGGGTGTCTCCGCTGACCTTACTCTATCAAAGCTTCCAGGTTTTGTTTGCTTAAACTCTTAGTTCCATCTTTATGGTTCCCTTGAGCTGACATACTCATCATGGACTGTGCTCCAGAAGCAACCCATCACACTGAGATCAAATGGCCAGACAGACTCTGCGGACGCCAAGACACAGAGCAGCCCAGCCAGCAACGTGCAGAACAGGTCCTGGGAGGTGGTGAAACCAATTCACAGGGAAACAGCCCAGAAGGCGGCTCTGGTTGTAACAAGCCCCTTGGGAGAAGTTTCCAGGCACATGACTTCGGGTTGACCAGAGCCAGCTGAGCAGTGGAGGAGCCGGGGCTGGGTTTATCCCAGCGGCAGGTGCAGCGACACGGCCCCGCCAGCCGGATCTGCCTGCACCGAGCGCGGAGAGGCATCGGGAGGCTCGGCACGTGCGGCCCAGCGGCACCAACGTGCTCCTGCAGGCGGCCGGGCTCAGCCTCCAAAGCCAGTCATCCGTGGGACCTTCCAGCAAGAGAGCTGCTCCCTGCCTAGCAGAGAAACTTTTCACTGTTCTGTGCAATTAAATGAACACGTGCAGCACTGATCCATGAGATCAGTTCACTCCACGTTTTTTTTTCTTAACGTGCTCATCACCACGGTACACCGGCTACATTTCAAGTGGCATAAGCATTTTGCTTACAAGAAAATTTGGCTGGTGGATTTTGGCAGCAGTTTTCCAAAGACCTGAGAAGAGCAGGCACCAAACTCTCATAAATTGCAATGGGAATTAAGTGCACAAATGCCTCAAGCTCCATGGAAAATCCCAGAGATTGCTGTGGGATGCTGCTCCTCGCTGCTCTGCTACTGCGTGCCTCCTGCCGAGCTCAGGCCCAGGACAGCCCAGAGTCCAGCCACTGCGGAGAACTGCAAGTGCTTCAGAAATATGGGTTCATTCTCCACCATCCTTTGAAGGCTGCCTTCACTAGCCACATTTTTCACCTGTTGAAGCTGAGGTACAAAAACTTTCCCCGAGCAGCCTCTAGTGTAGGGGCATTAAAGTCACAGCTCGAGGGCTTGCCCTTTAAAACATTTCCAGTAGCCAACTCCAAGCAGTGGGAGTTCACCAACCCAGAAAATCAAGCTGCTGGAGCCTAACTCCCTAAATTAGAGACGATTTCTTTAAAGCGGTGACCTTAAATGACATGCTCAGGGCAACGCACTGAACCCGTCCCAGAGCCAAGACTAGACTGCAGCTCTTCTGGTTTCCGTTCCTCTCCCCGATCCTGCCGTCTCTCTCGTGCTCGGTCCCTTGGCACTGGTTTAGCAAGAAGCCAAGGGCTGACCCCAGCAGCCCCGACACGCTCAGCTCACTGGCACCCAGCGCGCTCCCTTCCCACCCC
>VXAA01002392.1:362253-435054 GCA_013399115.1 Anseranas semipalmata
ATGAAAAGAAGGAACCGGCTCAAAGGCAGAAAATGACTGGTGGTGACTGCAGAGGATGAGGGCTGTGGCTGGGGGCAGGGACCCCCCAGAAAACCAGTGGTCCCCTCCCTCCCTCCCTCAATCTTGCAAAGCAATGGGGTGATTACAAAGTCCCGGGGCAAGCACTGCTATCTCCCATCGGATAGAGAACAGGGCAGATGACAGAGCTGCTCCTCGATGCCAGCCGCAGCCCCGGCGGGCGTCTGCCCAGCGTTAGCGTGGCAAGCTGGTGGGAAGGTCTGCCAGGAGGGAGCTGTGATTACACCCCGCTTGCCCAGCCGGATGCAGGCTGTGGATGTCTTGAACGCTCCCGGGAAGAGCAGCCCTGCTGTGCTTAATGTGGAGCTGCCATCAATTTTAATGCTATTTTTTAGAAATTCCCACTGTTGATGGGAACAAAACCCACATCCTCTCATGGCAAAATCTCCATCCACTAGAGCAGCAGGAAATGATGATGCATGCTTTTAAGGAACAGAGGCCCTGTTTACATAAAGGGCCAGGGTAGAACAGAGAGAATAATCATCATAGGGTTGGAAAAGAGACTTTGGGGTGTGGGTTGGGACCATGATAGTGCTCAGGAATGGCAAAGCCAAGAGGGATACAGCTTCCCTTCAGGTAGGGAACATGCAGTGCTTCTCACTCACTGTTCTCTAATACTTTTTAGGTACAAAAATGTGAAGTGACACTTTAGACCTCTTCCTGTTTCTTACAAAGATTTCTGCAAATGTCTGAGAGTCAAAGCAAGCAGAATCTGAGTCTGTTCTACGGGTCTGAATTAAAAAAAAAGGTATCATTTTGTGTAAAAATTATCCAAAAAATCTGTATCTCAAAAAAAATTATCCCCTGTTCAAAGCCCAATCACCAACCTCAACAGCACCATCAGCAACTTCCATCCCCGCTCCCCATCCTCCCCATCCCAGGGCGGATCTGCAGCCTCCCCAGTGCTCAGGGGTGGATTTATCCGAAGGCCGCAGCTCCAGAAAACGCGTGGGTGCCCACATGCAAAGGCTTTGCTGCAGCAGGGCTCAGCCTCCCTCCCTCCGTCCCTGCAACCGGTTCCCAAGCGCTCGGAGGGCCCCGAAGCTGCACCGCGGGAGTCAGCCAGCAGCACGCGCATTTGGGGGTCCCAGAGGAGACACCCCCTGACCTTATTCCAGCAGGGTGGATGAGGAATAGAAGACACATTTCCCCCTCCCTGCCCCAAGAACGTAATGCCTGGAGCAAAAGAATAAGAAAACGCCTTCTCTTGGGGCCAGCACGGTCATCAGTACCCCTCTGCACCCCGCGCTGGATTCCCCAGCTCAGACCAAGCCTAATCCTGCAGCAAACCACCTCCAGCCTCGCAGAGGCGCAGTTCAGCCCTGTGCAAAGACGCGCCCGAGGTGTGTGCGCAAAACTTCCCACCACCTGGGCTCTGAGCAAGGATGCCGAGGCTGGGGAGCAGGGACTGTCTCTCCGAGGGCTGGGCAGGACTCTGCCTCGCTTTTGCAGGGCTTTTCTCATGTTGTTTGAAATTTTGCTTTGTTTATCCATCTGGTTGTAATTCTGCTGAGGTTTGGGTGTTCTATAGTTAATGAGAAATTGTTTTATGCACCCCAAGCTATTGCGAGTGGGAGAAAGGGTGGGGGTTCTTGGAAGCTATCGCTACGGACAGCCGAGTAAAGCCAATTTCCTGCAAGGCCATTTAAGTTTTGAGTCACAGCACTGGGGTCCTCCAAGGGGCCTTGCAGAAGTCTCTGCTCAGCACAGATGCTGTCCCCATTTTCCTGCTCCTTTTGCTCAAAAAGGCTTGCAGCGGGGAGCCTGCTCTCCCACGNCTCTTCTGGTTTCCGTTCCTCTCCCCGATCCTGCCGTCTCTCTCGTGCTCGGTCCCTTGGCACTGGTTTAGCAAGAAGCCAAGGGCTGACCCCAGCAGCCCCGACACGCTCAGCTCACTGGCACCCAGCGCGCTCCCTTCCCACCCCACCTGCTCGTGAGCCTCGAACGGCTCCCACGGCGCCGGTCCCATCCCAGCCCCTGACTTCAAAGCCATGAAAAGTCCTTCAGGCCAGCCCGCGGTTCAGCTTCTGGAGGGGCTTCCACGGGCAGAGGGAATAAATTAGCTGCTTCCCTGAAAGACCTGGTGCACAAGACAAAACAAGCCTCTATAAAGGGACGCGGTCGCCATCCACTATTGCACAAGTCTAATGAAAAGAAGGAACCGGCTCAAAGGCAGAAAATGACTGGTGGTGACTGCAGAGGATGAGGGCTGTGGCTGGGGGCAGGGACCCCCCAGAAAACCAGTGGTCCCCTCCCTCCCTCCCTCAATCTTGCAAAGCAATGGGGTGATTACAAAGTCCCGGGGCAAGCACTGCTATCTCCCATCGGATAGAGAACAGGGCAGATGACAGAGCTGCTCCTCGATGCCAGCCGCAGCCCCGGCGGGCGTCTGCCCAGCGTTAGCGTGGCAAGCTGGTGGGAAGGTCTGCCAGGAGGGAGCTGTGATTACACCCCGCTTGCCCAGCCGGATGCAGGCTGTGGATGTCTTGAACGCTCCCGGGAAGAGCAGCCCTGCTGTGCTTAATGTGGAGCTGCCATCAATTTTAATGCTATTTTTTAGAAATTCCCACTGTTGATGGGAACAAAACCCACATCCTCTCATGGCAAAATCTCCATCCACTAGAGCAGCAGGAAATGATGATGCATGCTTTTAAGGAACAGAGGCCCTGTTTACATAAAGGGCCAGGGTAGAACAGAGAGAATAATCATCATAGGGTTGGAAAAGAGACTTTGGGGTGTGGGTTGGGACCATGATAGTGCTCAGGAATGGCAAAGCCAAGAGGGATACAGCTTCCCTTCAGGTAGGGAACATGCAGTGCTTCTCACTCACTGTTCTCTAATACTTTTTAGGTACAAAAATGTGAAGTGACACTTTAGACCTCTTCCTGTTTCTTACAAAGATTTCTGCAAATGTCTGAGAGTCAAAGCAAGCAGAATCTGAGTCTGTTCTACGGGTCTGAATTAAAAAAAAAGGTATCATTTTGTGTAAAAATTATCCAAAAAATCTGTATCTCAAAAAAAATTATCCCCTGTTCAAAGCCCAATCACCAACCTCAACAGCACCATCAGCAACTTCCATCCCCGCTCCCCATCCTCCCCATCCCAGGGCGGATCTGCAGCCTCCCCAGTGCTCAGGGGTGGATTTATCCGAAGGCCGCAGCTCCAGAAAACGCGTGGGTGCCCACATGCAAAGGCTTTGCTGCAGCAGGGCTCAGCCTCCCTCCCTCCGTCCCTGCAACCGGTTCCCAAGCGCTCGGAGGGCCCCGAAGCTGCACCGCGGGAGTCAGCCAGCAGCACGCGCATTTGGGGGTCCCAGAGGAGACACCCCCTGACCTTATTCCAGCAGGGTGGATGAGGAATAGAAGACACATTTCCCCCTCCCTGCCCCAAGAACGTAATGCCTGGAGCAAAAGAATAAGAAAACGCCTTCTCTTGGGGCCAGCACGGTCATCAGTACCCCTCTGCACCCCGCGCTGGATTCCCCAGCTCAGACCAAGCCTAATCCTGCAGCAAACCACCTCCAGCCTCGCAGAGGCGCAGTTCAGCCCTGTGCAAAGACGCGCCCGAGGTGTGTGCGCAAAACTTCCCACCACCTGGGCTCTGAGCAAGGATGCCGAGGCTGGGGAGCAGGGACTGTCTCTCCGAGGGCTGGGCAGGACTCTGCCTCGCTTTTGCAGGGCTTTTCTCATGTTGTTTGAAATTTTGCTTTGTTTATCCATCTGGTTGTAATTCTGCTGAGGTTTGGGTGTTCTATAGTTAATGAGAAATTGTTTTATGCACCCCAAGCTATTGCGAGTGGGAGAAAGGGTGGGGGTTCTTGGAAGCTATCGCTACGGACAGCCGAGTAAAGCCAATTTCCTGCAAGGCCATTTAAGTTTTGAGTCACAGCACTGGGGTCCTCCAAGGGGCCTTGCAGAAGTCTCTGCTCAGCACAGATGCTGTCCCCATTTTCCTGCTCCTTTTGCTCAAAAAGGCTTGCAGCGGGGAGCCTGCTCTCCCACGCAGACATGTGGCATCCGTCCCTCCCACGCTGGTCAATTTAGCCCATTGCCACCTGGCTGGGGACGCTCCAGGATCATGCATTGCCAGTCCCCAAATTGCCTCAGGTTTGTTACAGACCCCCAAAATGACTCAATGCTAGACCTGTGCTATAGCGAATGTGAAGAATTCATTCATTTACTAGAATACAAAGATTAATAAAAGTATTACTGTGCTTTAAGATGGGTTCATAGGAACTGAAACACATCCTCAGCGATGCACACATCGGTTTGGCTCCCATTGGCTTCTCCATCTGGGTCCCACCCAGCTGAAAAACTGCCTGGTAGCACACAGAGCTCTCAAAGGAGTACTGGAGCTTACTCAAGGCCTTATCCTGGGTGTTGTATCAGCACAGCCTGTCCTTTTCTAACCATTTTCTCCCCGTGGGTCCCTTCCTGATTCAAATCTCCCTGCTTGTGGTTTCCTCTGCTTCATAAGCTTGGTACTGAATCAAGATATCAGCTTCTAACTATTTGTTGAAGGATTAATTCCTCTCACTGCCTTGCTTTAGAAATGCTTATGCCCCTTGGTCATGGTTAGACTGAGTCATTTTCTGGCCAGACATAAGCAAAACTCTGCTGAATGGACAGGCAAAGCCTAAGGACCAGCTTGGTCCTTAATCTGACTACAAACAAATCATTCATGCACTGTGAATGAAGTGTTCCCAGCAGAGAGAGGGGAAAAGGTCCAGGCTTTAGCATACAGCCTTTCTGCACAGAAAGCTCTTTCCCAGCAATGCACACACTTCTTATGGTTGTCACCCTTGTGTTTTATACAGTCACGTAAGACAGCGATGTCTTTGGCTCGCTGTTTGCTCAGGAGAGATGTTAGATACAGCACCAACACGGGATCTATAGGTTGTGTAACCTCAGATTTGGGGTGGCTGAGATTGAGTGGCTTTGGGGTATTTCACTGTTTTAAAAAACAGACAAAATGCTGGAATATAACCCATTGGGAGCAAACGGGGAGGTGGTCACTGCTGGAAGGGGCTGGGGAGGATGCTGGCGTGTCTGTAACCCTCCCTCAGCACCTTGGACTACTGCCACAAAGGCGGAGGAAGAGGGGATGGAGCAGGTGGCATCAGCTCTCTGTGCCTTAGTGTACAATCCCCAAACCACTAATGCAGAATCCCAGAATCATTTAGGTTGAAGAAGACCTCCAAGATCACCCAGTCCAACCTATAACCTAACCAAGTCCACCATTAAGCCATGTATCCACCATTAAGCCATGTGTCCACCATTAAGCCATGAGTCCACCATTAAGCCACGAGTCCACCATTAAGCCACGAGTCCACCATTAAACCATAATACAACTGAATGAACACAATTCACTCCAAACCATTTATGGGTTCTGGACAACACGGGTGAAAGCATTACATCTCAAAAACAATGAAGTACACAAAAATGGTAAAAGCAGATAAATGGTGAAATGGTAAAAGCCTTAGTAATGACACTGCAGAGCTGGAGGGACTCTCCATGAACATTGCCACGAGTGAATCACAGAATCACAGACTGGCTAATGTTGGAAGGGACCTCTGGGTCCATCTGCTCCAAGCCCCGCTCCAGCGGGGCCACCCAGAGCAGGGTGCCCAGCACCACGTCCAGGCGGCTGTTGAAGCTCTCCAAGGAGGAGACCCCAGCACCTCTCTGGGCAGCCAGTGCCAGGGCTCCGCACCCACACAGCACAGAAGGGCTTCCTGGTGGCCACAGGGAGCCTCCTGGGTGCCAGTTTGTGCCCGGTGCCTCTTGTCCTGGCACCGGGCACCACTGAGCAGAGCCTGGCTCTGTCCTCTCTGCGCCCTCCCTTCAGGCATTTACAGACACTGATAAGATCCCCCTGAGCCTCCTCTTCTCCAGGCTGAGCAGTCCCAGCTCTCCCAGCCTATTATATTTACTGGTGTCCTGTTCTCTTTGTTCTCATGAAAAATGTGTTGGTTTCCTTGCAGTATGGGTAAGGGCTGAGTTTCAAATCCTCAGCATCTGCTCGCTTACAAGGGAGCTCTTCTGAGACCTTCCTCCAAGGAGCACTCGCAGCTCTGTTCTCCCCAGGGGCTGGCTCCCACAGGACACAGATTCACCAGTCCATAAGAAATACCAACCTGGCTTCATTTTAGCCACCACTTCTTTAAAAATAAATAGGGCATCTCGGTATACCAGAGTTATTACAGGAACAGAGTTAAGTCATAAATAATAGCAAAAGCAGAAAGAAATTAAGAAGTGTGGGCAAAGAAGAACAGGCGTGTTTACAGCTGAGATCTGGAAGGAGATAAGGAGATGAAGGCAGACGCTGCTCCAGATGGCAGGAGCAGCAGAGAAGAAATGCTGGCACACACAGCCCTGGGGCTGCACAAGCTAAGCATGTGGTGACCTGCTGTCTAGTTCTTTTGGGGGGTGGACGTTTTTTTTTTTTCTTTTTTTTTTGGCCAGGACAAAAGCAGAACCCGCAGCAACGCAGCAGTGAAGAGGCACTTTGCCCCAAAAGTGGGAAGCAGACAAAGCCCAAGGCAAACCCAGAACACTGCCCGAACCGCCTCTTGCCTCAGCCCTCCCGTACCAAACACTCCTGCCACGACGAACTCTCCTGGCCAACACTCTCCTGGTTTTGCTTCACACCGTAGAGGCAGTAACGGTGGGTGGAAGCCAAGGTGGGCTCTAGATGTTTTGGAGACAGTTTTTCATGTTTTTTTCTGAGGGACTGAAACAAGCCCCCCATTCTGCATGCCTCTGGGAGCTCGAGAAGTACAACAGGGTGCTGCTGGACGTCTGGAGCTAGTTAAATCCAAGCACCGAGCCTCGGCAGTCAGAGAGAGCTTGCTGAGCCTCACCGATTCTGGCAGCACTGCACAGGTACCTGCTCAGCAGCCTTCCCCTGGCTCACAGCGAGTGCTGCAAAACCCCCAGAGGGTCCATCTCTGGATATCAAGAAGTCCAGATCAGAAACGCAATGGCTTTTCCATACCAGCAGTGCCTCAACGTCATGCCCAGGCTCCAAGCCCCACGGCGCTGTCACTGTAAGGACAGGGAGCAGGACACCGTCCCCAGCACAGGGCTGGCAGTCAGGCAGCGTGGGCAGTGGCGGAAGGAGCTGAGCCACGCAGGCTTGCAGCTACAACCCAGTGCTTGCAGCAGGGAGTGGGAAGACTTCTCTGAGAGGTCAGCACCCGGGTGCTTTTAAGGAACTGGCCTCAAAGACTCGCCAAAGTGGGGTTTAGATCAGAGCCTGGATTGGGCCCCTTGTCCTACAAACCCCAGTCCTTTCCCAGGCGGAGCACAAAGCTATTTCGCAAACTGAATCCATCTGACAAGTGTCCCGGTGCACCCCATTTTATCCAACAGACCTTACCCACATTTCCACTCGCACTGAGCAAATGATTTTCCAGCTGGCACCAAAGAGGGAGACAAACCTTAGCTGCACGCCGAAGGAGCTGCGTGCTTCCCTTGGCTTGCTCGTGGAACCTCCTGGTCTGCCACTGGTGAGGACTTCTGTACGTGAACGGGGACAACTACAGAGGGACCTTCAAGGCTTTGCAACTGAGAGCAAGCGACTTGAAAAGGAAAAAACAAAATTAATAAACCCCTTTTGTTCTGCTTGGACCAGCTGAAGGAGGTTGATATAAAAAAGCACCGAGAACTGAAACAGAGGGAGAAGGCTCACTTGCCTGCCAGTTGTGTTGTTCAAATCCAGATCATTCTCGGTAAGAAAACAAACTCCAAAGCCAAGACCATCCCTGTGCGGAGCTCCGCGCTCACATCCTCATTTGCATTTTTCCACAAGATCGCTCGCTCCGTGTTGTTGCACTACAGCGCCCAAAAGCCGCAGAAGCCGCGAGCGCTCGCGCCCACCCGGAGGAGCCGCTCTGACTCACTGCTGGCCGTGGCTCGCCTGCCCTGGCCACCGGCACCCGGCGCTTCGTGCCCACCCCGCGCCCTCACCGCTCCTGGTAAGCGCGGCTCCCGCAGGGCGGGCGCTCAGCAGCGTCCTCTGTGGCTTCTCGCTGATTGTTATTAATGGTTTTTAATCTCACGCTAAAGAGGTGAGGCCGCCAGGGCTGTGGGTAACAGCTGTCTCTGATTAACTCCGCATCACGGAGTCGTTTTCATTTGGAAGCCCACAGCCAACTATAAACTCCCTTTGGAAGGCCGTGGTGCCATTGTGTGAAAGGAAAAAAAAAAAAAGAAGAAATCTCAAGAGGAGATTAATTTATCATCTGCTTCTTGCTAACGTGTGTCCACAGGATGAACCCCTGTCACAAGACAGGGGAAAAACCAGCCTTTGTCAAAGCCAATCGGAAGATTTCCTCAATCCCCAAGGAAAACAAATATCTGCTAATCTCAGAGTCTCTGGGCCAGAGCTGAATATCCATTAGACTGGGCTAAGGCCAAAACTTCAACTCTAGTCCTCCGCTTTTACTTTTTTTTTGTTGGTTCCTTGTTTGTCTTTCAGTAAGTGGGCGAAGGCGCTGCCAGCGCAGCACCGAACGTGAGCCTCGCCAGCTGCTCTCCTCCGCAGCTCCACGGAGCTGGTGTCATGCTCGGCGATGCTCCCTCCGGGGGAACCTCGTGGCTCTGCCAGAGCTCGGACACGGCACTGCTGTCCTGACATGGCCACCACTGCCACTTCCACGCTCGGGCCAGATGCCCAACCTTCCTGTCCTGATGCTCCAAACCCAGTCCCGCAAAGCGCTACAGAGCTGACCCAGCTCACGCCTTCCCCTGGCCTGGGATCCCCAGCTGCTCGGATCCGATCTGCCCCGCTGTGCCAAGCTGCCCAGCGGCATGGCAGAAAGCCGGGAGGCCACCAGCAGTTTTGTGGCTTGGGCCAAATTTTAACAAAGGTCTCTAGAAGAGAGAAGCTGGTGCTCGACCCCTCCAACACATCCTCCTCGGCCCTCCGAGAGCCAAGGAGAACTTCCAAAGCAGTAACTCTCCAGTGGAGCAGACCACACAGATGTAACCAGCTGGAAGAGAGGGCTGTAATTTTTTTTATAGCTTTGTTTTAACCTGCAGATAATAATTCTAGGAGGAGCAGCTCATCTCCTTTCATTTCCTTCTGCCTAACCTTAAACGATATTCACAGAGGTAGAGAAAACACTTCCCAGGGACTTCTTTACGCCTGCTTCCCACATCCCAGCACAGAGCCTTCAGTCACAAGCAAAACAAAAACAACCAAAAAAAACCCCAAAACCAAAAGACAAATGAACCAGAGATTTGCCTCTCCAAAGCTGTAATTTGTCCAGCTGATGACAGACTCCGAGATGCTACAGTGGCCCTGATATTTAAAACCTCCATAAGGAGACAGTGAAGGGTGACATAAGATGCCAAGACTTCTCTTCTCTTCTGACACCCATGCACAGGAGCCAGCTGGTGAGCACATGTTCGCGTCGCCATCCCCCGGTGAACAGCATTGGCCCGACCGTGCCGCCAATTTGGCGTCACCGTGCTGAAACCGCAGGAGGGCATCCCGCCCCTCGGTGAGGGAGGACAGGCACCACGGTGGGGCTGCCGCTCCCTCGCTCGCTGCTGCCACGAACCGCGGAGCCCGAGGCACGCAGCCCCTAAACGTGCCAGCTCCGGCACCCACCGCATCGCGAGACCAGCCTGATAACCTCATCCACTCATCGTATTTGTCAAGGAACTGTCATTTTCTGCATGAAATTTCAGTTCATTTTTAACACAGCAGCTGCATAACCATTTTCACGTGGTTAGGTGTAAAACATGGCCCAAAGTTTCCTTCAAAATGATTAAAGTGTTATTTTAAGGAGGTGAGAGGGTTGTACACACTGAAAAAAATAGACCTAGACAAGCTTCAAAAATCTTTTTTGGTCCTGCAGGCTAAAATTATTGGAGTTCAAATCACTGCTATTTTTTGGAATAGCACCTGGGAGGATTAACCCTCTGAACAAACATTATTAATTAAAAAAAGGGAATTTTAGTAGTTCTATTCTTCAGAGGAATATAACTCCTGTATTATTAACAGCACTGGGGATTATTAAAAATGGTGAAAGCAAATTAAAATCTAATTCTGTTCTCACCATTTCCAGACTCCTTATGCTTTTCCTATCCTGGAGCATGAGATGTTGCAGAAGACTGGAGGGACGGATGGAGCACAGCATGGGAAGGGGACAGGAACATGCCTTCAGGTGGCTTCCCTGCCACCAACAACCAACTTGCATTTTCCATTTCTGCTTGTTCTCACTTTTTGGTCCTCACACACTGGGAAGAGAAACACTGGGAGCTCCCAGAGCCACAGCAAAGGGGTTTGGATTTTTTCCCCTCACATCCTAATTTGCATTTTCACGGTTGTGTTTCTTTGTGTTGCTTTCTTTTGTTGTTGTTGTTTTTGCATTTTATACAATTGTTTCCATAAGATAGAAAAGAAAACGTGGGTTGCTGTTACCTGGATATAGCCCTAGAACATAAGGAAAGTTGGGCACTATGAAGGGATTCAAGAAATTAACTCATTCCTGTTAGACCAGAAACCTGTCACTATTAGATGCATCACTGTTAAACACAAGAGGCCTAATGCAAAACAGGAGCAGCAGAAGAATTAACAGCCAGTTCCTCGCATGCTTTCACTGGTGTTTCTGTTTGATCCTTAATTTACAGTAGGGCCAACTCATGCAAATTGCAACAACCATTTGTAAGGCACCAATTACTTATCCTCCAAGATGCAATCAAGCAAATGCTCATCTTCCATCTAGAACTAAAGAGAGGTAGAAAATAACAGATCCATCTGCTTACCTTGATTTTTTGCAACGCCCCTGCCTATCCCTGTGAACGCTCATGCGCAGGTGATGTTTATTCTCTAGCAGGTGATTTCACAGGCTGCTGCAGTTCCTAAAGTTTTCTCAAAAGGATGTGACAAAGTCGCCTGATCTTGAACTACCGTGGGCTCAGAGTACAGGCCACCCTGCAGATCTCTCATCCATGAACAAAACCTTTTTTCCAGTGGAAGAACAAAACTGCCTGGTGAGGACAACTGGAATCAGTTTTTGTTTCAACATGCTTTTTCTGGACATAGCTCCGCCTCAGAGGTGAAAATAAAATAAATAAAGGCAGTTAAGAAACAATTGGAAACAGTTGATTTCTATTAAATTCTACAGGACTTTTCCTGAGCTGTTGTTTGCAAGATGTGTCCCATCTTACGAGATCAGACACACAGACAGGTGCCCAGAGTTTGGTGAGCACACAAAACTCTAATAAGTCGCATGTGCACACGCTCTATTATCTACACGCGACTGTTTTTCATCTTTTTGCATTTGTCAAAACAAGAATGGTTTCCAGGGAAAATGCCGTTCCTTTTAGAAACGTCCCATCTGTGGATTGCTGTAGAGCACACGAGAGGTTGCTTTTCTCAGTTACTTCCACAGACCCCGTGACAGCAGCCCATAAACACCTGGAAGTCCGCTGCTGGCAGACTGATCTACAGCCACGCACAGAAAATCCACGGGAGCATCGGGTGTCTCCAGGGTATGAGAGCGCATGAGAGAGGATGCAAACTCCATGCTCTTGTGGATTTGCCTAAGTAGTCTCTGGGTGATCCATCGGACTGAGGAGGGGGACTCTGTGTACATGTCTGTGCAGGTGTTCAGCATTTTTCTGAAACCTCAGATTAAATTCTTAAGGAAAACTTCTCTGTACAAGGCAGAAAGGTGCAGCCCCTTCCACCCCTGAGTTTCCATATCCAGGAACATCTTGCAGACTAAGATACTATAGCTGGTCATTTGGGGCTTATGTCCTGTTTGGCTAAAACCCCGAAGAAAATCACAAAACGTAGTGAAAATAAATCTATTCTACAAAGCAGAAGATGTATTAAGAAAGAAAGAAAGAAAGAAAGAAAGAAAGAAAGAAAGAAAGAAAGAAAGAAAGAAAGAAAGAAAGAAATCCACAGAGTCCTCATTCTAATCTACCCAGGATGTCTGATCTGAGCAAAGAGGCACTTTCTGTCCTAGGTGCCTTGAGGCATAAATGTAGGAGCACTCTGGGTTAGGAAAACGGCTGCAGAAGAATATGTCCAGCAAAAAGAAACCTTCAGCCCGATGCACCACAATCAGCCACACTTGAGAACAAATTCTTCACATCCAGCCCTCCAACTCAGGCAGCTACAGGCAAGCAGTGGATGGGCAGGGAAAGGAAACAATCTGAACATGACTTTTACTTGCTTGGAAAAGATGAGATTAGTAAAAGCCACTTAACAGATGAGGAAATGGCGCTGAACCACCTAGAACAGACAGGCTGGCTGACAAAAAAAAAAAAAGGTTTCAGTCACTTCTGTCAGCTTTTGCATTCAAATGGAATCAATTTTTGGGGTGTTTCAAAGATAACACAGAGAAAGCAACCAGATGAGCATTTATTGCAGCACTTATCAGCTGTTTGCACTAACACTTTATAGATGTTTCTAGCTAAGCCTGCAAATGAAGCCTATACAAAAAGGGGAAAAAAACAGCTTCGTTATGTCTAAGTTTGTCACGCAAAAAAACTTAAACTAATGGGTAATTTTAACTCCATGAGAAGCATAACTGGGCACAGTGAGAACAACAGAGATGGGATTTATTGCTCAGTCTCAGTTTAAACTTGTATATCCACATCAGAGGAAGCACATGGGCGTTGTTAGGACTAGGGCAAAACGTCCCCATGTGGATGGGGACACACCCAGAACAGGAGCTGTCCCAACAGTCCCCGGCAATCCTTCAGAGGTGGCATTTTGCTCTAGATGTGTGATTTTCCTTGATTCCCCCTCTCGAGCCAAGACTCTGGGACCATACCCAGCCCCCGGGCTGTAGCAGGAAACACGTTCCTCCACAAACACTTGCGGGTTATTCCCAGTCTCACACCTTCTACTTGATTTACAAAATCTGGTCACCCTCTCAGTTAAGTAAAAATTACCGCAGGCACTTTGCTGCTGTCTGGAAAAGGATGCTGTGTGGTTTTCCTCCTTTTCTGTAGGGAAGAAAGGGAAGGATTTGCTTCCAGCCAACAGCTAAGCATAAGGTCCCTGCATCTTCTAGAAATAACTGCTATTAATAAAGTTCCTAGGGAGGAAATGATGCATTCCCCCAGGCTCCCCATCCCTCTCCTCCTCCTCCCATGTGCCACTTGCCTTTCTCCCTTGCAGACCTTTTGAGGCAGGGGCACAGGGGAGCAACCTCCGCAGGGTCCCGAGACAGACCCCAGTGGCAGCACCAAACGTTAAACGGAGTGGCTCTCGCTGCCTCATTTTCTGGCCTGAGGCCACCGAAGCAGCTGGAAGGGAGCGAGGTGTTTATTTACCTGGATGACTACGACTCTGTCAAGGTAAGAGAGAGGGAAAAGGCAAGGAGCCCAGCCTGCAGCCCACCTCGGAGCAGCGCAGCTG
Organism: Anseranas semipalmata; assembly: GCA_013399115.1. NCBI lineage: Eukaryota > Metazoa > Chordata > Aves > Anseriformes > Anseranatidae > Anseranas > Anseranas semipalmata. The sequence continues at coordinate 375,724 of VXAA01002392.1, forward strand.
GGGGTGAGCTGAGCCCCGAGGGCAGCAGCCTCGGTCCCCCAGGCAGGGGCCAAGCCCCTTGGCTGTCGCAGCACCGCAGCCGGGGTGCTGGCAGCTGACGGCGGGGGGATCTGCTGCCAAGCGCAGCCTTCACGACAAGGGCTATACGAAGCAAAACGTACGGCGCAATTACGGTGCACTCTGGGAAAACAGAAAGCTGTACTTGGGGGGGTGCTGAGAGTAGCCAGGAAAAGCCACGGCTAGAACTGCAGGAGACTGCCAGGACAAAAGTAACTATTATTTAGTAGCCAAAGAAGCCTGTTCTTTACTTTTCTAAGCTTATAAAGATTATGAAAAACAAAATCCACTGAATGCTGTGGAGGACAGAGAGCTAGCCCAGGCTGCTTCTTGCTCTTGCTGTGTATTCACACACTAACGCGCACAGACAAATTTTTGCATGAAGTATGGCTTGCCATGAAGACCCCTTGCCATGACCTCAGGGCAGATGAGAAGCTGGGTCACCACATCCAGTGCTTGGAGGGCGTAAACAGAAACAACAGAAACTGCCAGTTCCAGAGCTCCTTTTGCTCAAGAAGTCAAGGTCGAGACCTGAGAGCTCAGTCTGAAGTGCATCACTATGAGCTAAGCTGGAACTGGTTTCCATCTCACCAAGGCTCCTAGGAAGCTGGAGAAGAACTGGACAAAAGGCACATACAACTACTCCATTCTGGTAATTGCAAGCAGTTACTCATAACAACCTTTGCTGAAAGAAACACCATTTAGCCTCCAGTGTGACTTTATGCAGGGACAAACAACAAAAAAAAAAAGGCAAAACTGGTGCAGAGCCTGTATCTCCTGACACTCTGATCCATTTTCCTTTCCGTTCAGCACCCACATCACTGTGTGGTATCTGCTTTGATCGCTTACTTTTTACTGTGTAATCACCAATAATCATTTCTACGTGCTAGGACTATTAGGCATGCTTGTAAAGTGATTTCCTACCCCTGAGAGACCATGCAATTGGATACCTTGTATGCTAACCCATGAATTTTATCTACTTCAACATATACAGGGGCCTGAGGCCTTGAGGAAATTAACAATCCAAACAAATTCTGCTGAGGTTTAAAAGATGAATTATTTTAATAATACTGAACTTACATTAGATTCTGGTTTGGAGACAGCTCTCTGCAAAATCAGGCAAAATGTTTCAAACAAAGAGGGATTTGACCAAACTTCAGCTCAATTGTCACATAGTTTTCTGTGTCTCCTTTCCTTGCATTGCTGATTAACAAGATTATTTATGGCTAAGCACGAGTTTAGTCTCTTTTCCTTATCCAGAAGCTTGTTCTTTCCACAGAAAAAATGAAAGTTAGTGGCTTAAAAATAGAAAAAAACTGCTATCTCAAATGACTTTTGCTTCTGGCACTTCAAGAGCTGTTCCTTGTTTTGTTTGCTTTGCTTTATTTCTTGCCTTTCTGTCTCCCTCTTCTTAACAGCAAACTGCAAAGGTCAGACCCTACCATGATATATACGCCTTCTGCAGCAAGAGCTGCTCTGCAGTACTTGGCAGACACAAAAACCAGACAGTTCCTGAAGTGAGATCGCAATCCGGCCTCGGTAAGATCACCACCAAGCACCACAGCGTAAACAAGACATGGGAACCCTGAGTCATAGTCTGAGTGCAAGAGAGCAGGCGTCTCTCCCCCACGGATCTCAGAAGCAGAGCAACAGGGGAAGGTGCACGTCACCCAATAAAAGGCAAAGAAATTAATTAAGCAAAAGAGTGGGTTTCATATCTAGCTTCTGTGTGGAAGCAAGTCATCAAAGCGTCCATGCTGCAAGGGCAAGGAGGAACTCAGCTCCTTCACAGTTTTAGAGAAGAAACCAAATAAAAGAGCTCACAGGCAAGAACTTCTACAGGTGACAACCCTCTCTACCTCGTATAAGCCCTACCAGATGGCCCGTGCTCTTCAGATGCCAGCCCAGACAAGGAGCGTGTGTGCGCGCATGTGAGCATGCAAATGCGAGTCCAGCAACCAAATCCAGAGAGCAACAGCTTCTAAATTACAACACAGACAATGCAGAAAGCTGTTCTCTGTTGCTGTTGGACAGATCTGGTGACTTCCTTAATCTCTGTGATCTCAGGGAAGTCAGTCTGTGGGTGAAAGCCAGCGTACATGCAGGAACTACCCATCAGCTAAAGCCCAGCTACAGCAGCAGCAGCAAATCCCCTGGCTCAGAATTACTTCAGTAGTTTCTGAAGGTAAATACACCACTGTGATAAAGCAGCACCAGGGAGGAAAGGGGAGGACTCCGGCTTGAAGGAGGAACAGCAATACCACACCATTGGTATGAAGAAGTTGGTTTTATCTCTAGCAATTCACTAGCACCAAACACAGTTACTTAATGGTTAAAAATGCGTGTCACAGTATTTGATGTGCAAATAGTGTCATGTCCCACAGCTCAAGCCCCTTTCCCAGTCACACAGTGCGAGCACTTGCTAAGCCAGTAGAGGTTTGTTTTCAGTTGGCTGTGGCGGAATGGGTGAAGCACAGCTCCAACCTGGTCCCTAAAATGAAAGCAGATGGTCACCCTAGGCTGCCAGGCCACCCTGTCTCTCTCTTTTATCCAAAAGCACTTCCCCTATCCAGGGCTCCCAAACAAAGTTCCAAAAACTAAAAGAAACCAGCTCCCCCTGCCCCAGGCTTTCTGCTTTGGTCTCAGTCTGGCAGCAGCTTATGTTCCTTCTAGGAAAAGAAAAAGCCACCACTGGCAAACCCAGCTCTTTCCGAGCTCTCTGTGATGAAGTGGCAGCTGCCTACACATGGTGGTCCTCACCACTGTGTCTTGCAGTCTATCACAGAACTACCACACTGCCCACTGGTCCTAACAGCTCTCTGAATGAGAGAACCTTGGCACAGCCACTCTGGATTATCAGAATTTCAGCTCCTCTTGGAGAAAAAAATTGTTTCAAAGACCCTACACTGAAAAGTATGACTTTGATGCTCTAGTGCATGTGTGATGCCGGACTCTGCTCTGTGCCCAGCCTACACACGACAGGAAAGGGAGACATACTGCATCTCCGAGATTCAGGCTCTGGGGCTGCACAGGTCAGGATCTTAGCTATCCACATCTGCGATTCAGTTCTCCTACCCATCAGCCAAGGTAAGAGCTATCCCAATGGCATTAAGGAGATCCCAAATTTGATCCCTCCACCACCATCTCTTCTACAATGACACTCGAGCCTGAACTGCAACCAGTGACAGAAGACTGACACCTGAGGACACCAATATTCACCTGACTGTAAGCGTCGCACCTTCATGTGGCCAAGAGCCTCACTGGGTACATCACAAATGCTGGAGAGGAGAAACAAGACAGAAGGTCTGGGAACCATGTTGCACGTGGAAGGAAGAATGCTTTCAGTGGTCCTCACACTGCCGCGTGTGATGAGGCAGGGCACAGGGATTCTGTGCTTTGTGAAGGTGACGAATGCAGACATTAGTGCTGCGAACTCTGGGAAGGACAAGTCTCTGCAGGACAGCTGTGTGTGTCTGATGTCCTGCCAAAGGCGTGTTGGCCTTCATGATGGAAAAAGATCTTCAGCACTAGCTGAAATCCCAACTGTGGTGTTGATGAATTACAACAATATATATCTGAAATACTCTATTTTATTAATGAATAAAACAGGATCATGTAATGAAGATAAAGGGAATTCAGCTGAATTCAGTGAGCTCGTTATTTGAGTGGACATTTGCATAGCTTCAAGTGAAAGATTCATTTCTGGGAACACATGAACCTAAATCAAAGAAAAACATTTGAAAGTAGATTGCAGGAAGCCACTCTATACTATTAAGAGAATGGACTAGATAAGACCTAGCTTGGATGATCTATTAATGATGAGAACAGACACAGCTGTCATATAATGGAGGTGTTGGACAATGAAATAGGAGACCTGCATTTAGTCCCTTGTCCTGCTGAAGACTGTACACAGTGAGATATTGCTTCAAGAGGCTAAAGGACTAGGCTTAAAATACTGGGAGGAGTTGAATGACTATAGTTGGTCTTGGCTGCATCTCCTGTCATAAAAACAAGTGAATTTAAGGCACAGGATAAAAAGAGGTAGCAACAAGTGCAAAAGAAATAGAAAGTTTATGTACATTAGCTGTTTATAGCAGGAGAATGAGTCAGTCTATCCCAGCAGTTTTCATTATGACCCAGATTAGGCCTTCAGTGAATCCCCACCTTGAAAATGGAAAAAAACATCTGTATGTCATATATAAATAGAAATTTTCCAGACACACAAGGACAAGAGCTCAGACTAACTGGACGGACATCACCCCACAATGTAAAACTACTGACAGGTTTTCTTATGATTATTACTTAGAAACTGACTTTATTTATTGCAACTGTTAAGAAGTAAAATCATTGTTGAAAGGGAGAAGCTATGTATGTTTACATACTACAAGATTCTTTATTCCATACACTACAACGTGGTGCTGGTTACTGAAGATTGCCTGTTCCCCCTCTGGGAATTCTAAGGCTGTGCAAATGGAGAGTTCATCTGTCACAGGGGCAGACTCTGCTTGATGTAGATCCCAAAAGAATTAATAACCCAGGCAAGGATGAAAGCCAGGACACATCGAATTGTTGCACAGCAATGGTGATTACACTATTCCAACTCTAGGCTTCTCCCACGGGAGCTTTCGTGGACACTGACATGTATGACTGCCTTTTATCCCGAGACTCGTGTCCCTTCCACAATCAGTACAGCTCCAGCCTGCTACTTCCACGTTCCTTTCGTCCTGTGGCTGACTTGCCTAGAGGATTATTTCTTTCCTGGATCCAAGAAAACATCAGTGGGGGAAAGGAAAGACAGCTGCTAATGCACACCAAAAATGAGCCAAGCATGGAGATACTTCCTGGACTCTTAAGAAACCCCTCGACTACAGCCTGCTTGCAAAGGGACTCATTACCTATAAAACTAAACTCCATTAAATGCAGCTAAAGGAGCTCTGGGCTTTCCCTACAAAAATGCATGGGATTCCTGGGGTGTCTGTGATCCCTAGCAAAGCCCAGCAGCTGTCCACAGCTGCTCCCTCCATAAGCCATGCTTTAAGAAGGTCATGCACAGACTACTTGGAGAGGGTCATTGTGCTAGGAGGCCTATGCTAAACAACACTGAGTAGCTGGAAGCAGATTTATAGAACTTGCCATAAGCACTGCAAATGCAAGACAGCACTGCACGGCCTTGATACCTTTGAACAGTCCTTGGTTCTGGGTTTTGGTGTTTTTTTGTTGTTGCTGTTTTTAGCCTCCTGGCTCTGAGCAACTACTGCACAATTGTGAGACCAAGAGTAAAAGGCTATCCTGAGAAACAAACAAGGAGCCAAAAGCCTCAGCAGAGCTGAAATCCATTAGAAATTAACCAAATGCAAAGTTGACCAAAATAGCAAACAATAGTGTTAGCTCAGTGAAGGCTTCATAGAAACAAGAGACAGTGCTGCAAACAAAGAGACAGGAACGGAGAAGAAAAGGGGACACCTTAACTGTAAAGCAGAGGTGCACAAAGCAGTATGGAGCCAGGAACAGCAACAGAAGCACTGAGCAGAAAGTAGCTGGGTAAAACTCAGAGGTTGGTGCAGAAAGCTTGGTCTTACTAATGTCACCTGGAACTGGAAAAGATGGAATTATTATGAACTAACACCACAGTGAGTGAAAATGTGAAAAAAAAATGTAGTCAGCAGGCACTACAGCATGAACCATATCGTCCTGCGTAGAGAGAAAGGCTCCTAAAAGTGCAGAATGAAACAGAAAGTTACTGTCACCTTAATTCAGAAACTGCGAGGGTGGAAGGATCCACCACTTGGGGAACCATAGAGCAAGGAAAAGAATCAACAGATTTGTTATACTCACAGGTTACTGCAAGAAAAAGTACGCATAGACAAAAAATAATTACAAGAATGCGTTAAAAAGGCACATTTTCCATTACCCACAAAGAGAGATTTTTATAGAGATGTCTGATGCCAAATATATTTCTGTGCTTGATGCATCAGCAGTGTTCTGGCAGGTGCCCTTAGAAAAATAAAGTGCATGTTTGCGGGTATTCAACACTCACTTTGAGAGACACTTTCCTCAGCCTGTCACTTGGGTTGAGTTCAGCACCAGAGGTGTTTCACTGGAAAATACAACATATTTTTGTTGGTGTATCCAGAAGAGTTCCAAAGTCTACAGAGCTGATGCTTACATCTGGGGAAAATCTGCAGAAAAAGCATGACAGAAGCTCCAATTCACTTTGGAAAGAGTTGGAGTTGCTAGGCTAAAGCTAAATTCCAAGTACTGGAAATAACAAAAAGATACCAGGCTGAGCAGAGCTTGGCTAGAGGTACCCGGCTGCCACAACAGACAAGGAGGAGATTCAAGGATTTCCTGGAATGACAATGTGCAAACAACGCTGCCCTACTTCAGCCGCTCAAATTAGCAGCCTGAGAGTGCTACTGCAAAAAAGCTGACCCAGGGAACAAAGGATGCTGATCCTAACAGAATATCCACAGAAACTGAAAAGGCAAGGCTTCAAGTCCTTACATGCCGAGAGATGCCCCCAGAGAGGGTATTGGCAGGGTCTCTGTCACCAGCATGGTCAAAATCAAGACCTGTGCCATGCGTACCTTGATGCCGTAGAACCAGCACACCCAATGTACGATGGAGATTTTGGGCACAGTAAGTGTTATACGTTTAAGAACAGATATCCCTCCTGGAGGGAGACAGGAGTCATCTGCGATCAGCCACAAACCACGAACATGATTAGGACACGTCAATATCACCATCACTGCTGCCAAAAAGATGCTGAACAAGGAACTCCTTGAGAGCACAGCTCTGTTTCAGCTATGAACCCATGATCTGCAAAGCAGATAAAGTCTGGTGGTTGCAGAGACATAGTCGACACTTCCTAATTTATTGCTCTGGTGATGCCAGCAACAGCTTCACATACTGCATTACCAGCAGCACCACTACGAAGCCCTGTGCTCAGAGACCTGCTGAGTCGGGAGAGGCACTGCTTCTGTCTCCTCCTGCCCCAGGTAGGGCCCCAGAGCAGCATCCTGCCCCAGCTCACCCCCAGCAGAAGAACCTGCCCACCCAGCATCCAGGTTGCCAGAAATAGCCCTACCACATTTGGGGATCTCCTTTTCTAGAAAATCTGTCAAAATAAACTGGGTAAGCCTCACAGCACACATGTGAAAAACAGAACAAAACAAATCATTCTGTCTATATATTCTTGGAAAAATGACAGATGGCAAATACCAGAGCTATTCCAGAAGACGAGATCTCACAGGCAGGTACCAATGCTTGACCAAGCTAACATATTCCTAATATATTTTTAATCTCAACAGGACCTTTTGGTGTTTGATAGGATTTTGTTTAAAGGCACTAGGATAGCAGAGAAATGTTTTACACTAGTCTAAATGAAAAATGACATGGAAGTAGTAGTTCAGGATTGTCACGTATGGCAAGAACAGTCAAACAAGAGGACAAAAATCAGTGGACTAAGAAAAAACTTTTCACCAGAACATTACAGGTATACTTTTGGTAAGAAAACAGTGTATGATCTAGGTTATTAAATCTCTTTCCATGTTACAGCTTGCTAGAAGATATGGCAGCTAACCAGATCTAGTTGATTTCTGCTACGTATGGCACCTGAAATAACAGTCCTTGTTGATGGGCTTAGCCATCTGCAGCAAAATCAGGACCTGGCATTTCCTCTCTGACTTGCTCCTATTATCACCAGTGCAATGGGTTGGTGGTAAATGCCAGAACAGTGAAGGACCTAGTAAAAAAATGCTATCGAGCCAGACTCTCATTTGAATGTTTGCACTTTGTTATTACTATTGTTATGCTTGGCAAGCGAAGGAGAATGTGAGCGGGGACACCTTTCAGAGGCACTTTCAAGAAGCAGTTGGACATGGCTGCTGTGCTGCGCAGATGCTCATGTTACAGCACCGCAGGATGAAACCCTGAACAAAACAGGTCTCTGCTGAAAGTCATTAGGGAACAGCTCAGCTCCTGATTCTGCCAGACCCTCTTAAAGTCAGTGGCTAGAAATGATCATCGCTGGGAACTGCCTGGTAGGAAGAAGAAGTTTGCATGCAAAATTTTGTTCCTATTGAGTGCAAGGGGCAGCATGGGGGAAGGAACTGATCTTAAATGAGAAACTGGATATAAGATGAGGACAGGCCAAGAAGGACTGCAAAAGTACAGACAAGTATTTGATGTGACAGAGAAGAAAAAGCCAAATGAGAGGAAGTTTTCTGAATGGATACGATTTGGGCAAAAGTCAGTGTTCATCAAAGCCAAGAGAAAAGGATGTTGCATTAATCGAGACATGATGAGATAACAACTTGGACAACAGTTTTAGCTGTGAGGAAGAAAAGGTTGAGTACTTATGGATGAAAACACTTAGTATAGGAACAGGAAATCAAAAAGATGTTTATTGGCCAGAAATAGAAGGAAAATCTATCTACCACCTGAGTTGTATCAGCTGAGACAAGTCCTCCCAGGAGACCTTCCTTCCCCTCCCACTTTGTACAGCTTCCTCCTTCAACTCTGCTTCCCTTCCCAGCTTTCTGTTATCATTTGGATGTGTATCTTCTCTTATGCAAAGGACTTGAGCAAGGAAAACAGAGGGCTTGTAAATCTGCCTGCCTGAATGTGGCTTTTTGATGTCTGGAGTGCAGAGACACGCTGCTGAAATTTATGGTTTCCAAGGAGGACTGAGAAAAGGAGAAATTTATGTTAGGAAAATGTGACTGTCATCTTAGTTTATCTCCCAGTTTTGTAATGGAAAACAGGCTTTCTACAAACACATACACACAAAGCCCAGCATGAAACTGTTTATGAAATGGAGCACATTAACCAAGAACTGTTCCATAAAGACTAGTAATAATAATATTAATAATGCAATAAATCACACACCATCACTACCATTACCATCCACGTGGCAGGGAAGAAGGCACCCTGTTGAGAAGCAAAGCAGGAGCACCTCTTTCCTCTTCCATCCTTTATTCTGTCTGTATCAAAAGACTTTGGATCCTTTGGACCAGCAGACTGACCACAAACACCCCGCAGTCCTTACAGAAGCTGTTGCACATTACACAGGCAGCAAATAAAATGTAGAGCTACACCAGACTTACTGAGAACGCTTCAAAGCCTTAAAGTGACAGCTTCAAGAAAGCCCACCCCAACCACGTGGATTACCTGAATATGTTCAGTTCATTGCACTGAAGCAGGCAGAGAACTAGAGCAACTCAAACAATTAGCTGGAAAGAGTTAAGCCATTCAAATAGAAATGTCCTAATTTGTATATTGAAGAACAAATTTGCATTCCTTCTAAATGAGTGTGCTTTTCAGTCCTTGGCAGTTCCTTTGGAGTTTTGAATTTACGGCAGGAAACAATATAGATTATGCTTCAGACAGCCACAGTTTATTTCTTGAGACTATTTGCAAAGAAACCTGAAACTTGCATTAAGATAAAGAGTATCTATTTGATCTGGTACCAAATAATTTGAATTCAATACCACCTCAATTTCTGAAGCTTACACCAAGCCATTTCAAAGTATTTAAACCATTTTGCAAGCATTTAGACAGGAAGCTTTTCTATACTCACCCTGGAGGAAGTGATGGCATTACTGATATATGTCCTGCACTATATTAAATGTGGCTGTGGAGTTATTTATGTGCTTTTCCTGACTTCTTTTGACACAGGAGTTGATTGCAGTGCTGTATGATTACGTCTGCATCTCTGAATCTTTCTTTCTCAGCTGGAAAGTCTCAAGTTCCAAGCTGGGATTCCCTCTCCACCCCCTTCTCATGTACTTAACCCTCCTTCTGCTGGAAGTGTCTAGTAAACATCCACAAAAACTCTTAGGTACAAAGACAGCAGAGAGGCAGGAAGTGGGCAGGCTGCATTTTCAGAGAAAAAAAAAACACATCTTCTTAGATGCTCCCTGCTTTTTAACTGTGCACTATAAGAAAAAGCTTTTTAATTATGGTCTTTTTAACTATGGACCCTTAGAAATCCCAAAGGGCTGGGGATTTCAAGTTGTTGTTTTTTTTCTTTTTTCTTTTTTTTGTTTTTTTATTGTTTCTGTCTTGAATTCTTTTTCTTACGATCTTTATCAACCCTCCTCTCCTCCCTCGGTTCCCAGACCACCTACGGGCAGAAGCATTGTTCATTAGTAAGACATTTGCTGTTGGCTAAAAACAAGCATCTGTGTACAAGAACCTATCTCATTTCTGTTTCACTGGTTGCATCTAGCCCATCACAACCCTCATACATTGGGAACTGTGGAGCAGACAAGAGAAAGTCTGCTCCTCCTGCCACAGACACTTATGCAGAATGAAATAGCTGCCACTGGCACCTGATTTTTAAACCAAAGGCTTCTTACGAGACAGTCCCATGACCTCTTACAGCCAGGCATGCCTGCCACTACCCATTCCCCATCATCTTATTCAAGATTTGTGCAGACCAACAGAAAGACTAGAAACAGCACCCTACAGCAGAGCTCAGATGGCTGAGAAGGTTTTGAGCAACTCACGCACACGAGCTAGTGCTTGGAGGGATACTAAATCCCTCTGGTGTCTGGCTTGTGTGCTTTATTCTTGAGTTTAATATTGAGCTAATCACCAGATTTGGATTCTGAAAGGAGTTTTTTTCAAAGACATTGACAAGAAACAGTCAGATATTTCCCCCCTTTACTGCCTGCATAGGGCAGTCCCATTCCCAAGACTATCTGGATATCTTCTCATTACAAGTTTCAGACACTGCAAGAAACCAGGACATCAGCAAAGCCCTCAATCTTTTCTACTTTCTACTTGTACATTTTAATTTTAAGGCTTTTGAATTTAGGATATTCCAGACATCATGGGGCTGTGCTTTATAGCATGTGCTGTGTTGGGAGAGAAGAGAGGCAATGTCCTCAGAAGTTTCTGACTCCAGGGAATGGGTTTAATGACTATGAGCTTTACTGGGTGGATATATCGTTGTGAGACTGGTCGAGCTGCAGACTGTGGGAACCATGGGCATCCCGTGGGATTACCCTTGCACACTTATCACAGAGTCCAGGCTGCTGGCTGCTGGAGATCAATGTACACTCCCGTTACTGTCACTAGGCATGCCACAGTATCGTGTGGCTGCATTTGGTGACAGCCTGCCTTCTCAGTGGCAGCCCATCAAGAACAGAAGATACATAAAGATGAGGAATCCACCTCTCTTGACAGTTTGTTCCAGTCATTAATCTTCTTTCACACTCGCTGTGAAACACTGTGCCTCATTTCCCTCCTGAAGTTGACTGGCTTATGGTTCTTGTAATTCCCTCCCTGCCCAAACTGAAGAGGTCATCACTAGTCAGTGTTTTCTTCCCAAGAGGAATGCTCTAATGAAGTGCTTTTAAATCTTACCCTCTGTGCCCAAGTCTGTGCACTGATTAAAACAGCAAAGATTTAGAGGGACTCAGAACCAAAAGTCTGCAACCACGAGGGAGCTCAAATCCAAGCACACACTTCTCCGTCAGGTTCATTCCTGCATAGCACAGAGAACTCCATACAGTGAATCTGATTAGCGAAAGGATGCAAGCAAAAAAAAAACAAATAAAGGAAAACCACACATTGAAAACCTTCCTCAAAATACTCAGCCACTTACTACCTACGAAGCTTTATCAGGCCCAAGTGAGTCGCACTTGCTGAAAGAAAGGAATCGGACTGGAAAAGTATGACGATCTGTGCAAAGACATTGACAGAGGTCAGTTTTGTACACATAAATATTCCTACGAAAGTTGATTTTCTGACAGAAAAGATTAATGCCTTCCATCTTCTACAAAAAGTAAAGAAAAAAAAGGGGGGGGGGGAAGGATTTTCACAAAACTCAGGAGCAGTCAGACTTTCGCCACAGAAGAAAGTCTGCATGAAAATGTATGAAAATGTCAGAGGTGGAAAGTGGGGAGATGCACTACTCTTTTTGCTGGCTGCCTGGAATTCTGAGAAGAAAAGTGCTAGAGAAGCTCCAAGTTTCATTACAATGGCCAGTTTAATGAAACACCAAAGAATTGCAGGCAGAGCCCAAAACAGATGTAATATCCCAGATGCATATAAGCTGTTTAAAACATAGTAAGGCATAGTAAGCTATTTAAAAACAACACCAAAGGCTTACACAAATTACAAAAACTAAAAAAGAAAGTAACAAAAGCCGAACTTGTAACTATTCTGCTACCCTCCACCCTGCCCCTGCCTACCTCCAAAGCTGCTGTTCCTTGGATAAAAGGAGGATGTTTGTGTCAATATTCTATTTCAAAAAATGAAGGACTTCTCACTGTGAACCACCTCCCTGGGCTGCACGTTTAGCTGCAGAAAGACAACCTGAATGAATGAAAAGGGAGGAAGGGATTCAAAACAAATCAACAAACAGTTCGTTTCTCAGCTGTTCCTTGATTCCTCCCACCTCTGCTTTTATGAACATTTGGGCTTTTTTTTCTTCTAGTTTTGCTGAAGAGAGCAGGGAGCCCAATAGAGCAGGGGGATTAAGAGAGTTGAAGTAGGATTGAGTAATAAAATTGCTGTTAAATAACAGCAATTATGCAAGGCAGATGGCCCCAACGAGAGAGTACAGTTTCAAACGCGCAGGGACAGGAAGCAGAAGCAAACTCGCTCTGCTTTAGAAAAAGCACATCATTTGTGTCTGATTAAATCATACCACTCTGCGATTGTTAGAGGAGAGCTGCCCTAGGACGGGTATGAGATGGAAGCAGGCATTATGGGGAGAAAAGGCACTAAATGGCAAGTTTAGCTGATTTTTAACCTAGACTGGAAGTTTGAACAGAGTTCTCTGTGCAATCCACAGTACCAGCTACTTGTGTATTAGCCTGCGTGTTCGCAAAGGAAGTTTTAATTTTGCTACCACGTGGGAACAGCAGCGGAAAATCTGGTTATTAAACTGAAAATGTTAATAATTAATGGCAGACAATTTCCAACTGTGGCAATTTTTTTAACTGTTAAATAAGCCAAGGAAGGGAACCACTTCCCTGTGCACAAGGTAATGTCTACAACTGTTTTTTTCTGTTAAATGCAATTCAGAATCCAGCAGCCTGAGGGTTTATGATTTATTATTTTTTAATTAAAGGTAGCTGGCCAAGCTCCTCTGGTAAGATCAATGTAGCAAAATGAATATAGGTTTTTCATAAGATTAAAAATAAATGCTATAGAAATGGGGGAAGTGAAAAACATATCAAAAGAAAGTGAAAAGAGGGGAGAGGTAACTTCTAGCCCTAAAGTAGTAAAAGGTGAGCCAACCCCAGGCAAACTCAAGCAACAAGATACCCATACAGATATATGTATAGATATATGTAATATATCTGCATATATATATTACACACACATATATTCACACACATACATACACACACACAAAGCCAGCTGAAGTGCACTTTTCAATTAGTCAGATGGTGGTGGCCAGCTCCCAGTTTTTTCCCTGCTTTACCAAGAAAGCCAATGGCAAAATCAATATATAGTTCATCAATTAAAAAATAAAATATTTTAAATATAGATACAAGAGATTTATTTTCCCTGTGGTAACAAAAAAGAGTAAAGTCCTTTTTATTTCAGTTGACTTGCTTTAATTCTCAGATCCTGATATGATGCACTGAACAGCTTGGCAAGGAAACCCCAGTGCATCAACAGAAATCCCAAAGATTCCTTAAGAAAGCAGGGAATCAGTGTGGACAACAGGGGGTTTTACTGTTTTCAAATTAAATACCATAAATGTCCAGACCGCGGCACAGTGAGGGACAATGAACAGTCTGTCCTTACAGCTGGCATCACAGTGTAGGATGGAGAGATGTCAGGCTAAACTTAGCTTTCCATCCAGGCTTTTGTCAGTCTGTTTCACAACTGGATTAAGTTTCCATTAAGTAGTATGAAAAATCTGAAAGAAAATATTTACTGGAAGATTATATAGCATATATTAACTCATGCTCAACCCAAGCTGTTGGACAGAGATGAAACCAGATAGTTTGCTTAAACATTCAAAACCACAGATTAACCTGAGGGACTGGAGGAAGCACAGAACTCTTTCCTGTCTACTAGTTAAATAAAAATATCCATACTGATGAAATAAAAATTCTAAAGATGTAATTTTTTTTCGAAAGTATAAAATTTTATAAAATATAATTAAAGGACATTTCTCCTTTGCCAAATATAAACACAAATTGTAATAAAATACTTGAGAAAGCTTTCAAAACTAGAATTCACATTAAGTTTAATAAAACAGCAAAAAAGGCAAAGAAAGGAGACATATGTTCTTGAATTAAACTTCCCATGTGACGTTGTAGCTGAGGAAAAAATAGTTTTTCATCCAGTTTATCACACTACAGAACAACACTTGATTCAAAGTCCCCTGGCACCTTCTGAAAGAGGACTTTGCCCTGGCCAAACTGCGCGTTTCCCAACACCCCCACACACACTTCAGGTCCTAACTCAAGCTCTGTACAGCTCCTCACCACGCTTCCACCAGCGCTTGCCTCCATTTGCTGCACAGTTACTCATACTTCTATGGTGTATGAAACCGCCTCTAAATACATCAAACCTTGTTTTAAAAACAAGGACATTAAGAGAAATTAAGTATGTCAGTTTGTAGCAGCACATAAAAGAGCAATCTCAGTTTACCCCAAACGCCACTCTGATTGACCTTATTCCTGGCTTCATTCAAGGAAATGAGGTTTGACTGTCGAGTACTCATCTAAATCAGCAGGGCTTACAGAAGTGCTTTGGGATTGCAGTGGGTGAAAGAAACAGTCTTATTTCTGATAATGGGAAACAGTTTTTGCTGACTTATAGCTATGGCTCCAAATTTTCAGTGCCGAGATATTTAGGAATTCAGAAGGAATACTGATTACCAATAGAAGTTGTGCAAAGTGAGATTCTACGGTAATTTTTTTTTTTCTTTAGATATTAGTTTCCTCACTGTATTTTCTAACATGAAACTCCAGAGCAGCTCTGTGCAGTGGATAATTAAGTACACGGCCACCAGAGCATACCAAACATATGCCAGGTTCTCCACAATGGAGACAAGCACTAGAACAACATCTTGGCCGGCATTCCTTGCTTTGTAGGCAAACTGTCAATAGTGAAATGCCTAAAAATGTGCCTAATGAAGGCATTCCAGTTTATTTGAGTCACAGAAGGGTGCTCATTTTTATAGTTTTGTTTTGCAAGACAAAATATGTAAAACTAACAAGGAATAAAAGAAAAAGAAAATAAAAGAAAAGAAACAACCCACATCCTTCACTTTTTTAGATTTCTAGTTCTACAACCCATCAAAACACAATGCTTTGATTAGGTTTTAGATCAGGACCAGAGAAGCCCATAAGAACTCATGAGGTGGATGCTCCCTCTTTCAGGTGAGATTCAAGTTGAAGAGATCTGAAAGATCACTGCAGTGGTCCTGTACTGCACATGCAGCCACAACCACATGTTGGGAATTTTAGTACAACATCAAGATAAATGATGAGGTGCTGGCTACAGTGAACTTAATATTGAAAATAACCAATGGGACCAGTAGGGTGACCAGAGGCTCTCTTCCCCCAAAGCCCGCATGCCTAAACACTATTAGACAAAACAAAACAAATCCCATCAAAACAGTATTCTACAGGTCACAAGATGAATTAGAAATAAACTACGCAGCTGATCCTAGTCTAACCTTACAAGAAATGCCCCCCTGAAGACTCTTGGTCGCATGTTCTCAATCTCTGCCTCTTGGACAAAATCAGTATAAAGAGGAAAAAAAACAGTTAAAAGCAGCAGACGCTGTGAACAACAAAAGGAGACATAATGAGAACTCATTTCTAGCTGACCTACCAGAATGGTCAAACAGTCTTCATAGGCAGAACTACATCCATGGTGACACAACACTAACCTACCTGAAAGGAGAGCCAAGCAAAACCCTCACTACTGCTGCAAGACTTGCATTCTTTGAGTTATCTTAAATACTTTTAGGATTTCTTACTTTTGATGTGTTACTGTTATGATCTCTTCACACTTGCACAGAACCTCACGGACTTCTCATAGTTACAAGCATGTCCTAGAAAGGAATTCATTCCTGAATTACTCTTCTCAGGAATGACTCATTTGTACATGACACAGCCTGTGATGTCTAGAAAATATATAAAACATTCTTGAAATGAAGTCATTTCCTCCCTGGACAAAGACATAAATCCTCCAATGACATAAAATCTACAAAAAGGGAACAGGGACAGGGATTACTCATAGGAACACCTGACTCAATGTTGAAGTCTCTCTTCTTTGAACTATGAGTGTGACACAGCTTAGACTAATGCAAACATTGAAATAACTGAGAAAAACTCATGTCTCGAGGGACATGCAGTCTTAACATCTGAATGCACAGGAGGGCCGTAACAAGGTGCTCCCCTTACCTATTTATTTCAATTGGTTTGTACAGTCTCCATTCCACACTGGTGAAGATTTCATTCTCTTGAAATCTACTGAATGCTATTTCACTGCACAGCACGCATTTACAATCACTTTTTCGCAGAAGAGACTTGAGCATGCATCAGTCTAATGGCTAAAGGAAACCTCTCCTGACCCAAGGTGTTCCTCACATGCTTCATCTTCTACGTGAGCTGAAAACGCAAAGAGAAAAGAATTCTTAATCGCACCATAAAACAAAGACAAATATCCCTACAATTGAAGTGTGTGTGTGTGTGTGTGTTCCCCATGAAAGCAGAGAAGGCCCAAGCCTTGGAAGAAAAGCTGGGCAAGAGTAGGACTTTCTGATGAAGACAGGAAAGGCACTCTAGCCAATATGAATGGAGCAAGAGAGTGGTATGTGGTAGCATGCAGCAGATTTGCCATCTCAATGCTTTCTCACTGTCATTTCCAAGTGATAAATTATTATTAAACAATCATGCTAAAATGTACAGGCCTTGCTTTATTTTTAGGCTTCTATTTGGATGCCAAGCTCTTTAAACATCACCCAGTCTGGGAAACACTATTAAAAAAGAAACTGAAGAGTAGCCAAATTCTTAGCCTGTCACAAACATTGTATTCAATAAGCTGTGGTTCAGTTTGCATTGTACTTGTGCGTCAACAAATACCCTAGAGAAAAGTATGAATTTACACAAAGTGCAATACTTACCAGGGATAACATTCCCAGAAATTGGGTGTGCACAACCCTTCTTTTCAGAAAAATGTTATCCTGAATTCAACCATGTAGAGTAGCTATGTCCCATTCATTAATACATTAAATGCATGATGAACCATATATTGACAATAATCATAAATCAACTCAGTTGAAAAACAAACACAAAACAACCCCTCCCCCAGTAAATTCCATACTTTTCTAAAACGTGCGTGCACCATTAAGATAATAAGGTTATAGCAAACACGTGTCCTTTCCATGCAAGCTTAGCAAATACAAAAAGGTAGTTTTGTTGAAATCTGTATCAAATTTCCCATAAGTTTCAGTGGAGAGAGGATTTCACCTTGCTGTTGCAGGTTGGATAACAAGACAGGTATTGTGTGTTTTGCAACCCAGCCTTTCATGGATGAATTCCAAACTGAGGCATTGCCACAAATGGCTGGACAAAGGAGACAGGAGGTACTAAAAAGGAGACAGCTCAAAAGAATTGTTCACATTTTTAAAAAATGATTTCATAAATTCATTGTATAAAATAGGATTTGCAGACTCAAAAGCTTAACTATCACATTTTCCTTGTACTGGAAATTTAGATAATAACATTATCTACGATTGATATCTTCCTTACAGACTTAATCTTACTTCTCGGTTGACAGCAGAGCTTGCCAGATAGCATCTGTCTTCAAATACTTCAGAACTACACTGTTACACCACAGTCCAGTCAAACTGCATTCGATCCTAAAGCAGAGAGCAACTTAGAACTGCACTATTCATAAATACACATTTATTTTTTCATTAGAAATGCATAATTACAGCATTTAAAAGCATTTTCCCCTAGAAAAGTAGTTAAGCAACAGTACAAACAAAATTGTTAGTCTTCTGCAAATACATTTTTCATTACACTGAACAGAAAACACCAGCAAAAGGCTAATACTTGCAGTTATGGGATTTTTCTTTTTTTTAAATATTTTCCATTTTTGTTATAAACACCATAGCAAATAAAAAAAGCTGTTTAAACAGTGAAAAATATTTGAGCTCTTGATCTTCTATATGTGGTAAAGCAAGTATTGCAAAGCAGCAATACACTTTCTAAGATATCTGCAGACATTCAAATGGTGTATTTCACAGAAGAAACGACAGGATGAAATATTAATTTAGTCTCACTGTTTTGATTAATTATATTTCTTTCCAAAATTACTTTTTCCTCTTTAAATATACCTAAGGGCAGGCCATGTATGCTTTCTGAAGGACATGTTCTCAACAGATGCAGTGATGTAGCTCCAATTGCAGTAAATGGGTCTGACTTATTCCAGGTGAGCACAAACAGATCATCAGAACCCCGCTATCTGCAGGAGATGTACGAGGTGCGACCATCAGTCTAACGGGCGCTTCCATTTCCCTGTTGTTGCACGAAGACTACAGCACTTAACTTCCCACTGTGGTTCACTGACATCTCGGTTTACACAGCTTTTTGCAATTTTCTTATTGAATTTGGATTGCTCCGTGTTCTATCTGCATTTCTGGTTGGATTGCTGATTGAAGGGTATCAGTGCCCTGTAAAAGGAAACGTGAGATCAGTAAATCAATACAAAAATGTTTTTCACTGATGTACCCAAAGGAACGTGAACAAATTATGCTAATATAAAGTTCCTGTATATACCAGTTCAAAATCTGCATGAGTATCAACTCTATGCCAGAGTTGAAATGGGAACATGCTTACAGGATCATTACCAAAAATGACCAGAACGATAACAGCTTCCATACAAAGACTAAGCAGACTCATGCCTTTCAGGCTGGGAAAGAGAAGGCTGAAATAATGAAACCATCAGGATCTATAAAATCATGAGTTGTATGAAGAGAGCAAATAGAAAAACAATTACTTAATTTCTCTTCCCAGATAAAGAGAAACACAATTAAAGCTGTTTCTTGCCCAACACGTGCTGAAGCTGTGGAAGGTCTTGCCCCAGCACACCGTACGTGCTGACAGCTCAGGGGCTACAAGGTGGAGCCGAGCAGTGTCATGGAAGAAAAGTCCATCAAGGGCGATCATAGAGAAGACAACAGGAAGTCCCTGAGGGACGAAATTACTGCAGGTAAGGACGGTACAATTATCTGTCTGCCCCGTGCTTGTAATTTTCCCTGCTGGTGGAGGACACGGCCTAAACGAACTGCTGACCTTACCCCCTGCAGTCAGGCTCTGCTCTGTGTGAATACTGCTACCAAAGTGCATTTTTTCCTCAAAATTCTTCCTAGAGGCCTCAGATTTTACTCACTTTCCAAGCAAAAGCAGTCCTCCATGAAAGAATTTAAAGACAATGAAACAGCTTTAAGGGGAAGTCTCACTGAAGATGAAATTGCCATGTACCGGTACCCTGACAATGCTGTGAAAGCATAATCCTGTAGCAAACTGCTTTTTTAACCAAGTTCACTGCAGTACAGAACACTGGATTATCAAGCACACCCCTCCTTTAGAGCTATAAAATGAAGAGCATTTAAGAACAGCTGTATTGGCCTGGATAAAGTCCATCACACCCAATAATCCTTCCCCTGATAGCAGCCAATATCACAAGCATAGATAAACTACAAGAAAAGGGCAAGGACTTGATGATACTTTCCTGCACACTCCCACAGATTCCAGAGATCTGCCCTTGATGGATTTTCCCTCCATAAATTCATCTAATCGATGCTTTATGTAACATCCTGGATACAGAAGTGTTTCTGTGGAAATACTTCTTTTATGAAAAAGTCTGACTTGAAGCCCCGCTTTATGCTCTCAGCGTAGTATTGGAACTCGATGAACCACAAAAAAACAGGGGCAGAAACTCAACTAGATTTCCTGTCCTTTAGGTTTTGCTATATAGTCACCACGTATTTATTCAAACGAAAATATTAGAGGTTCAAAATTACAAAGTATTGCTTCTAAATTAAGATTTTCTTGAGAAATTTTCTATCCATCTCTCTGCTTTGTTGCCAGTAATTGCATATCACTACAAGATTTTTTTCCTATTCAACTTTATAGGTAATTTGGCATTTATTTACATGTTCAATAAATTAGTGCCAAAGTAGTGAATAATTCTAACAGATTGCTAAATTTGTTAGCAGATAAGTTTTAAAGTGACCATCAAAGTTTTCTTCCCCATTAGAAGAAAACTTTATCGAAGTAAAATAATTACCAAATAATAGCCATGACAGCAATGCTGAATATTTATCCAAAATTCAGACCAGAAGTAGAAGACTGCCCAAAGGGATTAGAAGCACAGTTTAGGTTTGGAGTTATGCTTTTTTTCCAAAGCTAATGAAATTTAACACCAACATATGAAATTTGAGCACAGAATTAATCCATATATTCTTTGTCATCATCACATTTTGTATTTCTAAATTCTGCAAGTTCTTATAAGTACGAATGCTAGCGAGACACAAAAACAAGCTGATTAAACCTAAACCTCAAAAAATACACTTAGACTCAAACCATGCCTCTGTATATGCATTTGCAATTTTATGCCTGCAGAAGACTGTTGGTATATTTATAGTTTGTGTTTATATGTGTGCTTTAAGGGCACTAAGAGACTTTCAGAATACTAGCTATTAATACTTCTGTCTACAGTTAATTTGCAAATGCAAAATCATGCATCACACTGAAAATACTGAAGTGAAGTGTGTATTACTATCTGCTTCAGCTGAAGTCAGAGAAAGGATTCATTTCAAATAGACTCACTTCTACCTTCAGGCACAGCTTTCAAGAAAAAGAGGTCAGAAAACTGGTGTCTTGTTTTCAGACACTCAATAAATTCACACTTGTGGTGTTTCAAGCATGGAATTTGCAAAGGGCATAGCATCCAACCCAAGCAGGTAATAACTAACTCTTCTTTACAAAGGTCTGATTGATAGATAAATTCAAAATCATTGAGAACATTTTCTTGGCAAAGAAGCGTATGAAAACAGATAAAATTGTTGCGACAGCCTCACTGAGAGATACATTTAAACTCTTCCCTTCTGATAAAAGATCTTTCTAAGATGATGTAGGACTATTCTATAATTTTAGCCAAAAAAGCCACTGGGTTAGCCATATAACTCAGAGTAATGCAAATACAAAGTTGGTTTCTCCAATTCATTAACCGACCCTTGGTTTTCAGTTTGTGTAAACTGAGGAAATATTTATGGCTAACTTATTTTTAGTCTGTTTTTCCTTTCATACTCTTCCTATTTCACATTCCTTTTCTGTTTCTCTTCAGCTTTGTATAAATCTGTGGTCGACCACAATATTAAAACCTAACACGGTGCAAAGTGTCTCTGAAGAGAAAAGTAGCTCCTTTGGTGGCTGCCAGCCGCGTGGGAGACGGATGCCAATGTTTGTAACTGTAACCTCCTGCCCATCAGAGGTGGGAGCCGAGGACGGAGGCCAGGCACAAGGAACAGACCCAGTCCACGGACATTAAATTTGAGAATTTCCAAGGCCGGGAGTGAGGATAGCAGCATGTCAGGAGAGAACACCTCTCGCTAACCGATGCCTATAGGAATTATTCATCGCATGGGACCAGCAATATATTTAAGGACTTTAACAAATAAGGCACAATCCCTGCAGCAACACTCTTGTTTCCAGCACACTATCACAGGTGACTATGAACAAATTACTGAGGAGGCTTGAGAATACTGGTAATGGAGACAAATCTGTGGAAGGCGGAAAAGTGACTTTTAAGGACTCACCTACACAAGGAGATCAGTGTAGCGCACACACATGTCAGGCAGCCTACTCCTTTTTGGCAGGTAGCATTATTTTTCTGAAAAGCACTTTCTAGCACACAGGTGGGGAGTCCGTATGGACTGGGGCAACTCAGCAATATGTCAAGCAGCAGCATCTTTTGTTTGAGGCTGTAATTTGCTACTAGAATAGCTAGTGTGCTCTAACTTCATATATCAGACTGAACTGCCTATTACCCTTCCCATGGAAGAAGCACTAAGCACTTTAGTTTTGTGCACAGAAACTTCGGACACGATTCCCTTGATTTCTTTTGCAATTTTTTTTCCTCGAGAGACTCAATATCCAAATGTTTGCATCCAGATCAGAATTCTCTACACAACTGGGTATGTATCAGACAAAAATCCACTCTAAGATTGGCTGCTGAGGACAGCAGTATATTCTGGCTAGCAAGTGAAAGCATTTTTCAAACCCACTGGGCATTCACCAGAAAAAGAGACCACTACAGTTGACTTCACGGAAGAACGTATAACCATCTTCAGAAAAATTTGACAACTGTTTTGTCAGCATTCTTGTATTGTCACCAGGCATGGCCTCAAGCTGATAAGAAGCTTTTTCTAGAGTCAGACACATGACAGTTCAAACTGATTTAAAAAAAAAAAATACACCTCCTCCACCTTAACTGAGACGATCAAGTGTTCACTTACAATTGCAAACATTGCAGCTCCTGTGGGAAATCCAGGCTGTGGATCAAAATAACTGGAAAACTGCTGTCAGAAAGGGAATAACATTTTTAAAAGAAACCTCAGTCTGAAAAAATACTTTTTGGATAGATTCCAAGTAAGTTTTTCTCCACGTCCTGTAAACATGTTCTCAGCATTCAAGGGTGCAGAAAAACAACGATGACCGAAATAACTATTCTCTAGGGGCACTGAGCAAGAACACTGAAGCAGGAATAGTCAAAGACCATTTATACCTTTAAGAAAATTATGTCTCTTATTATACATGATTATTTTATTTTTTACAGTTTGGAAATTGGATCATAAACTCATTTGACACCATTCATACCTTTAAGAAAATGCTGTTTCTTATTTTAAAAGATTTTATATTTTTAGTTTGGAAACAGGATCTTAAACTCATTTGGACTGCACTATTTGTGGATAGATATATAGCTCATCTGACAGATGTTTCAATCAAATTAAGTACATTCAAATGGTAAATATATATATATATACGGCATATATATATATAGATAGATATACACACACACACACAACACTTATACATACTTGACTAGTTGCAGAGTGGTCTGTCACCGGTGTGAGCTGCACATACTGGACTTGGATATCACTCCCTTGGAGTGGGGATCCATCAACACCTCCTGATGCAGGCTCAGCAGACGCAACAGCTATCAGCTGAGCGCCCTGCAACACCTGCAAGCAAAGCAATGGAGAAAGCAGCTTGTAAACAGCCCCAGTCAGAAATAAATTATGAAACATTTAACTTAAAACAGATGCAAAACCGAAGACGATTAAAAAGAAACACAAGAAAACTTGTCTATCAGTAACAGTCACTTCAAATCACACAGGTTTCCCAGGAGGACGTGGTACACCCATGGAAAGATTCTCATACTAGATGCTCACTGCATTTTGCCTTCTGAGACCTGGATTCTCGCAGCTCTTTACTGGCAGGGTTAATAAGCACCGTACATTTAACTCTCACATGATCCCTAACCCAAAACAGTTTGTACTCTACATGTAACAGCACTCGCAAAGAAACAAATCATCTCGGAGGCCTACACTAAACGTCAGTTTTGCTATTAATTCTTTTAACGCTAGAGCAATATCATCTATGACACACAGAATGAGACCATTCCAACAACAGCACACTAATTCCCCAGTCTAATTGCTATGACTGTATTCTGTGGGTGCACCCAATTCCCCCTAGTTTTGGTGCGAGCTATACCTGCAACCTAAGGAAAAACACAACTTGTAGACTTAAAAAGCCCCATGGAAAAAAGAAAAAATGAAGCTCTGCTTTTACTGTGTAATTTTGTAGGTATGAAAACCGGTCCGTTTATTCTCATCAGCCTACATGAACATGTGCAGCACCATCAGCTCGGGCTGTCCGGCGCTCAGGTTCCTCATACGACCGGGTGGTGAGAAGGCAGCAAAGCTTTGCAGCCAGGGACCACAGCACTGATCTGGAGGAAGCTGGTTTAGAAGCCTCGTCTGCTTGGTTTTATGATGGCAGAAAGTGAGGAAAAAAAAGGGGGCAGACATTGGCTTCACTTGTATCATTCTTGCACCTTCAGGTTCAAGATCAGAGGACAGAAGACAGGTTTGTTGGGGGAAAAAAAAAAAAGAAAAAGAGCTTCTTGTTCAGTTTTGCTTGCTTAGGTATGCTGCCGCCTCCTTGCATGGAAATACTGTGCTCCTACGGCTGGGAAACATTTCAAAAGATTCTTCAAATCATTTTGGGATATTTTTATGGTGAACTGCTTACATTTACAAATACTGGCTTTCAAAAGTCTTTAATAGTTACTGCCCTCGTGATAAATGACGCCTTCGTAGGTGTTGAAAAAGATAATTGATGAAAGATTAACAATTCTGTTAATGACTATTGCAAATACTAAGGGGGATAGACTGAGCAGGTTGCTCTCAGTGTGTGATAATGTCAATAGCACACAACCATCTTCCTGAATAATATTTTTACTGTTACATAAATACAGACACAGAGCCAAGATACTTATTCTCACAGCCAAATGAATTCAACTTTTGACAATTTATTACAGTAATATTTATATTCCCATTGTACATGAAGGTGTAGATTTACAAATTACTGCTAATTAATGCTCATAGTCATTGACTCCACACATCTGCATTTTGACTGGTCAAGACTGTAAGTCCCCTACTGGCCTCAAGCAACCAAAGAGCAGTTGATTCATCTGAAATTGCTTGCTTCAAAATGTTCTTGTGATTAGACTAATTTTAATTTACTACTTAAAACACAAATCAGAATAAAACTCATGTATGTAAACAACGTTAAGTCCCCAAATTCATTTTTAAAATTCAGCTAAAATTCAGTTTCAGTTTCCATATGCTGTGAATGGTGTATTTTGTTTAAACTATGGTATTTGAACCACAGCAATCAAAAGAGGTCTTTCAAACGAAGGAAAGAGAACAAGGAACAAAAATAACATTCTTAACAAAAGTTTTTCTTAAAAGTATGATTTCTCAGCTGATCGGAGGGTGGGTGGCCATGAAGGAGTGGGCAGACCAGAACTTCTCTAGGGAGTGTGGGAGGCAAAAAGAGGTGACCTCTATAAATGACCTTTGGGGTGTTGTCAGGATTTTATAGGGATCTTGGGTGTTCTGAGATAAAGTCGGCATCAAGCTGCAAAAGGATGCTACATTGTGTTTTTACAGGAGTAAGCAAAATTCTCCTGTCCTACAGTATTTACTTTGGAACTACATGATACATATCGTCAGAACCACACCATGGTCTGTCCTATTGATCACGTCTAAGATGTATTTTGTCTCATTAATTTCTGAAGTACAGACCTCAGAACAACTGTGAGTGACCGAACCAGCCCATCACTCTTGCATACAAACTGCTTTACAACACAGCAGCCTAAAACTTATAACCAGCTTCTGCTTTATGGTATGCTCTCAACTGCACACCTTCCAGCACACTTTAAAAGAACTCATTTTTATAGTACACCATCTGGAGGAGACCAAATACTCTGCGATGTGTTACCTTATACCAAACCTATTCGATTCCTATTGATAATCCACCTCTAGTATCCTGCTGCAATAAAATAGCAGTATTTGCAAAACATACTTTTGCTGTCAAATGACACTTAACCTGTTTCATACAAACAGTTACATGCTTTTCATATTTTATCTTTCTGCTGGACAAACCATCTGCAATTAAGTTTTCATTCACCAAGAATTTGAAGCATTTTTGTAGGATGTGCCGAAGCTCAGCTAGTTTTCATGGAGGTTGAGCAGACAACACAACACCATCAGCGGGGGTTGACAAACCCAGGTATTTATGAGTTTCAATTGATAATGTCACAGTTTATTGCTGCTGCTCAAGTCCCCCAGCTATGCTCCAACCACAATTCAAGACTACAGCAGAGATAGGTACCTACGTTGTGCTTGGCTTCCCGTTGTATAGTTTGGAAAAAAAAAACAGATTGATAAATTGCAGAAATAAGACATAAAAAAGTGACAAATTTGCAACTAGCTTTTCCTTGTCTATCTTGTCCTGTTTGTGCAGACCTCAAGGATTACAGGCTTCAGTATTCAAGAATGGGAGGCGAGTGGCCAAGTAAGACAGATTCATTGCCACTAGTATTATGCCAAACTGTTTGGGTTTTGCAAGCCAGATGATTGGATCTAAATTGGACGTTGCACTGATATGTTTATTCTCTGCCAAATGCCTTCCTTATTTTTTTTTCCTATAGCTACAAAACATCAGACTTAGAAACCTGATCTTGGTTTTGGAAACAACGAAAAAAGCACAGTGACAGAGCAGTGCATGTTGTGAAGAATAGAGAACAAACTCCATCTAAAGAGCTTTTTACTGTTTGATTCACATAAACTAATCAACTGTTGAAGACACACTGCTAAGCAGTGTGTTTATTTTTGGGTTCAGGGAAAGTTGTTCTTTTACCAGCATATTAGTTACAGAAACAAAGCATGACAGGGTGCTTGGATGCCAGCAAAAGACCATTTTTCAAAACTGAGAGCCATTTTGCTTCTTTAAGCTTCTCTTTATCCATTTGTTTGTCATGCCCAGTGTACTTCATGTATGTTTAAATTCATTTCAAAAGGAAAAACAACAAAACAAAACAAAACCCCAGCAACAAAATCAGTCTGAAAACTAAAAGCAGAAAAATCTAATGCTGAAAAAGCCTTCTTAATGTTCTCCACCTAACAGGTTAACATTAACAGTTGTTTTAAATTTCTTTAAATACCACCTAGATTGCTCTTGTGGCATAACTGGGCATTTCACCAGTCACTGAACAAATGAGAGAATAAAAGCAAGAACAGGGACAAGATCCCAGTCTTTAAACCACCCGACTGAGCCTTCAGTGAAGGCATGAGCAACACTCTCCTCTTAGCATCTGCAGAGTTTACCGATCACACTCTAAACAAAACAATTATTTTGCGGTTTTTATCTGAATTACTGTACATCTCCTGAAAATAAGATACAAGTGGAGAATAATAAGATATAAGGGGAGAGTTGTCATCTTGATCCATCCTTTTTTTTTTTTTTTTTTTTTTTTTTTTTTTTGTGTTTTGGAAAAAANGAGACTTGGAAATAAAGCAGGTTCTGTAGTCACGACGGCACAGTACCTTGTGTTTACTCTCTGCTGAGAGGCTCAATCCAAGTGCAGGCTCAGCCTGGAACCTTTGATCCCACCCCGTACGTCTGAACACCTCTGTGTCAAACATGACATGGTGACCTACAGCATGCTAAAGATATCACTCAACTAATCACACTGTATTCATAAGATAACACAATTTACCAAGAATCTCAAGTGTATTCAGACAGGAAAATCCAACTGAACTGACACTAAAGACAACAATAAATTACATTTTCTCTAGGCACTACTGGTGATTAAGATAAATTTATTATATTTCTCTCTTAACTTAGCAATATGCTAGAAGTTTATTATGCTGCAGAACTGTGACTGAAGTCACACTTTCTAGCTCTCACAAACAGCAGTATTGATAAACGTTTTGTTCAGAAAAAGCCTCCTGCAGGCCAACAGAGTGGCAAGTCTGGTTACAGTCCTTGGACTCTGCTTGCATTTGCAAAACCTTCTTCTTTCACAGTATTCAAAATGTTTTATAAAAACAGATATCCCAATTTCCTTTAACATAGGGTGGAAAGGTCCAAGAGGAAGAAATTCTCTCAAAATCACATGTTGATGGGCAGAGAGACAACCAAATGTGAAAAAGGACAGAGTCCATACAGTGGATTCAAGTGGATCCGAACAGACTCCCTCTAATCAGTAAAACCATGCTTACCCAGATAAAACAGGACTTAACTTCAGCCCTGTAACTTCAATCAGCCTCACTTAATAGTTTTGTTCTGTTTGCAAATGCCACAAGTTTTATATGAAACTATAGCAAGGCTGCAAAAATTACAGGCATAAAGGGAACAACAGCTTTATGTATCACAGCATTAGTGGAGGAGCAGGGGAACAGAGCCTTTAGCAAAAGGGGCAGGCGCAAGAATATGGCTTTTCTTTGGCTGCTCACTAGGTTCCCAGACCAATACTTTAACTTTGTAATTCTTACCTGCCCTTGACCTTAAAATAAAGGAATTGTACCACAAAAATTAACACTCTACCCTGAAAATGAACTTCTCTTCCCAACTCCACTGGGCTTCTCTAACATCCTGCCCCGCCGCTCCAAAACAGGTAACTGAATATGGTTAAACTAAAAAATAATAAACTTCACTTCCAACAGAAGCGATTAATTCATGCTCTAAACACACACAGAACAAGAAGCTTGAAGTCAGCCTTCCCTTGCACTTAGGCACAAAAGCACGGCAGTACCTGACATCGAGTTTTGCTCAAGCTAACTTGGGCCAGTGAGAGCTCAAGTCAATGGTAAGCCTTTCAAATTAACAAGCATTTTTCCTTAAAAAAGAATTTTTAAAAAAATAATTCAGGAGAATATTTGGAAAAAGTACATGCTTGGTCATCTGTTATTGCCTTATGTCAGTGGTAAGATGTTGTCAGCTCTCGCCGAGCCGGAGTGCAGCCTGTACACGACAAGACCGCACACTTATGTCCCCTGCAGACGCAAGCAATCGTACAGCTGGAACAGAAGCTCGCTGAATTCTCAGGTTCTTCCAGCTTGCAGTTACAATCATCGATAAACAGTTTTCCCCAAATAGAAACCTTAGCAAAAAATATTTATGAAGAAAAATCAGAACACTTTAGGAACTCTAAGATATTAGAAAATACCTTTGAGATACGCATCTCTGAGAGTGCGTTCAGTGACCCGGCCTGATCTGCACAAGCCTTGCTGCCTCAAGGCCTGGTGACCCTCGTGAAGACAACTTGCCTAAATTAAAAAGCAAGCACAAAAGAGCCCCTTCCCTCACTACCATCAGCTTTCAGAATAAGAAAATGTTCTCTAACACCTCCAGAAAGAAATATAAGTGTATTTCTATTAGTTTTGATTTTAAATGGTCCTAGAAATACCAGAAGGAAAAGTATTTTGCTCAGATGTTTAAAATGAAGTGTGGACTCTTGCCATTGCTAGTGAATACAGAACTGCAGTCTCTTTGACCAAACATTTATTTTCCTTAAAGTTCTATGGCCTTCAATAAGACACAAGAGCTGACAGATTTGATAAAACGAGCTATGGGACAGAGAGGTCCCTCCCAGGCACTCGAAGCATACTGTGCCCATACACACGTTACTAACACACACATACCTGGGCTTTCTGATCACAAGTGTAGCAGATGTGCAGACCCTTGCAGTGGTATCCAACTGTGTTCCCACTGACCTGAATCTTGGCCTGCTCCCTGTGTTTTTTTGCCCTTCTGCCTCTATTTTTTTCTCTATCATTTTCTTTTCAAAGTCTTGATGGTTAGGAACATGCAAGACATCGAGTCTGGAGGTCCTAGATTTCTATTTTTGGTTCCCTTTTCAGTGCGTTGTTTGCCGTATAAAATGTGGTAATAATAAAATTAGTAGTAATAATGAAAACAAGCTGTTTGCTCTCCTCCTTTCCATTTTTGCCCATAACTAATAGTTCCATTCAACATTCAACTGCCAGGGCAGGAAATAATAGTAATAACAATTAAAAAAAAAGATTAAAATATAATAGGTTTTCCTTCAGTTTCTTCCAAAATTATTCAAGCATAGTTTCCAACCATGGTTCAATTCATATCACATCCTCTCCTGATTGTACTTAACATGGAAAATTATTCTTCCAGATGCCCACAACTTTTCTAGACCCCAACGTTCAAAAAAAAAAGTAATTGTTTGGGATAGCTGAAGTTTGTTTACAAAAAAAAAAAAAAAAAAATCTTCAGCCTGGTCCTTGCCAGACTGAGCCTTCTAAAACACATTCTTGCTACTGTTGTTGTGTGCTTTTTTATTAATTTAGGCAAGCACATATGTTTGCCTACCTATAAAAAGCTCAAAAACAAGACACATTGGGATTTTGGTGTCTTTTTTTCCATCATTTCTTTCCATTGCTGCTGCAGGAATGCAATAAAAGATGACGTTTCTTTAAAAAATGAGACTTTGACTAACTGAAAGGGTGGTTGTTTATAGAAGGTTCACATCTGAAAATCCTGTAACACTTACAGACAGCAAGTAACCATTTCAGCAAACCTTGCACAAAAGAAATGAGTTGTGCATAGGAAAAGGAAAGCCCTTGGTGACATGTTCTAGCTAAAACAGTGAGAAAAGGACAGTTTGGGCACAAAAGCGTATGGATGGTGACGGCTTTAGATGATTCCTAGAAAACAAAAAAATAAGAAAAAACTGCCTATTCTCCTCCTACACTGTCATAATTGATGGTAATACCATGTAAATATATTCAAAGAGCAAGCACAGTTCCTTCCTTCAAATGTTGAGAAGCTCTGCTGATAAACATGTTCACTTAAATAACTCTCTCTAACTGATTCTTTTCAGTCTCAAAGTTTTCTTTGTGGAGCCTTAAGGCTAAGAGCATCCGTCGTATATAGTGCCAACAAAGCATTTATTTAATAGATTTACAGGTTTATAGATGAGTTTACCCAGGGCAACTGGACTCTAGCTGCAGGACATACAAGTTATCAGAAAATTAGTGAGTTCCTTGAAAACATCAGAGGTTTAGTCTAATCAAGGACTCAGTAACCTTGGCATTTACTAAGGACTCTGGAACAGACAATGCAGAATGCCAAAAGACTGGAGCTGATGGAAGAAAATCTTGTTTCCTTTCATAAAGACTTTTTTGGTTCCTAATTCCACTTGATGAGTCAGAGAAAGACCCAACACTAGGAAACAAGTCCAGTAAGGAAGATACTATAGTCCAACAGAAAATTGGTAATGTGCCTCTTTAGGCCATTGGTTCAATTTAGCCCAGGTCAACTGTATCGAAAGGCTCTTACCTGATAGTGGCTGATGCTTTTATTTTGGTGATTTTACAGTCCAGTTCCAGTAAAATTAGCTTTTATGTATTAACATGAGAAAAAGCAGCAGCACGAGATGGGCTGACCTTACCTATTCTCAAAGAAGCACCCATCTTCACGTTAAGATCAAGCAGTATTAACTGAAAACCATAGTAACACTTGCACTGCATTTGTCTATCCCATATGTATATAAAATAAGAATGTGTATAGCCTGATAACATATTATCTCTCCAGAGAAATAAATTCACATTGAACTTTTAATTCTTCAGAACACAGAGTTGACAATACGGACCCAAGGATCACTACATATTGCCGTATACTTTCTGTTCTATATTTAAAATTAAACAGTGTTTTGATAGAATTATAAGACAGTTTTAAGGACTAAGTTTTATCTTCCAAACTTTAAAAAATATTAACAGCAATAAAAGGCTGGAAGTTCCACTTCCAAAAAGATAAGGAAGACAGATGGCCCACAGCGTCACAGAGAATATCTGCAGCTTTTCTCTTTCAGTAACTAGTGATGAGAAGCATACAGAGGTGTAAATAAATACATGGAAGCTGTAAACCTTCCTTTATATCATTTATTGGCAACCTCTTCTTAAGCAGAAGCCTCTAAATATGAGGCCTCTACCTTTTTAAGGTGTATTCTTACTGCTGGTGTATGTCTGACTTTGAACTATTAAGATAATACTAAGGTGAAGGAAAAAGCCAAAATATATACCACTGATGTTTTCTGCAAATAATTATGTATTTTACTTTCTTATTTTCCAAGCCAAACTTATTCTAATTACCATTTCACTATTACCAGCATCACCACAAGAGAAAAAAGCCTCTAGGCTGTAATGTGTACTCCAGTAATGTGTTTCGTATCCAGCCACCAGAGAGTTTCCAGAAATTCACGGGCTCTTCTGTTTTACTGTTAGAGAGGGCTGATTCATTGTCTAGTTTGTCTTACACAGCTTAAATTAAAGACCTTTACACAAAGCAATCACCACGAGAAAGCACAACTGCTTTTCAAAATACATCTCATTTGGAGGACACCCCATCTTTATTTTAAATGCCTCAATTAACAGAATAGCTTGTAGAATCTAACATATTGCCCCATCTTGTCTGTCTTCTCTATATCCCTTGGAGGAAAACGTTTGGGAGGTGAACGAGTATATTGTATCCTATCAAGTAGGCCACCAAACCTTCAACAATATTACTTCTGCAGGATTTGTTCTTAGCAAAATACATTACTTTGCATCTGGCTTTATTAAAAGGCAGGCTGAGTCAATCATATCTAGTAATCTAGGTCAGAGTGCACAGATGACCTGTTACTTTCATTACTTAGCATTTAATTACACTGCCATTACATATCACTAATTATTCATTTTCTTTCATATCTTTCATTAAAATACTGAATAGCATTAATCAAAGATATTTGTGGGAAAACACTGGAAAATACAAATTGGAAGGCTTAAAATTACTTTTTGCAATATATCAACTAAATTATTTTCAATAAATTTAACACTGGCTACAATCATTTGCTATAGAGCTACATTTTCAAATGATCAGAGCAACATGTTGGAAATAAAAAGCAAAGAAGTACACTGTCAGTCAAGCTCACAGAAACAAAGTCTATTTTAAATAAAAGAATGCTAATTCACACTAAGTATGCTGACTTGTTTTAATTCTTTATCAAGTTCTAAATTCTAAACACTGCCTCATAACTGGGCATATTTACTTAATTAAAAATGAACCCATCATAATGTCTGTGCCCAGTTGGGCCACATCAAAAGATCGGGCTACACAGAGAAGAAAAGAAAAAAATACAGGTTGAGAGACCCAGTGGTAATGAAGTGACAGCCAAAGTCAGGGTCCCTGAATCAAGTAGCCTATTTGCATTTTCCACCACCCCAAATCAAATTGCTCCAGTCACCTGCCCACAAATATTGTAGTGTGTATGATAAGGGTTTTGCAGAAAATTACACTGCAAGAGCTTCGGTTAAAGTAATATATTCACTTTAATATCCCAATCTGTTTCTTTTAAAATAAAAGCATGTTTGATCTAATGTAACTGGAAACAATATAAAAAGGATTCACTGCTCTTAAAGATTAGGATATCATTCTGAAGTTAATGATCTAGTTCATAAAGTTTTACTTTGAGTCATTCCTTACTCCAACAACCACCTGTATCTAAATTTGCTATTTATTTCCTACATAAAACGTGCCAATACAAAAATAAATTCAGCATATATAAAAGTCTAACATATAACCATTCAGAGAGGGAGAGGAACTCTCCCCGCTGTGTATTTCTAAGTGTGCTGAATTGAACCATGCAAAATGTGACCTTAAATCTGTCAAAACTTCATTAACTAACACCCCTGCAGAGTCATATAACTGAAAGCACCTCCTTTAAATTCCCCAAACTAAAGGCCATGAAAACTGAAACTGATTTCAGCTCTACCAAGTGTGGAAAAATGAGGAGAATAATTCCAGAGTACATTTTTATCAGTGGCATTATTTCCTTGCATAACAAATAATAAACCATCTCATCTGCTTTTACTTTGAGTACATAGTGCAGCACAGTTTTGCTCGGTAATGTCTACTCTGAGATTCCCTTAATGTGCCTGTACAAATCCTGGAGAAACGCATGAACACAAACTGCAGCTCTTGTGGTTGGTTAAACAAACTTTACAAAAACGTCCATCCTTCTGGCCAATGTGGTTGGATTGAGCTAGCTAAGTGATGGCAAACTGGGGCTTAGCATATTTAAACCACCTGCACCTTCCGAAGAGCAGGAGCCCTTTCACAACACACCACCTTGCTCCCACAGCCTGTGTCGGGGATCCCAAGGACAGCAAGGCTCAGCAAGCCCCAGAAGCTTCAGCCTCTGACAAACAGCTTTATCCCGGAAAGCCACCGATGTTTCCAGCACGATGCTTTTATGGAGAGCAGCAGCAGCCGGTGACGTGCTCATAGGCCCTGAGCACAGAAGACTGAGATGCACAGAAGTGGATCTAGTTTTGGAAGGGAAAACGTGGTTCATGATCTTTATTAACGTTCCGTATGCAACTTTCTTTTTTCTCTAATAATTTACAAATAAATATTCTGGGGTCTTTGGAAAGTGTTCACATCTAATTTGTTAAATAAACTGGAGAAACATAAGGGGCAGAAAAAAACAATAAATACAGTTGGTTCATGTTGTGTTTTTTTTTTTTAAACAAACACCTGCTCTCACCAGCACACTCTCCTTGACCCTTTCCAAAGCACGGTCCAACTGAACTAAGTGATCTGTACACAGTATTTAAAAATGCATAGCGTGTATGAAAAATGCACGAGGCTTACAATCTGCCTCCAGGTTAAACATGTCCTGCCTAAATTTAAGCGAACGCCCGAGGACAAAGGTGCCGTTGTTAAACTCAAGCATCTCCCACTTCCACTGGGTCAACAGCCGTGCTCCCGCATTACAAGCTTGGGCTCTCTCAACAGACTAACAGCTCCTCCGAGAAGTGCTGGGTAATGAAGAAAAAAGGTAATCAGTGTAATTAAAACTTTATCTTTGAACTATTACATTGGTTGAAAGGGATGCAAACTTAATTACTATGAAATAAAAGCCTAAATCAAGCTTTGTATCATGTGATCTAAGTACGATGAGATTATATGAAATCTTATGTAAGTAGTTCAAATTTACACCAGCTTTTTTTTTTTTTTTTTTTAATTCAGTGAGCAATCAATGCCACAGGTAGACTGCCAATAAGATACCTGCCAGCATCAGAAAATGGATACCAAAGCAAAGAAACAGGTACAGTCTCAAGATGCTTTGGGGTCGCATCCCACTGACGTCAAGTGTGGTCCTTCTGTTCAAGTAGAGCTGAACTCAGGCCCCATAAAATTATGGAAAATAAACCAAACCAAAACACAGACTTTCACTGAAAATACACTTCAAAACTAGCACATGCATAAAACTTGATTATAATGAACTGGCAGTTCAGCTGCAGATGTAATTTCAGAAAAAATTGGTTGGATACGGAAAGAAGAGTTACCTCACCCAAATTCACTATATCGAATTGAAGAGGCTTGTAAGGAAATCTGTATCGTACATCTGACTCATCTTTTGTATGAAGATGCTCTCAGGAAATGACCCTCCAAGGGAGATTTCTCAAAACAACTCTGTGGTTAACTAGCAGCTCTCTTCAGATGTTGCACTTCCCAAACTGCAATCTAAAGCCTTATTCCAGCTGCTACACAAAAGATAGTTTTGTGTATATGTACCCTGAATTCAGTTCCCTGAATTCAGTGCTCTGGGTATTTCTTGCTCACCTTCTCCTGTAAAGGCAAGGCTCTGGTTACTCAACCTCCTTTCTGTATCTCTTTTTAGGTTATTCAGTGTGTTACCTTACTCAAGCTACACACATGCATATGGAGATGGGACTGCCAGATTATCAACCCACCAAAAATGATTTCATGCATCTCAATCACCTTTTGGCAAAAAAGAAGAGAAAAGGCAGAAATATATAACCAAGCATTTCTGCTCATCTCAGCCTTCTACATTCTGTTACAGCTTGCAAAATCTTTTGAGTTAATTCAATCTAAGAATGGTAAAGATTATTCAAATCTATACAATTGCTACGTTTAGTGATGAAATGACTTACTATCAGCAGTAAGTACAGTAAACTTGATGGAACTACTTCCAAAAATAAGAATTTTCAAGAGTAGACAATTAAATCTCTCTACAATAATTCACTATTTTGAGAACACTAAGAAGCTTTTGGCTTAAATGTTTTTTTCTTTTTTTTTTTTCTTTTCCAATAGAATGTTATTTTTGGGATTTAGTCAACATACAACTGAGTGCTATTAAGAAATGGTTGGATAGTTCAGAGAAAAATACTACAGTGTCAAAGAAATCTTACTAAGCTGTAGCTGCCGAGTGCAAAAGCTCAAGAAAAGTCAGACACGAGTGACCCAGACTCCCTCCAACTGACCAGCACTGATAAAGGTTATTCAAGTGAATAATAAATGGTGACTCACACAGCATCTGGCTGGTGGGAAATTTTTTCTTGTGACATAACCTAGCCAAGAGGGAGAGGATAACTTAGTCCTTCAGGGCTGTCTTCCTTTACATTTTTGTGTGACAAGTCCCTGCTAGTCTGTAAATGTAAATATGGCTTCAAATGTCACCCTGCTGCTCTCCTCCAGTCTCAAATTCCTGCTGGGATTAGTTATGCTTAAAACAGAAGGTCAAGATAAATGCTGCAGTACTTAGCTTTAAGACAAACGTATACTACGAAATTCTGCTAAAGTCTTCAGCCAGTTTCAGCAGAAATAGCATTCAATCCTTTCATAAATAACTTAAAACTAGAATTTGGACTCTTAGTGCTGATGAGAAGGTACATCCTCACTGATGAGACTAGTAGTAAATACGCCACTTAAAAATAGCATGAGCAGATCACTGAGGATCTACCAGAATCACACACATCTGTTATTTTGCTTTAAAATGTCTAAAACAATTTAACAGTTTCCACTCGGAACAGCGATTTTACTTTGATTCCAAAAAGAAAAGACATTCAGGGGGAACTGCAAATGTTTACATCATAACTGGCAGCGATTTTTTTTTTAATACTAGCAAAATAACATCTGAAAGTTTGGCTTTTGTTGCTAGGGTAACAAAACACTGCTCCTACCATACACTGCAGGCTCCTATGAAGTTGGAGAAATATGGATGGGGAAAAAAAGCACATGTGACAATGGCATAAGCCTTTTATACTCAGAGGAACAGAAAAGCTACAGTATTGCAACGTTCAGCAAAAGTCCTAAGGAAAAGAAAATGAATGTACTACCTCCTACACTTTAATTAAGAAATGATGTAATCAGCTCAATTTATATCAATCAGAATCAGAGGTGCACAATGGCTTCAAAAGAGAAGCAGAAGAAAAACGGCAGGATCTGCCACAGGGAGGAGTTAACTGTAACTGTGCCTGAACTCTAAATCAGAGCCTGGAGAAAGGTATACGTGGGTACTTGTCAATTAAAGAACGCTTAAGTAAGAAAGCAGCACCCTGAGAATTACCTGAATTACATTAATAAGTTTCTCACAGAAACTTACACAAAAAAATAACACTGCAGACATAATTAAAAAAAAAAAATCCCAGGAAGGATGAGACAAAGTGTAAATCTGACAGAAGTTAAGCAGCAGCTTCACACGCTCACGCTTTTTTTCCCCTCAAGAAGCCCAAGACCCACGGAAAGACGCTCTCCGATTTGCACAGACAAGAAAGGGAGTCAGAACTTTGAGGTCTTCGGGGTCTTTGGTTTCGCTTTTCCACCCAAACCTCAAGGAATGACATACAGCTGTAAGACACACAACCACGAGGAGTTCCAGTTGTACTATAGCAGGGCATACATCTGTGGGGGCAATACATGCTCCAGAATCATAGGCTAGAGACCCAGACACTATGAAAAAGAAATGGATATGGGGTCGTAAAACTGTAATTATTTTCTCAGTAAGCGTCCTGTGTCCCAGTAAGTAACAAGCGTCTTATTAAGCGATCATCAGCTTATGTTTTGAATTAAAGTCGCATCGGTTGGCTGTCAGGGAAGCTGCCAGCCCGGAGGGCCCGGCGCGAGGAGGAGGGAGGCCCTCACCGTGCGCCTCACAAAGGCCCCACTGCTGCCGGCAGCGCAGGGACGAGCAGGACAGCGCAGGAACCGCGGGTTACTGCAGGCAAATCGCTCCCACACGAGACACGCTTCCCGTTCCTCAGAAAAGAAAAGGAAGGGTGACCAAGAAGGAGTTCATTCACATACAAGGCCCTCATCTACCCACACACAGAGAAAGATCAAAAAGAAAATCCCGAGTCTCCAAAATGTAATACAGAAATTTTAACTTTGTAAAAGTGGATACTCTCAAGCTCCCAATTTCTCTTCTGACACAGAAACGTAAGAGATAAAGCAATTCCTCCCCAAACAGAATTTTGGCTACAAACGAGCATGAAATGGCTGATCTTTAGAATGGAAAACATACAACAAGAACACCTGGACTTCTCAAAATACCCGTTCAGAAGATTACAGGATAATGGTAACAAGGGAATTAAAATACCCAACTGTATCTCCAATCTTGGCTTTTATCTGATAGTAAAGCTCATGTAAAGAGAATCCAAAATAACAGAAACTTCACCTACATCACTACAACTATTAGCACTGAAAAAGCCAGTGTCATGGTAAACAGCTCAGTTTGTTCCAGTGATGACCAAAACTAAAAGCAGATTTAATGTATGTTATAAGCTCTGTATCATGTTTCACCTAAAAAAAAAATCATATGTTTCATGTCAAAAATATTTTCAGACAATAGTTCTCAAACAAAAACAATTAGGAAAAAAATGATTGATTTCTTTTATTAAAGTGGATGTTCTTACTTATATCCACTGTCATTTTTAAAACTATAGTCTTTTTGACAAATTTAATAATATGGTTGACTAACACAAATCACCCTCCTTGATTTCAATCAAAGTTCACAGATAAGACACCCGTTACATATACTCCATGTGAAACCTTATCATTTCTACCCAGCTTCTCCATCAGAAGCACCCTGCTCAGCAACGTAACTCCACATATGCTTTCCCTTTAGTCAGAGCACTAAGTGGACAAATGTTTACAATACCCTGGAGAAGAGCTGGGAACTGGTGCTTCTTTCATCCCAGCCTTTGTAATGATGAAAACATGCTTTTTCTAATTTAAAGTCATAAAATGCAAATGAATCCTAACAGAGTGTCAGTTTGTTTGACTAAGTTGGGTACTACATGTTATGGGTAATGCAGATGATACTTTCCTAATTTTGAAAATGAATTCTTGGTTACTGAATTAATTTCCTCCTTTATTTATTTTTCTAAAGTCGGAGCCAATAACCTGACATTTGAGTATTATACAAATTCTTAAAAATGTGAATTGCCAGTTACATTCCAGGTTGAGAACACAAGTAAATCATTTTTTTCTGATAGCAATTTTCGAAATTTATTTTTTGCTTGCATGTATTGGCCTCCGGCACGAAGTTCTGCAATGCATGGAAAAGCATTTTCAGAGAAACTAACGTTACAGATGATAACCAAAACTCAGCTGTTTAAATTTTGAACAAAGAAAAATATAAAGTGATTGTTTATCCACTTCACTTCCTGCATTGCTTAGAAAGCTATATTGAGTCATTCTAAACACATTAGGTAACACATACACACTGTTCTGCTACAAATCATTAAAATTGCTTCGTTTTGGGGGTGGAAAACAATTGGCATAGTAGTTGAGTGCCTGCTTTCCCATATGAATTAAACTTCAACCATATGTCTACTGTCAGGGCAATTTTACCCTTCAAGAACACCACCAGTCCCGGTAGTTCTCCAAGGTTTTGTGCTCTTATCTGTGGACGCTGTCATTTAGTTGCCCATTCGTTGACCATTTGTGCTCATTTCCCACTTCAGTGAAAAGCACAGCAGGTGACTACTTTGGGATGTAATTACAGCAACCATCCATCAGCAACAGTCTCCAAAGCCTTCACCGCTCTGCTGTAGGGCTGGGAAGTTTCACCTACGTGGAGCTTCCAGACATTAATGGCCTGTGGTTGAACTTGAATCAGGGTCTCGCACACGGCAACATATTTTGCTACCAGCTGAGCCTCCAGGCCAGCCAAAGGTCTCTTCTGTCTGAAGGGATATCCAGATAGCATTTGCATACATGTTAAACTTTCCGATCATCATTGGGATTCTTTAAAATACATTTTTGAACAACTCTCAGTTTTATTTTATTTTATTTTTTTTTGTGAGAAAAGGGAGAGGAATATGGAGTGTGAATTTGAAGCAGACTTCAATGAAAGCTCTGGACCCAAAACTATTGTTTTCTTAGAGTACACATCTGGTTTTCCCCAACATACTGCCAGTTCTGTAACTCAGTTTAATACCCAGCTGGGATAATGTAAAACTAGCATATAACCTAAATTAAATGCTAGAAGCACATTTTTTTGTTCAGTAATACTTGTATGCACTAAGTTCAACTTGACTAACATTCTACCCACATACCGAAAACTTTGTATCAATGAAGGGGGAAGAGGGAGGGGAAAATCACACCCCAAGCCAGGCACTGTGCGTGTGTGGCCACGCAATTGGAAACCAGAACTAAAGCTCACCAGAGCGGCATAAAATTGTGCTTTTAAAAGGTTAAAATTACTTATTTTTTTACAGTCAAAAGGCAAGTTTTTAAAGCAAAGACATTTAAAATGTGGTTTTCTCAGAACATCAGAAAGGAATTATCAAAGAGTCTAGCACTAGCATGTTACAGGAATGTTCCCCAGGCTGTTGACAATCTTTTCCCTGACCAGCTTGAAACTTTCCTCTTTCTAGTCCGTGGGAAGTACAAATGTCTAGTAACAAATTTTTTATTCTTAGGACACTAAGCATACTGCAGTGCATGGAGGAAACTGCTGAACAAAGAGTGCTGAACCTACAGAATACTCTTATATATAAAAGCATCTTCTTTTGGCAACTCTGATGGCCAAAGCATAAATCAAAAGGCAGGCAGCAGTAAAAGTGACAACCTGATAATGTTCTCCTGAAGGCTGCTAATAGGTAAGCGTGAAGCAAGTACCACTGCAAGCTCAGTTTGAAAGCAATTGGTAAAATGGGACTAAAGGAGTTTAAAGAAGTGTCTGTAGAAGTTATTCCTTCCTCCAGTCCATTAATGCAGATTTTTATTCACACAATAACTTTGCATCCTACAGTCTGACTTTGTATAGCTGGCTGTTCTTATGGAAATGCATAAAGGCTTAAAATGAATTCAGCATTTTAGAAAAAACATTTGGACTTGATCAGATCTGGTCCTGATACAAATTACAGTACTTACAAACCAGATTTGCAGTCCTCACGTGGTTTCTGAGACTGTCTTGGGAACATAAAATGCCAAGATGCTATTAATATAAAGATTCCATATAGCATATACTCTAAAAAAGCATTACTTTCATATCTAATACAGAACATACTATTTTTTTTTTTTCTGAAAAATTCAACATTAGACAAACAAATCAAGATCATTAAGGCAGCCACCCTGCATGACCCTGCTGCCCTATACCAACCAGTGAGACTGCCTGCACTCACTGAATTGCTCCAGCAGGGCCACAAAGGCAGCCTTGGGCCCTAAATGCAAGGTTAATAAGGGAATTCTGGAAATATTTCCTCTTACATTTATAATTCTTTCCTAACAACCAATAGGTTCTTAGGAACCTATTTTCTTCCTAGGTACCAACATTTTGTTTTGGAAAAATCTTTGTATCTTGCTGTAATCACAACAGTCAAAGTGCAAGGACTCCAAAATTGCATACTCCAAAAGTGATCTCATGACCTCCATTAAATCCATGTTTTATGCTTTGGGTTGCGTATATGGGGGAAGGGAGGAAATGGGGGTTGAGGAGAAGGAGGTAGCAAATGCTACTTAAGTATTTGCCACAGCAAGAAGATAAAAGCATAGGAAAGAAATAAAGAAGTAAAAGAGAACCCCTGAGGGGACAGAATATTTACAGCTTACAAGCTATTCCCTCTGATACTTTACATATTTATCTACCTACCGATGTGCCTACTGCATTTTCCCACATGTACAATTTAGAAATTAGATCACGCAAAGCACAAAGAAACCCATTATATAGTAAATAAGCCACAGAGGAGATAAACAACAAAATGGCACTGGAAAAGATTAAGTTAAAAATGTCTTCTCCTTTCAACCACAGCCAGATTAAGAAAAATCTTTAGTAATTATCCACCTTAGCATTTGAGATAAATAATAAACCACTATACATTATAGAGTGTGAGTAGCCAGCGTTATAAAACAGCAATAATAGTTAATTAGATATTAAAGTTTAAATGTTGGCAGACGGGATCTAACAGGCACACTGTGAACAGCTAAACTTTTCTAATAGTTTCAAGAGTCTATGCTTTGTGAAGAATTTAATCTGCAAAATACATGCAAATGAAAATTTCTAGCCATTTTCGTAACAATGACAACCTCCTATATATGACCAACCAGGGGTTTAGCTTAATTGCCCCAGTGTGCAGACAGCTGGAAATAATGAGATGAAGGTGACTATGAAATCGAACACATGAGCTACGTACGGCGAACACACAGCACCCTGTGCCAGCACATTTGCTGCGTGCAGATCACACCGAAGGTCTTCCACCTGGTAACGAAGAGAAGAAAACTTCTGCATCATCCAGGGGTGAGCTTCTGCCTGCAGTCCCCAGATTTTTTTTATTAGGGCTCAATGATACAACACTTTGCTTGTCGACACAGCTGGGGAGCAGACCTGAATGGAACGGTGAATTCAGCTGCAGCGTTTGCCACTTCACAGACCCCTCAGGCTGCAGTTCATTTGCAGATTTGTCAGCTGTTCTTGCCTTCCGAAATGCCACGCATCTCCTGAGCAGCTGTGGCAAACATCAGCTTCGCTCTGCCTAATGACCTGCTGGATGGCTCATCATGGGTCCACGCTAGGCTTTTTGCTGAATATTGTACGAACACCCAAATGTCAAGAGGTAACGCAAAGAAAAAACAAACCGCTTTTTTTGGTGATAGCCATAAATAACACTTACAAGGGAAATACTTTAATTTGAACCTTTGACAACCTTTGATATTTCTTTTCTAGGTTCAAAATTTGTTGCAGTGCTAATTTCTACCATTGTAAAAATGTCCTGTCTTTGTGAACCAAACCACTGGTGACATTTACTATGGTCTTTTCAGAGACCCCCACAGGCCAGCCCTAGCCCTATTACATGTGTTTTTTACAAAGAGCTCCTTTGAGAGCACGAGCAAGTTCTGTACAGACTGATGCGTGTCTTTAAACCATTACGGATCCCATTACATAAAACATAGCTGCAGTTGCTGACTTTCATAAATGAATTTCTAATGCATTAGGGCACGGGAAAACAGCTATGTTATACAGTTCCCTTTGGACTTTTCAGGGTGTCTGATGAGCAAGAGAGCGAAACAGCAGCTACCTACCGAAACAGAGAAGCACTGTCGCTTCTCTTGTGCACTACAGGATGCTGTCGTGAACAAATCCGCAACTGAAGCTGCACACCCCTTTCTATTTTCCAACAATAAGCAAACTATGTATTAGAATCCTTATTAACAATACCACTGGTAAAGGTCACTTCTTCAAGACAGGTAAGAAGTGCTGATCTTCATGAAGGAAAGATGAAATGAAAATAATTTAACATTGCAAAAAACGTCTGAAATTTCTTAACTTGTTAATAACAAAGAAATAACGAGTACTTGGACACTGCAAACAACAAAATGGCTCTGTACTGAAGGAGATAACGGTGCACGTGAAAATTACTCAGTGTGGACACAACTATAATAATGGCACAAGAATGAACCTGAAAATGTGTATTCATATGCAGGGAATGTGCATCTCAGTGTTCGCACACATTTTAGCTATCTATCTATCTAAAGAATCTAAAGTAAGGATGCAAAGAGAGACAGAAATTCCATTAAAGAGATTAAGAGAGAAACTCGAAAGTTCAAAGCGACCCAATCTATTTGATTCTCAACAGAGTACCTTCAGGATAAAAATTATGGTGGAATATTGATGACAGTCAATAAAAAATAATAAAAAAACAGCTGCCAAGCACTGCTGTAACTTTAGTTATACAAAACAGGGTAAAAATGTATTACTGTACACAAAGATAAATACTGGGCACAGTGGACAAGATTTATATCTTGATAAATAGCTGAAAAAATTGTAGACATGTTTATGAAATATTAGATTCGAAGATAATTCAGCAGCAGATAGATCTGCAATTAATTTTTTTTGTGCCAGATTCATTAAAAACTTAGAGGGGGGAGGAAAGTTCTATATTGAGACACAATTTGAAATAGTTAAAATCTGAGAAATTACACTTAGTTCTATATGTAAATTACAAAGTACATCAGCAAGTGATGTACTTATAAACAACAA
Source organism: Anseranas semipalmata (assembly GCA_013399115.1). Lineage (NCBI taxonomy): Eukaryota > Metazoa > Chordata > Aves > Anseriformes > Anseranatidae > Anseranas > Anseranas semipalmata. The sequence goes on from VXAA01002392.1 coordinate 419,716, forward strand.
AAGCTTCATTCATGCATACAGCTTAAGCCACTTGACCAGGAGTTATCTTTTAAATGTTATCTTTTAAAACCTTCCATAGGAATATTTTAGGTATACAGATAAAATTCAACATAATCATATTCATCACTGGAGAGAAAAAAAAGGAAAAGCAAACATTAGTTTTATTGTTTTTACTGGGACTGGAAATTAGATTTCAGATTGAATGGAAAGGACAAACAATATTTGGTCTTATGTCTAAATATGTTTGTTCATTGGTGGATAACTGCGAAGGGCTCCGTCCAAGGAAAACAACGAGCCCGACCTAACAAACCAAAGGGTGAGAGGATTCAGTCTGTGCGATATTAAGGATACAAATCATGTTAAATTACGTGCTAATAAAGAGACAGCTCTGAGCTTCACAGACCACAAATTTCTCACGCTGATCCAATCTTCTAATGTTTCTGGCCTCGGTCCTTGTCTGGGCGCAGCTGCCTCGCGCTGAAGTGCTAGCAGCTTTTGGCCGCCCAGCAAGCACGGCCAGGCCCCGCAGTGCAGCGTGGGTCCTGTGGGTCCCGTGCGCAGGCCCCCTGCTGCCCCCCGCCACGCGTGACGCCCGCACCCCACCGGAGCCGCTCTCCCTCCAGCAGGCTGCGTGCCGACCAGCACCTGAACTCGCAACCATCACCACCGGGGGCGAGCAGCGGCTCGTGTCAGGTGCGTGTGAGAGAATCTACCTTTGGAACTGCCCGGTTAGCCGGTAACACACGGGTTTTGGACTTCTACTTAGCACGGCTGCCATACAGACCAGGATGGAGAAGCCCGAGAGAAAGAAAAGCACGTACCGTTTTTTAAAGAGTGCAATAAAACCTTCAGAAAGTTGATTTACAAAACATGCCAGGCAACTTGGAAAGCCGAACCAGTTTTAATATCACGATGACGGAGTATTAAAGGCAAATGAAAGGGAAGATGATTTTGCTTCAAAATGTAATAAATAATAGATAAAATCTATCTTAGACCACAAAAGTACAAAAGAAAATGAGTAATAAGCTGCTAATCTCCTGGACATTTCCAAGATTTTACTCACTCAATGGTAACAGAAGTGAATGGTCCCAAAATCTCTTTAATAGGATATAATTTCTATTGGTCAACTATGACTAACACTGCTAAAAGCACCAGATTAATGATTTTTTGGAATTAGACAAATTTTCCTGACTTTAGAAGTTCTGCTTTCAATTTCTTTAACAGCATTATTGTCTATTTTTATAAAAAGCCAAGAACTTAAAATGAAGAATATTTAATACCTATGTTGTTGTTACTTTCTTGATTTACAGGGCAGCACCATCACCAAAAATTTATTCGAAAACCTTAAGGATTTTGAAATATCTGGCTAATGGGTGAATAATTGCCGAGTAACTCAATGACGTAAGTCACTGGTATCCCAGGTAAATAGGAACTGCCCAGACACAGAATGTTCCCAGCACAGAGGCCAGGACTATGGAAACTGGCTCAAGAGAAGCTGCGCGTTTTTGGGAACGTGATGCAGAGGAAGGACTGGTGGAAGGACTCCTGTGGGACAGGCTGAACTGAGGGAATATTCAAAGGCTATGAAAGATTTATTACATAATGAAACCACCTGATTTTTTCTATGTAAGACACATTGCGTTTTCAATTTAAATAGATACCTAAAGGGCGTTATCTTTTCTTCTGAAACATTTAGAGTGCTATCATCAAAATAAAGAATTTTGCACTAACCTGGGAAAGCATTGCAGCCACAAGAACAACAAAATACCGAGCAAATAAAATGACAGATCAGTACAGAAGCCTTGACCAAATATTCTGAAGGACAGACCACTGAGCCCAATTCCCAGTATTGCTTAAAGGCAGAAGTGAAGGGAGAACAAGTCACTTTTCCCTCTATAAATGGGGAAAACCTTCAAATTTAGAATTATGTACTAAACGTTCCTGTTTTACAGGACATCCCCAGCTACAGTATCAGGTTTTGCCAATATTTATCTTTGCAACTGAAGAAAAATGGTTCTCTTCTGCAGCACAGCTGGGTGCTGGGCAGCACCCGGCCCCGCTGCATCCACATCGAGCCTGTGCAGTTCACTCCAGCTGGGCACCCACGGGCTGGCTCAGCACGGACCTGAAGCTTAAGCTCCAGGTGGTCCCTGCGTCTCAGACCTTGTTTCCAGAGCAGAATACAATGCCGTCCTACCCAGCATCTAACTAAATACTGCCAAGTATTTTTTACAAACTTCATAATTTACTGCTCTGTGTTCTTTTATTGTAATCATAACCTTTTTCATTAGCTTGTAAATTAATGATGTGAAAAAACAAAAAGCATGGATAAAGAAGATATTCCAAAGTTGTCATGGATATTTTTTTAATAAAAACATTTTGGAAGCAAGTATTTATTTTAGCTGAAAACAAATGGCTCCAAGTTCCCTTGCTTCTTTTACATGCAACTGTAGGCAACTGCTAGATGAATGGAACATTCTGCAGCTACCTAACGAGAAACAAATACTTCTATTACAGTTCTGAAAATTAAAACCAAACTCATTAGAAGACACAAAGACACAGGCTATTTCTGCTAGCAAGGATGCAAAGAATCTATGAAGTACTTCTGCAGCCTTTGGACTTCAGTTGGCCATAAACAAGTTCTTCTCAAGGAGGACTGCATTTACTGTACAGGGATATGTACCTTAGCTAGAATCTTTGTTTAGGAATTTGTACATCAAAAAACACTACTGAAAACCTGCACGAAATTGCCACATGACAACATAAAGAGCAGATTATTCAGACTGTAAAGCAAGCCCACGGAAATCAAGGAGTACCAAATTTACCATCACTAGGGCGAATTTAAATCCTGCCCTCATGGGTGGCCACCCTATTAAATGAATGAGAAGGAGCCTCCGTGGATGAACAGTTTGCAATCCTGCTCCTCAGCCACACTGGTCCTACAGCCCATTGCTGGTGTGCAGCCTGCTAGGACAATTCTGTATTAACAGAGAAAATCATAAAATGGGCACTTCCTAACCTATCCATCCTTGTTTCTTATTTTTAGTGGCACACTGGAGACAAGAGAGGCTGCCAATAAGGCAGCAACTATGAGCCATGGGATAAATATCAGGGGAGTTCCAGTGACAATGTTAGCAACTGATAAAGCTATAGAACTTCCTTTTTTTATTTTTTATTTTTTACAGAATAGGTATCAATCTTGAAAGAGATTGACATGTTATTTTACATCACATGCTATATTACATATAGCAATATGTAATGCACATACTCTTACAAAACACTCACCAGTGGTGTAGGCTGTAGCTAAAATTATCACAACAAAAATACTAAAGACAAACATAACATAAATGTTGAAAAAGAGCCTAGTGGTTTCCTCTGGGTTTTATCCCCTTTAGGGTCTCCTAAAAATACCAACCATCATAAACTAGCTATTGTATTTCAGACAGCTATATATTTTGCTGACCATTGTTGTTTAATATATTACACATATATGTGTGTTGTGCTTATAATTTAAAATAAACAAGTGACTTCACTTTGTCAGCTAAATGAAAAGGCTCCTGAAATGACTGCATTTGCAACATAGAAAAGGAGAATTCATTCATCTGAAACATAATAGGGAAATCAAACGCATCCCCAAGATTTTGGAAAACAACGACCACAAATTTCTGTTCACTAAGAAGCACACGACGTTTGGATACGGGGGGAACTGCGCAGCAACCTGCACACGTCAGCGAGCTCTTAAGTTCCAGGTGAACGTGCAAATCCAGTGACCTTCGTGTAACTGGTTCAAACTGACATGGGCAGGGGACTGAAGACTTTGAAAGAATTTCCCTACGTAATTCTATGCATAGCAAAATACATTTTGCTAATTGTCCACAGAGGAGGAACTGGAAGAGTTTTCTGTTATTAGTCATAAGCTCCTCTGCAAAGGAGGGCTGAGATGTGATCTCAAGCAAAGCAGAAAAGGAAACAAGCCATTTTCCTCCAAAAGCAAGAAAGCTTCTTTGGCTTCTTCCCCAGCAAAAGCAGGACAAAATCTATCAGGAATCAGAGCAAAGGCTCAAAAATGCAAACAAGAAATCCAGGATTCATAAGTTCTTATCTTTGTTCCCTACTCACTTAGGTGATCTTGGGCAAATCATTGCTTCCATCTCCTTACCTGTACGATAAGGTTGTTACTACTTCCTTATGGGGACTTTTGGAGAAGGGGCTGACATAAATGCTCAAAAGATGTCAAGCACGGGTACGAGCTGCTACCAGCAGCCACAGACATCTGGCAGCAGCTCCACTGTCAGTGGAGTCAGAGCTGCACTTAAAAACAGATTTAAAATGGGAAAAAAATCCCTATCCCCCTGGAAGTAGCTAACCAATTAGTGTATGCCCCTGAATTTCCTCTGTGCTTTGTTTCTCTCTATTTTTATAGGATCCTATGAATCTGTGCTTCAGCTGAAATTTATCTGTGGCTATATACTTCTCCATTGTTGGAAATATTCATATAACCACAGCCTGGGACTTCAGGTTTGCCGTTAACCACTCTGCGAATTCGAATGTCAGTAGTCAAAATTCCACTACTACATGGTAGGTGCACACAAACCTGGTTACGTTTTTGTACTGTAAATATAATTGCCGTTAAAAAGACATACCAACAAAGAACTGTACGTGGAAGGGACAATGTGCGATTCAAAGAAAATGTCCTCATTAATTCCTGCACTTTTGAAATTATAACAACACTAGGAGCTTCTAATACTACACAATATCTGCAATCAGTCCCTCGAGATTCTTCCTGAGGTCTGTTAAAATGCTAAAGGTGGAGTAACACCAAATATCATCAATAAGGTACGCTGCAACGACTGCTGAAATGCAAAACTTATGGCTTTCAAATCATGCACCACTGAACAAAAATAGTTTTGCTTTAAAACTGATGATAACATAACTCATAGACTGTATCTCCAACAATATTGGTTATCCTGTTAAAAAGAGGAAAAGTTTGCGAGCAACGTGTTCTCTCATGTAATGTAAACGCTGCATTCAGCTGAGGGCAGGCAATTCCAATGTGCTAGTTAGGATTATTCGGACAGCACTTAATTCGCAACTGTAATGAAAAAACAAACCAACACAAAATCTGTGCAGACAGAAAAACAAAAGCTGACACACACATGCATTTATATACGTAACAGAAGGTTTTTCTACTATTTCAGATGCTCTTATATCCATTATATTTGCTGAATATTTTGTGGTACATTACTGCATGCACAGTGATACTTTCAAAAGGTTACTTCTAGGAAGTTTCTAAAAAGCACATAACTTTCACCTTAATGTAATTAAGTCCAAAGAAAGAGTCCATGTTTTTGAAATCAAAAAAATCAGTTTTGTCTGGGGAATCGTTGTTTAATTTAGCATACTTTGTGGTCTAAAGCTTCATTTTTTTCTCCTCACTGCTCTGCTTACAACACCTGGTCTGTACAAATTCTTCTTCTCATCATCTTTATTTTGTTTAACTTTTTCTCTCATTTTCCCATAGTTTGAGAGTCTTCACGACTTTTTTCCACAACAACTCTCCGAGAGCAAATATGTCAAGGTTTATAAAGCATTTGTTCTAGCCAACACCCAGTCCGTATGTGTTTTACAGCACTGTGTAGAAAAAACTTTGTAAGAATAAAAGGGCTTTATGTTCTGCTTCATTTCTCTCTTTGATATTATTTTCCTTTTCAAAGGTGACTTGCAAGAATAGCAAATAGAAGGGCAAAAATCCAGCCGGGGATGTTCTTTTCGTGACAACAAAACCATCTCCTCTCCCCTCTCCCTTGGCCCTCCCAGCCCCGGGAACAGTGCTTAGCATAGCTCCAACCTATGAAAAATTAGGAACAAATGCTTACATTTGTCAGAGTGAAAGTATTTCCAATACTCAGTTTTTTTATAGGGCATAAGTATATATATGCATACTTAGACATATTTCACTAGCTTGCCCAATTAGGGAAAGTGGTTCAATGTGCTCTTAATTTCTCTAAAATTTTTTTTTTTCCGAGTCCTCATGTTGTCAGACATGCATATTTTGCCAATTTGAACCAATTTCTACCTCCTTCCAAATCCCACGGGGCACTTCACACACATTTCATTTCTGGACTCCGACTCCTGAGCAGACATACAGAGGACTGTAAAGGAGTTTTCAGAGCGTGTTTGGGAATGCTTAAACGTTGAACTGATAAGGCAGAAAGGATGCAGCCAGGAGCGTTAGTACTGCAGCATTTTGTCAGCTGCAATGGAAAACAAGAGAAGGTAATCCACTTCTAATCACATCCAACTTAAGATTTGCTTTGCTTGAAGTGCAGCATGAAGTTTCAATGAAAAACACCACAGTACCGTGTACCTTAGTAATGTATCACCCTGAGCTGACACACCGCACAATGACAAGCAGTAACCAAATACTGGATTCAACTACTAACAACCACTGAGCCTACCAAGTAGAAAATACTAAGCAATTAAAATAATGAGATTTTTGTAGCTGGAGCTGAAAATTCCAAGGTCTGATCCAGCTCCTGTCAAATCAATGGCAAAATTCCCAACTGTCTGAAATGGAACAGCATGAAATAAAAGCATGAAGGGTAAGATTACCGATATTTGCAGATCGATTTACTCAAAAAAACAGTTTAGCTGAGAATATGAGCTCCAGATACGTCAGTTGGGACACTTGAGACAAGCTGGGGAAACCCAAGATGCCCCCCCAGAAGCTGTGGTAGCATGATGCAACCCCCAGAATTAAGGCAAACAAAGGAAGCTGTATGCTGCCCCAGTCCAGTACAACTTCTTTCTGCAAGTGCATAGCTAAATACTGCTGCTTTAGTATTCCGCTCTCTGCCTCCTGACTCCCTGTCTTCTGAGAACATTATTAGGAAAGCTATAGCCACAGACAAGTTAAGATATAATATATATACACGCGCACACACAAAAGCTTGGATCTGTTTTTTAACTGCAGAGCGACACATCCCGCAAACAGGGGGTTTGTACTGAGAGTTTTGTTGCTCTTTCTGACACTGACTAAACAGACAAAGCAAACCAAGTGACACTTCTGGTCGGCTGGAATTACTCAGTCATGGCTCAAAAACCCTGCTCTTACCATGCAGAGTATGCTGTCCCGTATAGGGAAATGTAAATACTTAAGAGAGTCTATCTATAACAGGGCACAGGCCAAAAATTTTAAGTGGATTAGCTAAACTATATTAAATCCCTCAGCAGACACTCTCATTCATAATTCAAATGACTTTCATTAAATTCAATCTAATTTGACTCAAAAGTGAATCAAGATATATGAATTAAATACACTCGAATTCTGTAAAATACCGTCCACACATGGGCTTATTATAGTTTAAAATAATCCACTAAGTGTATACCTTTCAGTTAATTTAGATAAGCTTTTAGAAGTATCTTGTACAGAGAAGCCACGCACACAGGTTCTCTCTAAAGGACAAGTTCAGTAGAATTATCAAAGGTATTCTCGTACATGAATCTGCAATTTTTGGATTCTGCTTGTAAAACATAATATAAAAATGAATCTATTCACATTTTTAACACAGACTGATGCACACCACGATCACCTGCTATAGCTACGTCTTTACTGCTGGCAATGTTTATTAAATACTTGTTGCAGGCATCTCTGGATGTAACATCCACCCAAGTCATCTTCAATAAATGCAATGAATCTCACACTTGCCCCGTTATTGTTCGGTCTTCCAAGTCAGCAAAGAATTGCCAAGATTTGTAAAAATTACATGGGAAAGGGTTGGTTTTTTTCCTGTAATAAATCTGACCTTCCAGAACATCATCTTAAACATTATTGCAATCAATGTCCACAGCAGACATTTCCCTCTAATGCCATTGCATTTCCCTCTCCATTAGCGAGCTTTATTTGTTGTATACAGTAACCCCATGTCCACGGACTGTAATTTTCCACTTTCACTCTGTCCCCCTCTGAGACTGCCACAGAAGAGGCCTCCCTCACATCACCAGCCTTCTGTAATAACGCCTGGACCATGCTCTGCTTTGATACTTTGGAAGGCAGCCAGTTCCAGCTGTAACTCTATTAGCACTGTATATTACCTCTATCCAAACAAATCTCTCTGGGTATTCCCCTCGCTCCGGGAGGCAAATGTGCCTGGAATGTGGGAACCGATGCCAAAAAAAGCCCAGGTCTGGAGTACGAACCAGCACCGTCCATTTTATTCCAAATAGATTGACTATGCCCCTGAGGTAGCAGCACGGGTGACACACGGAACCTGCAGGGGACACACTGCTGTCTTCCTCTGTCTTTCACACCTCCAAAATGCGAGGTTCAATAAAAGAGAGAAGGGAAAGTCCTGAGGCCACATCCTGAATTGTCACTAAACCCCAAGGAAGCAGCCCACTGCTCTATAAATCAGCGTATGACGGGAGAGCACAAATTCCTAACTGTATGACGGTGTACAGTAACAATATTCGCACACGGATCTCAAATCTACTTAATTGATACCATCTAAAGCACAATACAGCCTTCCAAGTGTTAAAAGCAGAGAGAGCCAAGAGCGCTTATGTCTCACGTTTTCCATTTATCAACTTAAAATCCCTTTTGAAATGCTGTCAAAACAAAATCTAAAAAACCTCTGGCTACCTACAAACCTCCTGCAGTGAATATCCTAACCTAACCATCAAGCACGTCTACACATTTTCAACATTCTGAGAAATTACTAAAAAATTTCATTAACGGAGTCATTAAATGTTTAAGTTTTCCTTTTCTCTGAGGAAGTTGATGCCTGTTCCTGATGACGAATTATTTTCTAGGAGAGTCCTGGGCTCTGTTTCTAGTTTCAAACACTTGTAGCTAATGGCAGCAAGAAATAACTACACAAAAAATGTTCAAAAGCAAACCATCGTTTAAATACATTATGGTTTCATGTCAACACATTCTGTTACACAGAAACTGGAACAAAACCAACTACGGTTTTCAATGAATCAACCTACACAAATACAACAACCGGAGCCGTGTGGGAACAACACGCAGGTTTTGTGCAGGTTATGTATTGCCGATACCCGTACTTTGACAGCTACAGTCTCATGGGTTTTCATTTACTAACAGGCAAAGCCAAGCCCCCAAAGCTCAGGACTGAGCTGCGGCTCTCTTGTTTATCTTCCTCACTCTGTAGCTGCCTTCCTAGGCACAATCCCAAGTTAGAGGTAACTTCTACCTTTTAAAAGAAATGTTCAATGTCGTTGTCAGCATTTTTTACAGGAGAAACATTAACATAATTTTAAATATTCAAGGAATATGAGTGCAATAGCAATGAGAAGCATTCCTTGTCCACTATGCAGAAAATCGTAGGATAGACAAAGCACAATCGCCTGCTGAGATCGCTGCTGGAGGAGGATATTTGTCCTGCTCTTGCTGTCCTGGGCCTCTTTTGGCCACGTTTCACCTTTGCCAGACTTGCAACTGATGTACAGTTGTTTCTGAGACTTTGCTAGGGTGTTTCTCGGAACTAATAAACACCAAACCCATTTTCTTGACTCATTATGGCTTAAATTTTATTTTCCACTAATTCTGGTAGGGATGGGTTTCCCATAAGGCATTAATTCCCTGTGCTACCTAGGCTCTCCAAGATTTCTGTTTCTGTTTTAGCATGCAATAAAGGAATATTTTTGCTTGCAAGGAACACTGTCATTAGGAGAGAAGCAACGAATCACGCTGTCTATTGGAGTTGGTATTATTCCGCTTTGTATGGCAGACTATTACCAATAGACACTTCTGGAAGTTGCAACACAAAACATTTTTTCCTATAGGATTTTTTTAACGCATACAAAATAAAACATTCCCATTTCTTCTAGTACTTTGTTAGCTGGGTTTTCAAAAGAATCACTTCATGGAAAAGATGGAAGTTATTAGAATTTCTTTTTTGTTAAATTTTCAAGAACACAAGGTTAAAGTTGAAAGATGCCACTGCTATTGTTGGCTAGCTGCTTGTGAGTTGTCTGAAACAATGTATGGAGAAGTTGTTCTGCAAAAACGGCCTTTCATTTGGATAACTGTAACGAAGACTTGTTTGGCAAGTGTTTTCACAGGAAAAAGCTTAACAAATACGATTTTTTCCATAAAAAGACACAAACTGAAAACAGAGATAACAGTATGCACGTCTATATGTACCAAAAAAAAAAAAAAATTGTAAAAGCAGAAAATGAAAAAAATTATGCCACTAAAGACCCTTTAGCTCCTACACAACCCTCCTTAAGAAGTACCTTTGATGAGGTGCTCAGCTTCTTCAAAGCCTGAACCCAGTGACTCTGGTGACTCTGGGTATGGTCCAAAGCTCATCTTTTCATTTAATGCCAAGATTTGAAACGTCAATTCAGTACAGCAGACAGACACACAATGCCAAAAAAAATTCTTTAGCAGTTCTCTAGCACCCTGCTACTGTTACTTTGCCCTTCTACATCCAGCTGCAATGAATCTCAAAGCCCGTACAGACATTAGTTAATTAGGCCTTACAATTTGGACACAAAACCACTGCATGTTTGCATCAGTTTTCATTGCATTACTGCAGTGATGTTTCAGGCAAACGGTGATTTAATTGGTAAGTAAATTCATTTGAATTGAAATTGTATGTTGAAAATGCAACATTTTAAAAGGGAAAGGGGCTTCAGCCAAAGGGAACCTTTAACTCCCCAAATCTTACCCTCTTGTCACAGCTAGCAGTCCCAGCAAATGATTTCAGCTTCTCTCCAATTCCCTCAAACTAGGGCAGATGGACTAAGGATAAAGAGAAATGACACAAGTGCTGTTCTTAAGGAAGCAAGGATAGGTTAAAGATACGGTTTGAACCCTCTTAGTATCCCCTTCTCCCACCTGTAAATGCATGATGTGTCATGCAAAGGCAGTATTTTTCTTTTTTTTTTTTTTTTAAGCACACTTACTATTTTAAACTAGTAATGCAAACTATTTTGAAAGGATTCAGTCCTAATTGTGCATCAACAAACCCTACAAAGCAAGATTTCACATTCAGCTGTAGATCAAGGAATTGAATTTTGCTTCAACTTTGTTTTATATAAAATGGATTAGGCAAATATCTTCTATATTTTTATTCCTGTTCTAATGGGAGTACAGGAATAATTACAGACACAAGTAGAACTCAAGTCTCCTTACTCGGAATTCTCTGTCCTCAGTTATTAGCTTGTACATCACCTGTACATAATTGCATGCATTACTATCCACACGTAATTGAAAATGTGTTGATAACCTATTTTTATCTGCAGAGAGATAAACAACGCTTACAAAAATAATTCTCCTCACTCCCCTGCAAGCCTAACAGCTAGTGCTACGGAAATACATGACAACATCCAGAAAAAGCATCTCCTCATTGAAAACAATTCCTTTTTTTTTCTTTTGTTGTATATTTGAATATGGGAGGAGGAAAGTTTATAGTCTGAGCTCTCTTTTGGCAAAAAGCTACCCCTAGTTTGCAAATGCAAGTTTGGCTACCACAGGCTTGCTCACAAGCTCGTTATTGTCTGCCTGAGGTCTGTGATAAAACAGCATAAAATGAAGACCTGAGCACAAAGCTGCTATGCGCTGTTGGTAAATTAATTTGTGGCAGAAAAGGTTACTATCCAAATCTAGAGAGACCTTCAGTGTCTGTTTAAAAACATCCAGCTTTACCTTCGGTGTCCTGCCTGAGGCAGCTGGATGTTGAATGTTTCTTGTCTGAGAGCATTTAATACAATTTACAAAGACTGAACTAGCTAAGCAGATGTATCCAATTCCCCTCAAGTGATTTTACAAAATGAATTTAATTCGTCATGAGTGTTTTGAATGACTCCTCCCCCCCAAAAAAAGAAAAATACCAGAAATCTAGAACTTCCACACAACTTAACAGTAACAGATCATATCTATAAACAACTCATAACGGGGAAAACAGTTCTCAGTTCAGTCGCTGTCATATTTACTAGTGAAAAAAAGAGTATGTTAAAGTAGTTCGCAATACTTTCAATCAAAACATACCGGTTACAGAACATATTTCTTCTCAAGTGTATCTAAATAGAAGTATGAAGACAACTTCTGTTGAGAATGGTAGCTAGTCAGCATATCTGTGAAAGGGTAATTCCTTAGCTATGAAGTCCATACTGTCCTAACTTTAAGAGAAACGCTATGGGATTTTTAAATTGCCAGGATTTTTTTTAATCTTAACTCAAAAAGATGCACGGCATATAGCAGAAACTTCTGCAAGAGAATCCAGATCAACTCAGCAATACTTAAGAAAAGAGCAGCATAGCAGTAGGTAAAATTCATCCCCAACAAAAGTAAATTAATGCCACAAAGACTGACAAGTTAACTACGTTCATTCAGGAAAAAGAAATGCAAATGAACAGAGGTTGTAATGCCAAACTAAACAGATGTGAAAGGCATGGGAAAGAAAGAAATTAAAAATATTATGCCATTATGCAAAATAGTATTTAGTGCAACGCCTTTATGTATGTGGTCAATTTTAGCTTCCCCAACTTAGCAACAAAACAAAAAAAGAAAAAAGAAAGTAGCCCAGTGAAAAGCAGTAAAATACACCGTAGACTTAAAGGTTCTTTAACGTGGAAGATAGGTTGGAAAGTTTACAATTACTAGGACAAATAGGCCCGAGAGGCTGTATTTGCTGCACTCTGGCACTGAATAAAAAAGATCTCCTTACATTTTAGTGACTTAGGTCAGCAGCGTAAGATGCTCTTCATCTTTGCTTTTTTGCAGCATTTTAATTAGCTTCCAAATGCAAGTTGACAGTTATTTCAGCTCTTGGAGTAGGCTTGTTTTATGTACCCAGTACCATCAGTTCCAGTTATCAAAGATTAACTTGGACCATGCGGAGTCGAGAGATGCTGCTGAAGCCCTCTCGCTACACAAACAGCAGCAGGAACCGCTGCAGTAATGCCTGAGCACAGCAGGGTGAGCTTCGGGTAAAGAGCACAGGAGCGCTAAGCGGAAAAAAGTTCTATGGATTAAAAAAAAAAAAGTTGAATATTCTTTAAATAAAGCCATACTTGAAGTTAATATTAAAGGTTTCCATAACATTCAACTTATTTTCTTCATTGCTGTTGCAAATTAAGAAAAATTCGAAACTGAATTTGAGCCACAGAAAGATTTTTTGAAATTAAAGACTTAATCATAGAATTCAAAGCCACACGTAAGTGCTGTAACTGAAAGTTACAGTCATATGTGACAAAACTACTGGAACATACTAGGAAGTGCTGACTACCTTTAGCAGATGTATGCTGACAGCTGAAGTAGCTAACAACAATATTTACTAATTTTGGTTGATACTGAAACTTTAAAAAAAAAAAAAAAAAGGTCATCTAAATTTCAGAGCCTGCCAGATGAATGTGCTGCACCCTAAACAACAACAACAAAAATGGGAAAACTAGAAGACTAAAAGACAATTATTAGATAGTAGAAAAGTATGTAAATTCTTACCAATTTCATGGTCCTCACTATCTCAGGGTGTGATGCACAATCTAAACTAAGAGTCAGGAAGAATTCCTCACTCTAAAATTCCTCACTATAACGTTCGTCCTGAAACTTGAGCACCCTCTTTATGGCAATTCACTATCTGCTAGCTAAAATTTTCAGGATGCTCATTCCAAATACATATTTCTTAGTACTTTGCTGAACAGACTTAAACATTTTCAACAGAAATAAAGCAGACACAGCTGGAAATACAGCTTGGACAAAGAAAACAAACACATGATATACTCAAGCTTTTAGCATGCAGAATTCTTAATTCAATCAGAATCTCCTTGCCAGGCAGGTATAAGACAAAATGTTGTTTTATAATCTCTGTCTAAAACTGATAAAAATTAGAAAACTTTCATCTTGAAGTTTAAAAAAAAAAATCCTCATTCTTCCTATATACATTATGCATTTTCACACTATCATCTAAATAATACCTTTTCAAAACTCTGTAACTTCATATCCTATGAACATCAATAATCAGATAAAACTCACCAAGACAGTCCATGAAAAAAAAACTCCCCCTCTATCACTAAAATCTGAAGTAATTGAAAAATCTGTTGTTTTTTTTACCCATCTGTTTCATATCAATTTCTTTTTCAAAATCCTTTAGCCTAGACATAGTATTAAAAACAGCAGTAGTAAGTTAGAGAGTATTTTAAAGTAAGCTCATATATTTTATTAATACAGTAAAATCCTACCTCCACCCATATAGGTTTAACTTTTTTATACAAGATATTAATAAATAGTAAAATACTAACAGAAAGTATATATTCAGCAGGGTATTTTTGCAATATCTCCTTTAATCCATTATCTTCTGGACAGTTTTTGGAGCATTCTTCAAAATAAAAAATGTACATTACTAATGAAGAATGTTGCCCAGGGAATACATTGCATAAGGGACCAGAAAAACAGTCAGTACACATTTTTGCAGGTGTTTTCTACCATTTCTTAACAAAAAAAAAGAACGTTCAATCTGTTCTTCTCTTTGTCAGGAACATGGTAAAGCTTTGCAGCAATCAGCTTTAGCAAGGGTATTACCAGGTGTTCCCTTTTTCCATTTAGGCAGGTGGCTGTAGGATATTTTTCCCAGCATAATCAAGAGTTAATACAGAAAAGTAAATTAAAAAAAATCACTTAAGAAAAAATTGTGCACTGAACTCCAGTGGGATCTTTTGCCAGGATACTTCTGAAACAGAAACCGCTTCCCTGCGATAGAGGTCTTTAAGACATATCGCACCTTGCGCGTCTGACTAGCAGTGCAGACGCACCCCGAGGGCTCCGTGGCGCGTTTCTGCTCCACGTGCACTGCGCTGCTGGGAAAGGCAGGGAGCGCTCAGCAGGGCACTTTCATCATCCTCAAAAATCCCCAGGTATGCCAGCTTCTGGAGAAAAGGGCTTGGAACGTGCACACCTACAGCGCATCTCAAGTTACCGTAATTACTGCAAGGTAAGTTCTGGCTCGGGAGTAATGGTGCGGGTGCTGGCAGCAGCAGCAACATTTGGAATTCAGTTTTGGAGCTTCCAAAAGGAGCAATTCTAGCCCTAATTTACTGAATGCAGCCTTACACGTGTTGAGCTGGATGAGCTTTTCAGCAATGCAGATGCTTTGAGCCCTAGTGTATTCAAGTAGCTGACAGAGAAAGCTATCCTTAATTAAGAGACTACTTTAGAAAGTCACTAAATGACTTTTCACCACACTGCTCTTTCAGACACCAGAGCCTTGCCAACAGGAGTCACTTAAAGGCCTTCTGGGTACTAAATGACCACAGCAGCTCTACAGCTGCACACCTCAGCCAGGAGGCCCAACTCCCCCTCTCCCCCCCCCC
>VXAA01002392.1:435078-540674 GCA_013399115.1 Anseranas semipalmata
CCCCCCCCCCCCCCCCCCCCCCCCCCTTTTTTTTTTTTTTTTTTTTTTTTTTCCTGGAAAAGCTCGACACAAGCAGCCAGGCTGACTGTGAACATATACAGGGCAACATGCAAGCTGACCTTCCAACAGCACCACAACAGCTCCTCCCCATCAGCAGGGAATAATTTGCCTATAAAGAAAACGAGCTGCTTCTAAGTCTGCTACAGATCTTAACAAAGGGCTTGGTCATTAGTGACCTTAAACCACTGGCACGAAATAATATGCTTATTACCTAATTAATCCTGTTTTCTGGGTTCCTGATATTTTGGCTTTTTGCTTCTGTAGCTACCACAGAAGGTGCAGCTGATACAAAGATTCCACCCTTTGTTAGGCTTTTTTCCCCTCACATAAATATTCAGTACTCTTTTTTTTTTTTCTGATCCCTCATATGTGCAATAAGACCTGCAGTGACTGAGCCCTTCTTCGCTGCCATTCAAGTCGAAAGGATGAATGTGAACTATTCACACTTTGCTCCTGAAGAACATCTTGGAACTCTGGCAGTTCTGGGATGTGCAGAGCAGCTCCTGCTTTCTCGGACTCATTGGGGGAAAAAAAAGAGAAGGTAAAAACAGCTGAATATTTCTTTATCTGTGCAGCTGCACATTCTGAATCGTGGACTTTACTGTAGCAGTCACCAAGCACAAGCTGCTGGGGGCTGCTAGCAGTCTTGGAGCAGACACTGGCACTGAATTGCTCTCATGTTTTACAATCCAGCTCGTCATTACAACTAAGATCCAAGGCCAAAGCAATCCCAAGTGGCAGAATGCATTGGAAGCGTAGTTACTATCCAAGTGTCTCCCTTGGGGTGAACATGCCTTTGCCTTGAAGAAGAACTGAAGAGGAACTCGAAGACCCATGCAATGACATAAACATTATCAGGAGACTATTGCCAATGAAGAGGCAGATAACAGCAAACCCATTATAACCATTGGTAGTAACAAATGATGCTGACACTGGAATTGATTGGGAACTGATTCCAAAGATGCTAAGATTTCAGGGCTTTCAGCAGCTGTGGCCAGCCAGGTTTTTACAGCATAAAACAATTCTGTAAGCCTGCTGCAAATTCTTTGTTGCTTTACTCTGCCATACCATCATTGCACGCTCAAGGATGTCTGCGTAGTACATCGCTGGTGCTCTTGAATTGGCAAGGGAGGGATAAAAGCATGGGAGAAAGCAGCTGGATTTTGCAGTCTTGTACACATCAGTTTCCTAACCCAATCCTTTGCTGTTATCTTACTGGAACACTGCCTATGTTTAGTAAGAGGAAGAGGACTACACAGCTGGAAGGAAATGCAAACCTGCTTCTTAAGCATGCTTAGTCCTTTATCTCACTGAATAGCATTCCCTTGTTTAATGTTAACTCTGAAGAACAGCAGGAAAGTAACCCACCCGAGAGTTCCTGGGTTTCTCCAAGTCTTTTTAGGAAGTCGTGGGCATTTGGGTTTGAAGTCAGTGTCATCAACTTGTTCAGGAGAGACATACGCTAGTCCACCATCTCGTTGTTGCAGGTTTCACCAGTGAAGTATCTGTGGATAGAGGCCTTCCTGCAATACAAGGCTCTGCCCAGAAGAATAAAGGTACTCACAGCCTTTACCTATAGCTTGGGCTTTCCATGTTCAAGGCAATAGTTCGAATCCATAAGACAATTTTTCCCCACTTTAAAAGAATCTTAAGAGGTTGTCAGTGACAACTGAAAAACCTAATTTCATTGCCCTAATGGGTAAAAGTACCTAAAGCAAAAAGTGATGCAAACAACAGAAAAATCTCAATGCACTACATCTTCGTATGAGGGGTAAAAAGCAGCAGACATTGCCTGTTAAGCTCCCGGCATGCGGCACAGGCAACAACAGAACTGATACCAAACACAACTCCCTGTGCCGGAGCACGAGGTACACAAACGACCACAGGGGAATGGACATATGGATGGATTTTCATGACATGAGAACAACATGTTTTACAAGGGAAAGTAGAAACAAAACTGCTGTACATCAGCATAAACCAAATTAAGGAGATATTTCAGTTTCAAGTCTGGGCACAAAATAAGAGGGACTAAATACTTTTTCAGAAATTAAAATAAGACTGTTTATTTCTTTTCTAGAACCATGAACCACATTCTTTTCCATGTAAATTAAGTCCAAATTTTACAACAAAAACATTCAGAATATGAAATATGTAGTTGTTAAAATAAATTCTCTAGAATTATTTGTAATAAGAAGAATTTATGCATAGGAAGTTACTCATTTATATTAAGCAACTCTTCTAGAACCTTAAGAATTTTATTTTTAATATATATTTTAAAAAAAACACACCTGGTACACCTGGCATACAACCAAGTCAGTAAGAGTGTCCAATCAAGAGGCCCGATGGAGAGGCAGAGGTACAAGGATGGGATCTGGAATGTGCTTGGGTCTTATGAACTTCCGAACCCCAATGTGGATCACAGAATGACAATGGATGGGGTTGGAAGGGACCTCTGACGATCATCTAGTCCAACCCCCTGCCGAGCAGGACCACCTAGAGCACGTTGCACAGGATGGCATCCAGTCGGGTTTTGAATATCTCCAGAGAAGGAGACTCCACAACCTCTCTGGGCAGCCTCTCTGGGATGTCTAAGGTTTGTTGACTTTGTTTCGTCTATCTCACCGGATGTTTTCCTTGGCACTGATACAGGTGAGTTTTTTTTTGCAGTCAACTAGATCAGTCTTCAACTATAAAATTTTGAACACTCATATTGATGTTAAAGAGAAGAGCTCTGACTGAAGCTTTGGCTGGGTTATTAAATTCTAAATCATAAGGAGCTAATAAAAGACAAAAATAGTCTTATAAATATTTATAATTTATTCTTATTACATTTTATTTATTACTGCAGAAAGTATGAACCACGGAAAATTACACTGAAGTCATCAAGCTTAGCATATAATATGTGAAAGGCCATTTTTTACATTCTGGAAACCGATAAAGAAAGAATTCTAAATAAATCTTTTAAAGCTCCTAATCCAAGACAAACACAATGATTATGATTGCAAAAAGCTCCTGCAGGGCATGTGTCGGGTGCTCTAATAGTTTCATGTGGTAGAAATAACCCCTGTCTTGATAGGACAGCAGCAGCAGCTGTAGTTAAAACCTAGAGCACATCTGGTTATTTTACACGTAAAAAAAATGGCTTCTTGTTCAGACATGCAATGACCACTTAAAAAAAAATGAAACAAAGTATTTTTCCTGTAAAAATATTTTCACAATATTCATGCTGGAACTCTGAGCTGTGCCATCGCTTTTTACAGTGGAAGTAATGGTTTTCATTGGCCCAAGCTGCTACTACGCCCCGCAGAATTACGGGGCTTGCTGGTCTCCCCCTGTGCCAGCAGCTCCAGGGAGAATTCGAAGCTGCTCTGAGCTGCATTGCTGCAAAGACTGACAAGTGAAATATCAGAACTAGAATATCCAGATGTTCGTCCCTATCTATTATTTGCAATATGAAACAAAATTTAAATACATGCAAGAAAGTTATTTGCCACTTGGTCTTAAGCCTCCCAGAAAGGAGCAGCTTCCGCTAAATTTACAGTGGACTCTGAATCATGGCCAAATTCTGCCCTCTGATATCTGCTTTCGTGGTAACTGTTTTAGGCTCTTCTTTTTGAAGAAGAAAGAGAAATTTGGATCATGATGCTGTTTAGTAAAATACCCTTTTGATTTTAGTCCAAACAAGAGACTTCAGCACATCATATGACCTGGAGTTCTTTGCTACAGACAGCGTTATCCCCCCCAAAAATTAAGTTGATTTTGAAGCTGCTGAAATAAAACAAATGACCAGCAAATGAAACAACAATGAAAAAATGATAATGCAGAGAATAACAAGCTTAGACTTAGCCTCTGACTTGCATGTACTTAACCTAAGTTATACTCCGCATACTTCAGGAAGGAAGAGGCCTTTCTTTGCGAATCACCTTCATTCTGAACTTTTTGGTCTTAGCCTTCTCATAACCTTGAAAACCAATAATGATAAAATTCCACAAATACTACAGAGACCACAAGGGCACTTAACTGAAGTGTACTGTTACAGATATGACATTTAGAATCAGGCCTGGAGTTGGCTGGACAGATTCTCTAATATAATAAAAATAGGCTTTTCTTTCCCACATTTTACTATCTGTCTTTGTTTATTCAACCATTCAGCAAACCCAGCTGGATCACAGACATTGTCATCAAAGAAACATTCTAGGTCAGCCAGAAGTGGATGCCAATTGTCTAAAAATAAATAAAGGCTTTGTCACTGGAGTATAATTTTAAGGCCCTTGTAATGAATAATGGAGGAGAAAATCTTTCCAAGGAAGTGGGATACACTGATTTTAAGTAGAAAGATTTCACAGTTAATCTGAAATTCACAGTTATTGTACATTCCAGATAACCTAATTTTTATTTTACTTCAATAAAAATGGTACTTAGAAGACCTCATTAAAAGGTTTGGTATTGGTTTTAAATACTTAAAGAGCTGCAGAATACCTTGGAAGAGAGATGAGATTAGCAATTACCTACCACATAGACGAGAAAACTGAAACAGCATGGTGCACCAATTTCCTAAGGGTCACGATATGGCAGAACTGGGGTCAGATTTTACACTGTCTAGCTCTTATCCTTGATATAATGCAGATATATAAACTATTTCCTCTAAGCTAAGAAAATAGAAAAGATAAGAACACCAAGCATCTTTGACTTCCGTAGGTGCTCTACCTATTTAAGGTCCTTTAAGATCTTTAGCAATTAGTCTATACTGATAAAGCTATAGTGACTAGTTTGGCCCTGTAAGCATAGTAATTTACTTGAAAGCAAATACTTATCTAAAAATAAATTTCTTTCCAAGTATTTTTAAAAGCTAGCTCCTCAGTGAATAAATACAAAAGTTTTCCAACTGACATTTATCCAAGTCTCATCAGCAAAGACAAGATTTTGTCTCACGTGTCTATCACTGAAGATAGACACTACTAAAAGATATGGGAACTCGCTGTAAAAATGTAATTTTTGCTCCGTTTATTTTGTCTTCATTAATTCCTACATAAAGCATTTTCCAACCTTTCCTGCTCAGCTCAAGGTACCGTAAGAACGAAATGGTGCACAGAAGATACACTGAAGGTTTGCTTCCACCCAGCTGCATTGTAACAGTGGTTTCTGTATTGGGCAACTCGAGATGTCAAACAAAATTACTATAAACACGAGAGCAACACACCACAGGTAATGACCACAAAATAGCATGAATGACCACAACCACAGTTACTCTTCCCTGGTACAGACCAAGCTGGCTTTGGATAATCTCAAGCTACCTTTTCACTACTGCATCAAACCACTCGATAATCCTGCAGAGTTAAAAAGTGGTGCTGGACACAGTGAGAGCTAATAAAAAATGCACGCAAAAAGAAGTGGCATTCAGATGAAGAATTTCCTGATTATTAACTGTCAATCTGTCAACTCACCAAAGTTAGAAGTACCAAGGAAGCCCATAGATCTGAGGTTGGGCGCTGCAAGGTCAGGATCATTTACAAGGAATTAGAAATGTTACCATTTCAATTTTTTTTTTAAGAAATGAATGGTTTTGCCCCCCAAATCTTTCAACTTGTTAGAATGAATTCCATCTGGCAAAATGAATGCAAATTTTACTAAGAACACTATAATAATTTATAAGATTGCAATTTCAAATTCATTAAGCGAGATTCTAGGCATCTTTGTTATCTTCCTTTCACACACAACAAAGGGAGAACAGGAAGGTAAACTTTCCATCTCCAGCAATGAAAAAAAGGGGGCAGGTTAATGTGAACCCTTGCCCTGTGATGGAACAGACCGCATCTTGTATCATTCCACATTTTCTATGTAAAATCTGGCTCAGTTATTACGGCAATAAAATGTGACGCGTTAAGAAACTTTGCAATGCAGTAATGGTACATTTTTTTTTGCAAACTGTTAGTGGCTGAACTCCTTCATACCAATAGTGATGGTACTTTTTCTAAAGTTATACTTAGCAATGGCAGGCACAGGATTTGAGAAGCAGTTTTGGCTTTCAGTTCAGCACTCAATAGATTATATGACATTAAGGAATGGACTAGATCCCCAAGAACCATAAATCCAAGTCCTAAAACAACAAAGTATGTCAATATTTCTTTTAGGAATGAGAGTCACTAAATTGATCTTCATTGAGCTGGTTATGTTTTTCTCTTGTTCAGTATTTTGAAATCGTCAAGATAAAACATCCAAAGAATGACACAGTAACTGAGTAAGATTCAAGTGAATATAATCCACTGCTTCTTGTAAAAGCAGGGAATTACTGAACACATTGCTGTACTTCTGGCACTGCCTCTGTGAGATATAAGCTCTCTTATGCTTTTGACATCTGACATTGCTGTAACATGTATTAGAAATGATGTTACATCTCTTCAGAAGGAAATCCAACCAATTTCTAACCTTCCAAAAGTTGCAGAAATTGTTCAGAATCTAATGCAAATTATCCTGGACAAATCATTTTCTTTTCTAATTGGCTGGAACTCTACTGTTCCATTAAAATAAGCGTCCTAACAAAATACCTCTTTACAGGGCTCTAATTCTGCAAGTGTTATAACTCAAAGTTTCTTAGGTTTCTGAAAGTGTTCATGCGTTCAAGATGAAAATAGTCTGGAAAAAAAAGCATTTAAACGGGGGGAAAAAAAACAACAAAAAAAAGGTTTTGCACGTTTTTCTCATCAGATTGGATTCTAGTTTTCTATTTAAGCTATTCCAAGAAAGAAATGATTCACACTCCCCAAGTTTAAATGCTGAGAAATTTATGGTATCTTCCATCCTCACCCTGCCTGCTCCAAAGAGCCTGCAAGCAATGGGAATTAAAAGCCACAGCAATGACAAGAACGTGAAACCAATGCTTCCCAGCCTCTTGAGGAGAACACACTGGATACTTGTGACCACAAACTTGCCTTTGTTTACTCTGTTGTGAAATACTTCATATTCTGATCAGTTCTGTGGTTGCAAGAGGCTTAATGAATAAAATCTGCTTTAGCGATAATACACAGACTGCTGTGAAGACAATTCCCTGTAAACACTGATATATAAACACCACCCTAAAGATATAAAAGATAAAGGCTGTCTGAAGTTACTCTAAGAACAATATCACAGTATTAATTGACACAAAATAAGTGAAAATGTTTATCGACAGATCTATCCCTTCAGAAGGAAGAAATGAAAGCAGGAAGGACTCAGTGATCACCATGTTCTCCTGCTGATGAGATGCAACCAGGCAGCACTCAAAGGGAAAGGCAACAAGATCGTGCACATTGTTCTGCACAGCCCTTATTTCTCTTAAATTAACAGACCAGCTCACGAGGAAAATTGAAGGAGCTGGAGCGGCCTGGCCTCGTGTGGCAGCTTTGTGCCCTCTTGGAGCCAAAGCGCTTGCTGGAGCGTGGCTGCACCATGCCTCTCCTTCCAGCCGGCCGTGGGCCTGGGAAGCGCAGGGGGTAAAGCCCCGGCCCCCTTCGAGGTAAGAACGCAGAAACACATTAAAAGATTTGACAACACGAAATATTTACAGCCAACCTTGTGTTCAGGAGTTATTTATTGTTCGGTCAGCAAAATGCTCTGTGCCAGTGCTTGAACCTGCTGGGCTCCCTTAACGCACTGGTGTTGCTCATGTAATGGGGCTTGCTCACGTGTTCCTTGCATTGGCATTCATGGTCTCATCCTCTAGCACTTGCCTGTTTGAAATATTTTCTGCCAAAATCACCTTTTTTCCTCCTGGGAATGGTGCATCTATCTTCTTCAACTGTATGCTGAGCCTGCATGGGCCGGCTCTCATGGACGACCACCGAGCAAGCTCATGAGACATCCCTGCTGCTCACAACTGCTCCTTCCCATTGGTGACCCAGTGTCATTTTCATGAGACAAAAACAAAAATATTATTAATGCATTAGTCTCCTAACCTTGAGTCCAATGCTGACATCACTTTCTATGCAGGGCAGGCATTCTTGTTTTCATTCTTCTGTTGAACAAAATGTCAAAAGGTGATATTCAATGCTTCATCACTGCTATTCTGCAACTTTACAGTATCTCGCACAGCTCAGGGTGCAAGTTTTTTATTGATCTAAGGCTACCGTAAACTTTCTAGTGCTCTCTGAAGAGTTGTTCTAATCCTTGGACAGTCATAATGCATCTTTTCAAATACTTGTTTTTGAACAAAACAAACGAAAACCCTAATTTGCTACCTCTAAATAAAATCTGTAGTTACTAAAAGGCCTACTGAATTCACACGCTGACACTGGAGATAAGTTGCCTCAAGCCTTCTGCTGTAATTAATAGCTTTAACTACTTTCTGCAAGATCCCATCCTCTGTGGTAGCTCTGGCAACTACAGGCCACATTGTGTCTGAATGCGGACAGGGTTTGTCTGTGCAGAGTTGTTTTTGATCAGGTTGACATGTACTAAATTTAACTCTGGTCTTTGTTCCACTGTGCTTTTGGCTAAAACTCCAGAAATAATGTCTGCAAACAAAATGTCCAATAGTTTTGTGTTTCGTTGGCTAATCATATATCGCAGTCAAAAAAGTAATCTTTGTATTCTAGTGGGACATCACCCATTTGCTCTATTTGGCAATACCAGCGAGTGGCTGATGGTCAGCTGGCCTCTCAGAGACAAATCATGAAAACTTTTTACACGGCTGTATTAAGGCCAAAATCTCCTCCTCTGTTTGACGGTACCAGTGCATAATTTATTTAGCAACTACTACCTACTGGTTCCTGGCCTTCGGTCCCAATTACACAGAGGCAAAAGAAGCGTACAAAGGTTTAGGTCATCTCCGTACTGCTGCAGTCCTGGGGCTTCCTATGGTGTCGGGTTTTTTTGATTGCTTGTTGTTTGTTTGTTTTGGTGGGGTGGGGAAAGATTTGTGGATTTACAACCAAGTCCGTAAGTCATCTTTACCCATCAGCATCCTCAGCCTGCTGATTCAGGCAATTTCTCAGACATAAATCTCTGCATCTCCTCCTAGCCTACTTGGACAGCACAGCCACATTGTTAACGTGACCCTTCTGGACCCTTTGTGCTCCCCCCGTTGTGCCACACTGCAGGGATCTGACACACTACATTAAGATTTCTCTCTTGTCTCTTTTTAAACGCAGCTATATATTGCCTCTTCTGAAATCTGCTACTCCAGACACCCAAACGCAGCCCTCTCCTCCCACACTCACTAGGCCCTGGATCTGCCCAACCCAACCCAAGCTGCATGCTGAGAACCCACAGGAGAGAGCTCCTGCACGGCTCCTCCTCGCCCTTCCTTCTGCCCCAGCTCACCCCACCTCCCGGCACCCTCCTCTCCTCTCCTGCTCCCGGTCCTCCCCCAGTGCATGAGCTGACCTCCAACCTGAACACCTCCTTAGCTTCAAGCCACGCACCATCTTCTGCCTTCTCCATGGGGCACTCTCCTATACACAAGCCCTGGTGACCATGAGTAAGTCAGTCCAACTCCAGCAAATTATTCATCTCCCTTCCTCCCTGCTGAGGACATAGCCAAATATAGTGACACTGCTGCTGAGACTCAGAAGAGTTTTTTCTAGCACATGAATACAGCCGACACTGCTGCAATGACCGTGCGCCCAGTCAATAAATTCTTTTGGCAGGCCAAATGGCCCCCCTGGGCTGTCCATTGGCCATCACTGCTCTGTGCTATCAAAATCACGCTGTAATTTTCAACAGAGCGTCTCCAGCACTGAACTGAACTCAGATTATAATCTGAGAAAACTGTCACTTTCAAAAAGATTAAAATCCATATAAAAATGTAATTCTGCTTTTTATGGGTTCTTGCTATGGGCCCTCCCTCCTCTGCGAGGAGGCAGAGCTGCCGGATTAAACAAAACAAAATGTTTAACGCCGAGCTGGACTCCAGCCCCACGATCCGCAGGGTGTGTGGCTGCAGCTCTCCCCTCCCGTGGCACTCAGTGCTCCGCACCGTGCCCGCGGCAGCACAGCCGCGTCCGTGGCTTTACTACAAACCGAGCGCCTCGCTTTGATCGACAAATTCTTCTGCTTCGAAACGCGTTTTGCTTCTGAGTTTTTTTCCCATCAGATTACAATCACGATCTGATCTCTTATCACACTAAATCACAGGAACAATAAAAAATCCTTCAAAATTGAAAAAATGGCTCTTGAGAGTTTGATTAGTCACAGGATTTTCTATGATTTCAACCTCTTTTAGTACATTCTGCCTTAGAAGGTAAAAATTAATCTCTCCCCTGTATTTTGAATCTTACCGGAATGCAGCACTGCTCTAATTTCTTCAATCCAATTTCACAGTTACTTTTTTTCTCATTCAGTTGAAAGGAAATTGCTAAGTGCATCAAGTGTGTCAAAAGCAGCTATTACTGCCCAACTGCATTCCTTTTTGGTGTACTCAGTCCATTCTGGTTTAAACTTTCCTGTACACCTAGAGAATTTCAGCTGCAATGCATGTTTTAAATCCTCCATTCTCCCACTGAGGATATCCTCTGTTTTCGTTTTATGCCTGGTACAACATGGAATTCAATGATCACATGAGATTTTGGAAAGACTGTATGTGTGCATGCGTGTGTTTTGATATGTATGCTTTTTTTTTTTTTTTAAATTCTACGTCCTGTTCCAAGTTGGCAGTCCAAAACAACAGCATAAGCTTGACAACTTTCTACATACATCTTGTCTCAAAAACTCAGCCCTTAAAGGAGCTGTCCCTAACGCCACACCACACTGGCCAAGGAACATTTCTGTCCTGCTGGCTGAAATCAAGCACGATCATTAACCCTAAATCTGACACCTTTCTTCTGAGATACGCACAAGTCAATCACATTTTAAGATTTTTTTTTAAATTTTTTTTACACACTGCACAGTGATGTAAAGCTATGGGATTTGATATGCAAGAATACGCTAATGGTCTGTTAATTGGAGAGCATGATGATCTGGCAGTTAAGTTTGTTTCTAAAATATATTTTAGAACTCCCACATTGCTATCAAGAAAGGCTGTGGAGGAAGGATTGACTATATAACACAGGACTGACTTATAATGAATAAAGATGGTATCAATGAGGACTGATTCAACAGAAATGACACTAACACAGAAATAACAAACCACCAAGCAGGAAATGAAAACAAAAAAGCGACGCTCCCTTATATTTTCTGATCTCAATTACCACTCGCTCTCAAATGTAATTTTTACATGAAGTCATAACTTGAGATCACATTTATGGAGTTGTGCCAGAACCTTTGTGTTCCTGCCCACACTGGGATAAAAGAGCCGAAAGCCTGGCAGCGAGCAAGCTGCTGAAATTATACCTGGCAGTCACGAAGGAACTCAAGGGACCGAGTTGCCCAAATCACTCTGAATTTGAGAAAGGCTGCTAGGTCTTTGAAAGCAGTTATACAAAAGTGGCACAAGCATACTTCAAAGGCACTAGTGCAGTATATTCACAAAGTTACAGCAAAAAGCACGACCAAGAAGGAATGTCAAGCCAGGCAGGAGCCAGAAAGGCAGCCTTTGATGGGGCTATGAGAACCGAGACCAGGCGAAACCAAAGCAAAGCCAAAATAAGAAGATTCTTAAGGAGCCAAACTTTTCCTGGAGCAACTGAAGAAAAAAGATGCCAAAGACTATCCTGAGGGAGAAACAAGTCCCTGATTAGACATACGGAGACATATGGAGAGTAGAGAAAGTCTACTTTTTGACCTAAAAGGAGCAGTTCAAAAAGGCTTCAAAGAACAGCACAGAAATGAAGTTTTATTTAAGCTAATTCTTAAGATGTTGCCCTATAATCCTCAGGATAGAAGATCCACAGTTTTTCACAGGAAAAAAAAAAAAAAACTCCAGAAGCAAAGTAATTCTAAAGCAACTTTAAATTTACAGCTAAGATGCAATCAACATTCTAATATAAGAGAACTCTGTGCAAAACTGCAAGTCAAGAGCTGGCTTCTGTCAAGCCTGTGTTCTCAAAAACAAAGGTTCCTTGCTTCCTATCAACGCTGCTTTCAGAACAGAAAAATAAGGTTTATGCTACTTTTAGGGGATGCATCTAATAGAACCTTAATAAAAAAAAAAGGTAACCGGGACATCTATTTCACCAGGTTTTCTGCTTGACTCTTCTATTTTGGTAAGGGAACATTATAGCTTAGAAGACACTACACATCTTCCACGACGTAAAACAGATTTTAGAAGAAATGTTACCAAGTGTCCACCAACATATATGAAGATAAAGGAAATAACTAGCAGTGACAATTCTGAGTAAACAAAGAGCTGGCCGTATTTAACATCAAAACAAACCCACCAGTGCCACAGGCTTCTTCATGACAAGCTGCTTTGCTACCCAGGCAACATTGGTGCAATTCATATCACTAAATTGTCTTAAACCCATATGGTTTTTTTTTTTTTTTCTTCAATTGTTATATATTTCCTCTATATTTTCTAATGAAGGGAGCATGATTTTCTTTGATCAGTAACAAGGGCTTGTCTCAGCTATGGTGCACTCACACTCTGACTGTTTTATAACTATGACTGCTTTATAACTATGTTTAGGAAGCATGGTTTACAGGTTTGTAAAAATATTAACCCAGCCAGAACCATCTATGCTGCTGAGGAACACAAAAGTCCCAGGGCACTCCAGAATACCACACTGTTGTTAACCTCACCCTGTAGCTATTTTTTTTTTTTACATTACATTGTAAAACTGAAACAGAATATTTTACCTATATACAGGCTCTGAAAGAGCACAGAATTACCAAATTACAGCTTTAAACTGTTCTGTTAATTCCTTGCAGCATCAATTGGTCAGAGAAAATCATTTTAAGTTCGTTTGTATTTTGTAACTGCAGCACTGGCTATGACACCACCATTCATCAATGGGATTTCAATAACAGGCTTCACTGAGAGACACATGGGAGCTGTTCATCACATTTCTTCCCTTTAAAGTAGCTGTTCTCAAAGCAATTCTCTTCTTAGCTACGAAGCTTAAATCTTTGCATTATCCGTAACAATCACAGATACGAAGTAAGTAGCATAAGGTTAAAGTAACTTATCTCTAAGAACACATCGCAAGCTCGGTGCCTCTAAGGGACACAGCATCGTGCTGAGCATGGTCAAAATTGAGAAGTCACGCTGCAATCTTTTTTCTTTTTTTTTTTTTAAACTCAACTCCCATAGCACCTGCAACATAGCTACATAGGCCACATGCTTGAGAAAACAGTTTTATATGCACCTAGTCTTCATTTCACAGGCAGAGGGACCACGTATGTTATTAAATCTAACAGACAACTCTCTTTAAAAAGTCGAGATCTTGCTGCTTATAGAGCTGGGCACAAATCATTCCTGCCAGTAAGATGCTATCAGCAGCAGTGCAGATAGTGTCACATGGACCATAAAACGTAATGGACCATAAAAGTAAATACAGCAGAGGCACACAGAAGGCAGCTACCATTAGTATTACTGTTCTCGTGCACGTTCACACATTTTAAAAAGATGATTCCAAACCAGACTGGATTTTTTTTTATTTTTAAACAAAACAATTTTGACTTTCATTTTTCCCCTTTGATGTATTTTGGTTTGAATATTGAAAACTTAATTATTTTTTTTTATTTTTTACAAATTATTTTTGTGCTTATGTGTTTTCACTCCCATATTTTCACTACATTTACTTATTATAATGCAGCTTTTAGGAGTGAAGCAAAAACAAGGAACTTTCTGAATCAGGAAAGAGAGGAAGTCTGGGGATTTTTTAACTTTCAGTTTTTGCACTCTTGTCAGGTTGAAAAAAGAAAGGATTTTTATTTCATTCAAACATTTTGCACCAATTTCTGCTTTAATAATAATTACAGTAAAAATGCAAACAGATGTCAAATCAATTTATCATTTCCATAAAACATTTTACTTGAAATGGAAAATACAATTCTCAACAAATTCAACATTTGGAATTAATATAGCATTTGTATGAATTTAGAAAAAAATCAAAATAAATGTCAGTTCTTGTACTGACATCAAGATCTGACTTTAATAAAAAACAAACCAATTAAATGCAATGGCTGAAGTTTGGGACATAAGTTCTTTTCTTGATCTGTACTGTTTGCAAATGCTTGGAATAACAGCTGCTGGATGCCATGTGCCATTACAGAATTTCACCAGGGGAAAACCACCAACTTTTTAGTTGTATTTTCCTGGTCTGAGCAAAACAAATTTAAAGAGACATTATTCACTTTCAAGGGATAATTTAAATAGCATTGAATTGATCTATTTTTTTTAAATGAAATATACTTTCCTCTTTTACAGTCATGCACTGCTCTGCAAATAAAAGGTTTTTCATTACAGGAAATCCTTAGGACAAACAATACAGATCTGTCTGAAAATTTAAAATAGTTAAGGAGAGAAACAATGCGGTAGGTCAAAATCTCTCTGTCGGTACTGACATTTGAGAAGTGCAAGTCCACTGTTATAATTTTACAATTTACACAGATTTCAGAGAGAGGCTGAAAGGAAAGGCATTTCTATTTAATATTTCAGGCTGAGAAAAAATTATAAAATGAACAATAAAACCCTATAAAACAATCTGGCTTGGTCTGATGTAATGGGACTGGAAATAAGATTAAAATGTGTTAAAAACATGGAATGTCCTTAATTTGTCTTGAAGATGCTGGCTTCCAACACAACACGGAAGTCATCAGCCTTTACCAAAGCTAACAAACCCTTACTTTACTTACGGGTCACTATAGCGTGATTGCACACCCAACGTGCTACAGGAAACAAGTGACTGCTATCAATGCACTAGTGCTGCTACTGCTGGCAGCAAGATCAAGAGCAGTAATATCGTCCGTTTGGTCAACTATTTTGCAACGTTCCACAAATTCTTTTGTTCCTCTGACTCCGCTAGCTTTGCTGCAAGTTTTCATCGCAGCTTTCCAGAACAAGTGATACTGAACTGCTGTACAGCACAGAAGAAATTTACAATTCAGTGATATTTAACCATGGCTTCTAGCAGCGTTGCAAGCTAGATGTGCTGCTCTACTCTAAAGACATGGCCAGAGAAAAAGAGGGGCCAATTCTGAATTCAGATGTTCCGATTTTATAATGGTGTCATTCCTTCTTCATTAACAGAGTCAGTCTCGATCTAAACTATCATCAGTGGACAAAGTTCTGCTCTGTTAAAGGCACAGATTTAAAAAAAATTAAGTTTGACAGCAGTCTCAAAATATATTCCACTGCACTCCCATAATAATGAAAAATACACCACTCAACACAGGAAAATAAAAATAAACTCCATAAATAAATGGAAAATAATAAAATAGCTCCAGAAAGTCACAGGTATTCGTGCATCAAGACCTGTATTCTTCAAAGCAAATGATGTAAATTAAGGTTTCCCAAAGCAAAGGAGCATTTCTAATGAAGACATTTGCAGCTGATGTACCTAATGAATGCTCTTACATAAATCGTATTTTCTAAAAGAACAGATGAAAGTGTCCCTGAACAGTTTTACCTACCCATTTCTAGCTCAATCATTCAGAATGCTGAATTTCCTTAACTACTACTAATCTACTCCAAGTACCATACACGGACCCAAATGAAGGTCATCTTAATTCGAAAAATCTCTAAAGAAGAAGCATCTGTTCCTCAGGTTTTGGGCTTCGTGCACTTCATGACTGATTTTTTTGTTGTTAAGAGTCCAGTGTTGAACTTAACAGACACCAACTAATAGTAAAACTCTTAGCATCACTTGGAAAAGAATTCAGCCAATGCAAATGTTTTTGACAGTTCCATTCCCATTACACAGGATTAAGTCATATTTCGTTTAACTCGGAACAGATGATTCACTGATCACTCCTTTCTCCATGTTTCAGATAGAATCTCTTTGAGGTATCACCACTGACAACGAAAAACGCACACCAAAAGCTAAAATCATTTGGTATTTCACTACACACCTTTGAAGATCGGTGTCCTGTTCCCAGAAACTGTACAGATACACAGACAGAACAGGCATTCTTTCAGGAGACCTGCAATCTGGGCTCACACCAAAATGCAACCCATCAGCACCCAGGTGTGAGATACATGGAGTGAACTGTGCTGAGAAAAACTTTGGAATACTTCTGCACGCAACTCTTTTCTATCTGCTTACAAGCCCTTTTACCCTCTGACAAGCCCTTTTACCCTCTGACAAGGTCTTTTTTGTGCACCAACCTACTATAAAACAAATTAATCTTGAAGGAAAACATGATCCCACCACCAAAGCCAACAACAAAAGTCATTGTGCCATTGTTGAAACAATCTCATTCCTTTTTCAGAGCATGGTCTCTGGTTCAGTCTTAGAGCCTCCTGCTCTCTACCCGTACATCTCCTTCGTCCATACTTAGAGCACAGCAGGTAGCCCATCCTCCACACACACGCTATTGTCTCCCTGCTGTTGTTCACGCACAATGCTTTAATACCTGCCTTTCTGCTAATAGAAAAACTCCAAAACAATGCACAACAGTTCTGGAATTTAAAGACACTGATTAATATTTTTTTCATTGCTTGTTGTTACCTCTACTTACCTATTGGCACCACTGACATTTTGCCTCTATCTGAACCTGATGCATTACAGCAACTTTTGCAACCCTCATTTTCTTTACCATTGAAAGCAATGAACTGAGCTTTGGAGCCAACACTGCAGTACCAGCTCTGAAGCACGACACAGAGTCCTAGAAATGAAACACAACCTAAGTCAGATGGGCTGGATTTGAAAACAGGACCTCCTTCTGTGTCACTGCTGTGGGACAGACACCTCATTGGCAGTGTCAGTACCAGCCACTTATAACAAAACAGTTAACTAGAAAATCACACTAACATGATAAATAACTTTATTCTAACACTTCCGCCTGGTGAACACTGTAATGCTTGGGCTGTTTAACACAAATATTTAGCACCATTCCAGAAGTATGGAATGATATGTTTCAGGAATCAAAATAGTTGTTAAGAAAAAAAAAAAAAAAAAAGGAAGCAACTTATAAAACAGATTCATTCATAGCCCAGGCCTGGTTGGAGCCCAGAGTTTCTATCAAAGGAAAAGAGTATCTGCGTGTAAAGCAGTACCGCTTTTTGCTTCCAGACCAGTCAGGAACTGATAGCTCTAGATGAGTAATTGACGGAGCCTCTATACAACAATTAATCCCAGCAGACTGGATCAAATAAAATCAAATCAAGTTTATAATTTAAAGTACTTATTCCACAAAGAAGAATTTTGTTCACAGAACACTAAAGAAATGGCTAAAGGAAGCTGCCGTGGATAATTTTCCAAATATACTTTCCAAATGTTACTCTCAGTAATACAGAGAGACTTTGAATACACTGAATATATCTCAGATAATTAAAATAGCATCTGAAATCAGAACTGAAAACTGTGTTGTTGATGTGGGATTTCAATCTCTAAAATAAGCAACAAATTGATCATTTTGTAGTTTTTTAATGTCAGTATCTGCATGAAACAAAAATTAACTATTAAAATATCCAACTGCAGAACTATATGGTATTCTAGATGGTTTGTTCAAGGTCAGCATACAAACCACAAAAGGATGCTCTCTGATCATCCCTCTTGAATTAGGCATTTGCTCAGCTACTTCAAAATATTTTAAGAATTCTGAAGAAGTGGACTGAAAATATATTGGGACTATGGAAAGGATTAAAAACATGAACAACAGACATTCAAAGTCAATCAGCTAGTGAAATCTCACTGTTTAATATTATCTTGCAAAAGCCTGGAAAGTCCGCGTAAACCACATGTTTTTGTCTAGAAGATAAGCTCATTCTGCGTTTGCAAACGAGCCACTGTGGTTTAATTTTAAAAAGGGATAGCTGTTGCACCCAAACTCTTCAAAAAAGTAAATGTTTTAAAAGAGAGGAGACATAACAGGGGAGCTGTTTCACTTTTTCACACATTTCAATTAGTCACAAAAGATTTCAGAAGTCATGACCACAATTTGTGAAATACCAGAAAATCCCATAGATTATTTAACCTAGGCAGACAAAACGGAAATCTGGAGACAGGTTTAAATCATCAAGATATACTGTTGCACTTAACATAGTGCAAAGTTTAACTGTGGTAATGGCCTGAACTCTATACCTGCCGTTTAGTAACCTGACAACACATACACACACACACAAGTATTTTGCTTTTCATCAGGATGAAATGAGATCTCTCCATGTCACAGCTAAGCAATCATCAGGGTCAGCCAGCAGCAAGCAAGTAGTTGGTATCCAGCCAAGGATACATAACATATACAGCGTCAACCCATCACGGGCACTGACAGTCCAATTGTACCATTCATCCCCCAAATTCTTCTTGGGTTGAAATCTGGAACGTGGGACAGTGATTTCTGAATACACACAGTACTGGGGGCATCCCTAATATTAAAAATAACTGAGCATGGAACTATTAGAACATATAAAGTGGAACAGTGATGGGATAAGGGCAAATCTGCAGCATAAATACAGGGCTCATATCACATGATGAGAAAAATCATAAATGAAGAGCATTAAAAAAATAAACAAAACAAAAAAGAAATGATTTCTCTAGATTAGCACAGCAAGATAGCTTTGTGATGACTGCTATTCTACAAGCAGAGATTTTATTACCAAAATCTCTAATAAGAGACGGCTTAGACCTATGCCTTCTATGAAGGTAGAGAAAATTATTTTTCCTTATATTTAAAAGATTATCACTTCATATCTCATCTCTTCTTATTAAGTTTACAGCAATATTAAAACAAGATTTGGGTGAATAAAGAACATAATATACTCCAAAATAGAGAACATATTCTTTGGAGCATTATAAATGCTCCTGTCTGCTTGAATGGAATTTTAATGGAACAACCCACCCTCTTAGGAGAAAAATAAAAAAAAACATTGACAGAAAATATTATCCTTTTCCAAAACCTTCATTAAACTGTCTTGCTTTACAACCACCACAGATCACTCTATGGACTCTGTTGTTCAGGGACTGTATCAAAGTACCTATAAGAGATTAACAAATCACCTTAATTAATAATTTCCACCAGCCAGAACACTTACACAAAAGGAAACAAATAATTTGGAAAAAAATCCTAATATTTTTCAGTATTAAAATAATAAGCTGATTTTAACATCTCTCTGCACACTTTCTACTTTTGGTCAGTAAGCCAAAGAAAAGCAGCTAAGTTTGTGAGGTGACTCTACAGGTCGTTAAGATATTGTATTGGGAGCTGGGACTTCTGAACAGAAGACAAAAATAGTTGCGTGACATAATGTCTAAATCTTGAGAAGCGCTGGGGAAAAACTCTATGTTTAAAACACAGACATTATATTATGCTCTTAGAGCCAACTATCTGCTGGAATTTACTATTTGCTCCCAAAACAAATCTTTACCTGCGTCACTGAAATGAAGCAT
Organism: Anseranas semipalmata; assembly: GCA_013399115.1. NCBI lineage: Eukaryota > Metazoa > Chordata > Aves > Anseriformes > Anseranatidae > Anseranas > Anseranas semipalmata. The sequence goes on from VXAA01002392.1 coordinate 454,539, forward strand.
GAAAGCAGGGTCAAATCTGAATCTTCTATTATTAATGGAAAGCTATTTCCTTCATGTTATATTTTGCCAAAAGCTGAACTGAGTAAAAAAATGCCATAAATACATTAGAGACTTTGCTGCTGAAGACTTTGTTTATTTTCCTTCAGCAGAGGGGTATTTTTTCAGCATACAAAGGTAGGCTGGGTCCCAAATTAGAAAAGACCAAAAAAAGCAAGACAAAACACTGTACAGCTGCTGAAGTATAGTAATTAATGATCACCAAAAGATGGGAAAACTTCTTAAGCAAGATGACTTGAAAGGCAGCTGGAACATTCTCTCTGAGGTGCTATAGTAAGATCCTGGATGAGACAATGTTATCACAAAAGTAAAGGCATAACAATGAGAGTTGTCCCCCAAAAAGATCAAGGACTACACATAAAAAGCAGAGCAAATGCCAGCAAATAACACTCACTAAGTGGCTGATAGGGAATACAAAAGAAAGCTGCGAATTTTTCAAGAAGCACTGTGGACTGGTGCTGGTCCCGTTCTGCAAACTGCATCACATTTAAGTTGCATGCCCACTTCCTTACCACCAACTGCATCCTTCCGCTTTTTCGGTTTTGCATGGCCAGCCTCATAGTTTCTGATTAGGTAAACCCACTTTATAGTAAGACTTTTTGTTGCAGCTTGCCTAAATTACACTTGTAGATTAAAGCAGAAGGAAATGGTTAGTTTTTAAATGAGAAATAGCAATTTGAAATGTTTACATTTGTCCTACATATGCAGTTGAATTAGTTTAGAGAAGCCCAACACTGCATCATGCAGAAGAAATTTCTCAGTCTCCTGGACTAGGCCCATACTCCTTAAATCTGACATTACAATCTTTAAGCAAGAATTGAAGTTTACATTTAGACTTTATCTTGTTCATAATTCAACTGGTACAACAAGAATGGCTTTATAAACCTCAGGCAAGCGTTATGTACCCAATGAGCGCCAGGGAGCTTCAGCGGAGACGCAGAGCAGAGGGCAGACCTGCCCACGACTTCCTACGCCCACATTTTAAACCAGATGCTGAACTGCAGAACAATTAATGACCTTTGATAGACTACAGCACATGAATCGCTACACACCAAACCCTAAGTACACTGTAACAGTGACTTCATATTTGGTTCATCTCCAAAGTAGCAATTCCTTTCTTCCACTCCTGATAAACTTGGTTAAACTTGTTTCTTTCCACCACGTTTCCTTCCTTTCTAATATGTAAAATCTATTTGGATACATTTACCTGAAAAGATTAAGTACTGGCACCACAAAGTACTCTTTCCACTCTCTATTACATTCAGATGAAAATTTCACCACACATCAGATCAGTTCATTCACGCACTGTGGGCACGAGCGCCTAACAGCTACTGCTGGTGTCATCCCACACGTATGCAGTCATGTTGCCTTTTATGATTACTTCATCACCACATAATGGCTCCTTTAAAGTTGAGGGGAGAAAATGCACAAATATTTGTTAATTTTCCAGAGTCATTTGATCAATCCCAACTCAAGGTTGAGCAAAAAAAAGTTAATCCAGCATTCAGGATCAGCGACTACCCAATGCAAAATTATTTTCAATAGCTGGACATAGCATAAGGGTAAATAGATTTATCTAAGTTGTTGATATTGTTTTTTTCTGCCACTCCTACCAAGTGAAACAACTCCAAACAAACAGAAAAACGCAATCAAAAAAAAAAGAAAAAACAGAACAAAATAGAGTTGTATGTTTTCTGCATGTGTCATCACAAGGATTCATCTTGTCTTGTCTGCTCTCCCACTGGTTTCACGTAAACTTGAATAACAAATGGAAAACATGCAAGACTCTAGAAGTCCTTGCTAAGCACTCTGAAAATGAGGGAATATTTATTCATCATGATGAATGAAATAGGGTTCAATTTCAAGAATACCAAACCACTCCAGGGAATGCCAATGTATAGCTGTTACATCTTGGAACAGAAAACCGTAGTAATGAACATGTCTTAGAGTGGAAAATGGAACACCTGACTGCCATCAGTACTTCAAAGATTACTACATTGAGAATGGGCCGTGCTGCTGGAAAAAAAGTTTTTCCTCTTGACCCAGTTCAGGATACTGTTCCTGGTGATGTATCAAGCCAGCATGGACATTGCTGGTTTTCTCTGCAAAATAAAGCAGTACCTTCTGGCACAAAAAAAGTGCAGAAAAAACTAAACACAGCCAGTTTACTAATGAAACTTATGACCCAATAAAGTCTGCAGGCATGCAATACTGCTGACTCTCTGGCACAGAGTGCCTTCCCAGCAGCACGCATAATAAAGGAGTAAGAAGATGGGGACAGAACAATGGAAAGAAAAATAAATTAAATCTCAACAAGGTGAAGGAGAAGACTTGTGTAAATAGGAGCAACTAGTTATCCTTTTTTGTATACTGCTTAAAATTTGCCAGAGTTGCCCCTTCTACCCCCTTTAAAAAAAATCGTAGTATAAGAAGAGAGTTACAAAACATCTTTAAGCAATAAAAGTCATGAAAATTACTGTATGTGGTATCTGGGCAGGTTAATGCAGTGAAACTGCTACCAAAATAAAAAAGGAAAAAAAAAAGACTCCTGCCTTTTTTCTTTAGATTGAATCTAAAGATAATAAAAAACCTGAGTTACCACTTTTTTGTAACAGAACATAAAGGGTCTTCATGGAGAAAAATAAGTACTTTACACATTTTGACATTTAAAACCATAAGAATAAAAATTGAAGCTGCTTTCCAGTCATTGTGGCTTTCAATATCTGCTACAGCTTTCTGTACTGTCTACAGAACTTAGCCATCCAATAACTCATTTCTGAAATTTTACATAATTAACAAGGACAGAAGTACAAATATACATAGAGTATAAGTACCACGCTCATCGTGTATGAAAATGTGCATTCACTCTCAGGCTCTCCAAGACAGCTGAAAGGCAGAAGGATTGCTTGACTCAGTGACACAGACATGGAAAGAAATGGTCCCCTCAACATAACTGCATTAGAATGTAAGTCTTAACAAAACAGAATCCCTGGATTTACAACATAGGTGTTTTTCAAAAATGATACCTCATTTACAGAGCAAGGCCTGTTGACTTTCAATGAGCTTCTAAATCACTCAGCATTTTCTCTGAAAGTGGATAAATTATGTTATGTAGTAAAAAATATTTGGCATTTTCAATGAAATATCAGAATTGTTTTTGCATTCTGCAACTACAGAGAATGCAGTTTCCCATTAATATATCTTAAGTAGCAACTCCCCTTCCGCACTTTGGTTCATAGTTTATGTTTTCTTGACCGCCATTATGGGACTGTATTTTCCCCAATACTGTCTCCTATTATTGGGTAGAAGAAATTTGTTGTTCTGTTGTCAAATATAACAACCTGCAGTAAACTATATGTACAGATTTGTTTCAGGATTCTTATACAGAACCACAATGACAAGGACCATTGAAGATCAGTTGCTATCCTACTGGACAGCGTCTTACCCTGTTTTACAGTTACAAAAGAGGTACAAACCTTCTACACATGCATTTTAAATTCTGCAGTTAAACTATACCTAGAATAGTTTATTACAGCTTTTTTTTTTTTTTTAGTTTCCCATACTTAATAACACAAATTTGTGTTCCTTTTTTCCTTATAAAAGTATTTTTTCTAGAGATATTTTGTATGTTACTGATCTCCTCAGAAGTAGGGTTTTTTCCCAAGCTTTTTTTTTCTTTAATCCATGCACATACGTAAATCTTAATATACTTAATTGCTTTAAAATTAGTTTTCTTGATTTTCATTTCCTAAAATACCTGTTTAACTGAAGTACTACCTTCTCTACCAGACTGAGTTTTCAGAACTTAGAAGTCTGGCAAGTATTTTGGTTGATCTACTAGAAGGAACAGAGGTTAAAGTGGAGAACACCTCTTCTGTAGGCTGCCAAATTAAGGAGTGTACGTGCACAAAGGACCATCCTCATTAAAAAAAAAAAAAAAGGACAAATCTCAATTAAAATGCTCATGCTAAAGCTTAAGTAGTTTTACTTTATCCATAAATACATAGTGCTTCTACATCAAATTTGCATAAAGCACATTTTGTCTCAAAACTATTCTCTTCATTTTTGCTCCTAAAAATACAGCAGACCTGCAAGTCTTTACTACAACCTATTACCAAAGAGTCATTTAGAAATAATCAGTTACTTTCTCAAAACCATACAAGCAGTGTCTAAGTTCCAGCTGCACTATATTGGGATTTTAATTTTGTTGTTTTTCTTCTAACAGTCCTGTTTGTTTCTCTGTGCATATTATTCAAAGCAGATGTGCTGAAACAGGAAAAAGCTTTCTCAATCTACTACTACAGCTGGTGCAGAAGTTAAGGTCTTCTTCCTTTCTCTCCTTCGCACACAAGCACACACGCGTGCACACACAGACCCTATGTCAGCAATGCATGCAGAAAGACTCACGCTGTGAATGTGTCTCTGTCCCCATGGTACGACAGTTTACAAGGTTGATGTCGGAGCAGCACATTCCTTGCACTTCAAATTTCCTCCTCGTTTCTTCAAGTTTTTGCTTAGAAGGTAGCTGACAATCATCTTAATACTACTGCCCTCTACTGCTTAAAAATTAGGGACAGGAAAAAACACTCCTAGATCATATTCATTCTTGACTAAAGAATTCCAATAACAAATTTTAGTATTTTTAAATCCAGAACTTTTTAATTAGATCCATTATATGAGAATTGAGAACTGTGAAATATGGTTCTTCCCTCTGTTTCAGATAATATATTATTATTGAAGTTGTTAATATTGATAGAAACTGCAGTATCTATTTCCAAAGGCTAGTAAAGGCAATTAAAATGCATATTCAGAAAATATATTAGACAGTTTCTTTCCCAATAAAATGACATCTGCAAAATTCATAGAAGTGAGCAGAAGCTGAGTTAATATGTGAACACATTTTTGTTTGTATAACTGAAAATCACGTTTGAGTTACGGACCAAATTGGACGTTAAAAAACTGTGGTGCCCTCATTGAACAGCCAAGTGTGAATAACTCGGTAATTATCGGGGAAGTAAACAAAGATACAAAAACTAGATCTCAAAAGAGTTGGTTTAAAACTGTCCCATAAATTCGTAAGTTATTTCTTCCACAAACAAGCCTATTCTCATTTTAGTTTGATCTGATTACAAGTAAGATTCCCTGGATATTACGTGGAATTACTAGAATTAGCAGTTTTTTTTTTCTGAACATTTGGATCCATTTCTCTCCCTTTTCCATTCCTCTAAGAATTAACAGCTTGCCCTTCACTTCAGACTACAGCAGAGTACAGAAATAGGACAGATGTTTCAAACATAGGTGATGAGGTCATATCTCCTTCTGCGCTGTATTACAGGGTGTGCTGTGTGTATTGAAAACAGATCTGAACAAGACATCAGATTCATTCTCCTCCTGAGGACATTAAAGACAAGGTCTCACTGATCCGTTTCTCATAGACATGTGCATCCTAACCTTTAAGGCGCAACAGCAGCTAGCTGCTACTTTGCAGCACTGAAGTCTGCTGTATTTTCTCCAGCACAATGGCAATTTTGCAAGAATCTCTTTTCTGATTGTGGATCCATCAACTCTCATAACAATCACCACACATGTATTGAGGATGCTTTTCTAAAGCTGACTTGGTGAGCTACCTCCACAGCCCTGCAAGCTGAACTCTTCTAGACCCCAGAGCTGCCACAAAGCCCAGAGCAGCAAGGTCAGAGCGAAAGTTCAGAAAAAGATAATGCAGTCGTTGCTCCATACAAATCCCTCATTGAGCAGCAGAAAAATACGTTATTAATGTGACCCCCCCTCTCTCTATGTATATGTACCTCAACAGTTATGGATAGGTCTCAGTGCACCACTGATTACAAACTTATCTGGAAGAGACTGTGTCTACAACTATATAAGATGCCAAATTTCTTTTTGAAAAATGTAATGTATCAGAAACAATTCTACATGTTTATTTCATACACACAGTAGGAAGAATGACACTACAAAAGCAATTTACATTTGCTAGCTTTTTGCTGCTAAACCATACATACTGTTTGTTCTGGATTCCCCTAATTATTCTAACTTACCTACAGATACTGATACTTGAGATTAAGTGAACTAATGCTGCACTCTTATTAATTATTTGTTCATTGAGCAGAAGAAATTATCAGCTCTCCAGTAATATATATGATCTTGTTTTAGATTTTAAAGTGCATTAAATTTTTAATTTAAAAACTAAGGCTATTAGCTGAAGATCATTTGCCTGCTGTCATTTTAATTAATTTCTACATTGGAGAAACACTGGCTGTGAGGATGTAAAAAAAAAAATGCGATGTCTAAAATATGATATCAAGGACTGCCAAACTGCTGAACTTGTCCTCTTCTACCTCTCTACACCCCAAGTATATTTCCAAACAGTATGGCACCACGTCAGCATGTCTTGTGCAGTACGCACATTGAACACCTCTTGGGATGCAGAATGCTAAAGCTCAACAAAGGAAGAAAGTTATGGAGTTAGGGAGAAAGGAGGCTGGGTGATCAGAGGAAAGAGAGACAAATCAGAAAACTTCTGCTAATTCACAAATATAAAATGCCAAGCCCAAAGAAATTCCCACTGGTCCGAGGCTTCAAGTGTTAGTTAATATGAAGTCTAATTATTTTAGCAGCTTGGTATTTTTATTAAACGTGCATTGAAATATGAAGCTTTCAGCTAATAGAACACATGTGTAGGTAGAGAGCATTCTCTTTGGCATGATTTCATTAGTTCCATGAACAATGATGCCAGAAAAACAAGATCTAAATTCAGTGCAACTACCAGGACAGACAATTCAGAAGGGGGGAAGAAAGAAAAAGAAATCAACAACTGTAACGCTCTACAGAGAAGTTACTATTTACTGCCAGTGTCATGAGGCTTAAAACATACCTACTACCTTGGAAGTTTTACTGATAAAATTTCACAGCAGATTTATGCCATGTTTTACTTTCGTTCATATGAAGTTAACAATTCCATGCTTTGCAGCCCTGGCTTCTTGTAAACCTTTAACTTGTGGTTCAGAGCAAAAGCCTGCATCAGGAGGCAGAACTAAACCTCATCGGAATAGATTGAATATTTGAAGTCTGGTAAGTGTACAATAATACATGGAAAACAGAAGGATAAGATGAATTCTCAAAAGGAATATTAAGTAGCCAAGCTGAGATCTAGTACCATTAGTAAGTATATATTGGTCAGCTAAGAATATTCAATAACTGACTGAAGTCTCAAAAGTGACATGTTATTCACTTTCCTTATTATCAATATTCTTCTGTGTCCCTTGGCAGGGTGCATTAAAGTTTGTAACAAGGTAGAAAAAAAACACTCTCCTGAAAAGTAATGGACAGGTGGGAAAACCACAGAAGTCCATTCGATCTCAGGTTGTGTACAGATGATGGCAAGCTACTGGATTGTTATGACTTACATTACCACCAAACCGTATCATATGACACGTTTCTGTGCTCTTATCCCACTGCAAGTGCCAAGGAAAATGTATTAGGTTCAACTTCCATTCTTAAACCACAAACAGAGTTTAGTTTAACTCATTTTCCTTTGCACTTTTTATGAGCTAATAGCTCAAAAAATGGTCGCTTAACACAGATCAGCTGATCAGCAGAAGCCAGTTCAGCCACAGACCTCCCCTCTACCTCCTCACGTAACACACAGCTGCTGCAAGGCATCATGTGAGTGCTACTCATCCGCTGCAGTGCAAAACAGCCCCACGTGGCTTCAACTGCTGATGAAGGTTTCGATGTCTGGTGAAGAAAAGAGATAAAATCCCCTAAATAGTTGCTTGCTCCTATTTTTTTGGTCCACTGGAAAACTGTTAAGCAGCAAATGCTTTTGGAGGAGCTTAAAGGTTGCTGTGCATTAGCACAGATGCCAGCTGAAGCGTGACAATGCCTGGCTGTCGAGTCTCATGAGACAGCAGTTCTCTTCTGCACTAAAATGCAGTTGAGAGCATGAAGAAAAAGAATTGTTTCCCCAGAAAAGCTGGATGCTAAATTCATTTCCTACATATACAGCCACAACCACTCAGAACCAAATCATCTCTGTGAATATATATGCTATATAATAGCACACATACCTTACATAGATAAGCTACTGATGTTGATTTCAAAAGAAATCAATTAAATCATGCTTTTCTTCCCTATCTTGTGTATACTCTCACACACTTCAATGAATGTATCCATATATATATGGATGTGTGTGCACATCCGCATGTACACACATTTAAAAATAAGCACTTTTAGAACACCTTCTTTCCAGTGCAGCTTTATTTTGCATGTAGTAATGCAACTGGTCCGATGATCACCAAAACTCAGGATTTATGGGCATTTGGATTTTGGAAGCTTTTTTAACTCCATAACTACTTTAGCATGAGACACAGCTGAATGTTGCTATTGTTTGAAAGGACTTGCAGGTCCCTGCCTAGCACAGGGGGTTTCCGGAAAACGTTTATCATCCAAGCATTTCTCTTAAAAACAGCATGAATTTGCAACAGTATTTTAGACTACATTCTTTCCTTTTCCTTCAGAGATGCAATTTGTGGCATACTTGTTATAAATATATATTGCTGTAATTCACAAAATTCAAGTTAATCCATACATGTCATTGTCAGAGAGACACACCACCACCTAATATTGATCTTTTAAGATGAGATAATTTTGATAGCAATATTTTATCCAGAAGGAAAAATAAACAGTAAGTTCTAAAACAAAGGTTCTGACATGTCTCCAGAAAATCACCTTTCCTCGTCTTGCTTCTGCAAAAGTATTTTTAAAAGTCTCAGTAACTAACATTTAAAGTGTTGGTTTTTTTAATCTTTATTTTTTAAATACAACTTAGGTTGCTTCCCCACACAAAACACTGTATGTGGTCAAAAGTTCAGAGTACCAATAGCTTCTCAAGACCTTAGAGTTCAAGAACCTTCACAGTCTAAGCCTTTTCAATTCAGGTCAGTACTCAAGTTCTAGTTCATATGTCTCACTGCTTATTAATATTCAACACAAACAAGAAAAATCATAACAAATTTTTTCAAGTGGCTTGGCTAGAAAGCTTCTTACCGGAATATTTTTGTGCTGTGGATATTGTAATATAATTCAGCATTTAGTAAAGTATCTCTGGGATCAGATGTCAACAATTTTGCCAACACCTGACATGGAAATTCTGCTAATTTAAACACTTAATGACTCATCACTCGAAGTAAAAACTTTTTTCTTACCTCATGTATGCATAAGCACCTAATAAAGCCATCTTATTAAAAAGAACAAAAGCAGATGTGAAAGATCTGTTTCTCCCAAGACAGACGTATAATGAAAAAATAGCTGCTTAAAACTCAGCAATAAATGTTCTTAGGTTTGCATAGATTGCAGTCCACATCTGGCCACAGTGACAGTTGATAACATGGAAAAGAACATACTGTACGTAATATAATCAATCCAGTTAGTAAACACAAGAATGAAGAGGCCAAAGAAAGTATAAAACACAGGGATAAAGTATATTGCAGGAGGAACGATATAAGTTTGGTCAAATACTTTGAGTCCGCAGACAAAATACTTAGTTTGTTTTCTCATTTTGCAAATTGTTTATTTAAACAAAGGCCTGAACAGATTTTGCTCTTTAAAACAGACACTAATAATGTGAAATCATTCCAACTGCAACACCAACTATGAAGTAAAATGCTGCTTAAAACTCAGCTCTGTTCCTACCTGCCCATCTTGACCGACATGAACTTGATGTATCTGCAGGTTTCCCTGTAAAATAAGAGCATTGACAATAAACTCAAGTTGGGAATTCAAAAAGTTGCTCTGTCCTGAAAAAGGCCTGTTTCTCATCTCATTATTAAACAACTTCAATATTAAGGAAATCTAATAATTTATGAAATTCTTCTGAGGGCTGTTTTGGCATTTCAGCTACACTTCAATGCTCGGCACTTTAACCACAGAGGATAAACAGACTTTTTTTTTTTTCTAAAAAAGCAAGGAGGTTTTTCAGCACCCGCATGTTTTCCTTTTTGAAAGTTACTGTGTAATGTACAGTATTTTTATGCAAAGTTAGGTTGTATGGCCTTTGAGGTAAGATTTTTATTTTTCCTTATTTATATAAAACTGCAAATGTAAGTCAAAGCCTTACTAAACTAGAATTAGCAGTGTTAACACTTATTTGTATGGAATGCTAGTCACTATTTGGTATTAAGAAGTCACTGCCTGTGCTAACATGTTTGTGGTATTGAATTTTGATAAAATAAAGGCCAACATAGTTCTGTTGCAGGAATTATATCTACTGCAAGAAATTCTGAATAATGTAAAGTACTTTAAAGGAAACTGCAGCTACAAAATCTAAAAATGAAAGCAGTATCATTACAAAGGGAGGTTTTATTCATACGCTCCGAGATGCCTTTTTAAAAGCACACAGATTAAGAAAGAACAGCTACCCTAACACCAAGGCTTGCAGTGAAATAGGACATTTCTTTCAGGAAAAAGTTTTAGTTCTTTGATTTTTTGCATGTTTTCTACATTTTCTTTTACTGGCAACACATCGTCTTTTTTGAAGCTGTGCTCATTGCAATAAATTTAAAACCAGATGTCTTCATCCGTCACAGACAAATGTAGTCCTTAAAATTCTTACATACAGGAAACTCCCAACCAATGGACACTGGTGTTTAAATCTCAGGATCAATTACAACCAGTAGCTGAAGAATCAGATTTTTTTTTCCAGTGGCTTTTTAAACTGCTTCAACTTTATTGTAGCACACCGTGCATTCCCAAAACATTCTGATCCTTTCTTTCTTCTCTCTAGGTCTGATAAGCTCTGTCAAGAATACTGCCTTTAACTGTAATATTTATATAATATTTATTATAATATTTACTCTGCAGTACCTCCTCCACACCAAAAGTGGTTTCATCAGACGTTATTTAGGGTACTTTGGAAACGGATTAAACTAACCCACAAACAGATACACTTAATGTTGAGTTAAAAAACTCTACAGGGAAATCATAGAGTAAATATTGTACTCTGTATTTATGCTTAACCTTATATTGCTATTCCTTCTTCATGTAAACAAACTCCAAGAGCAGAAGAAATCTGACAGCAGCCTTTGCAGTTAAGAGCCTCTATACATTATTAAATAACCAACAATAACCTTGCTCAGGTAAATTGAGCTGGCTTCAGTGGTTGTTTTGCCTGAGTGGAAAAAAAGTCAAACTTGGAGGGTTCCGTATTGGATTTATCCACTTTTATTCTACTGTACAATTTTTATGGAAAAAAATATGAAGTGCAAATACTGCACTGCCAGATTACTTGATCCATAATGAAGGTAAATTCAGTTCAGTCTGGAATATATCTTTAATAGATGTAGTTTGACTAGTCTCCAGACTTCTGTTCAACAGTTCACACAAAGTATTCCCAACACATTCACCTAAATAGTCATTTCATTTCTAAATGGCAATGCAAGCACCTAAGCTGGGTTTCCTATAATTCTCTGAAAGTACTAAACTCTGTCTCCAATGAAGACCACCAGCTATATACCCAAATCATTAACATAACACACACAGAGACTTCTTGGATGGTCAAGGAAAAAAAAAAAAAAAGACAGAAATAGCATATTGCATTTACTGCTGTGGTGCACGTCTCATCCTGGCTCCACCACATGCACTCACTTCTACCCTCGCAGGTCTCTGTAGCATGTTGCAGCAGTTCCCAGAGGTACGGTTTTAGAGCTGGGGCCCTATGTTCTGGCCAACATCTGTTCCACAGGTACCCACATTTTTGGCTCACCTCACTGTCCTGTGTGATTTGGACTTGCTCGCCTTGAGGAACCTGGGCTATGTGGAGATGGCCCTGCGGGATCCACAACAAAAGAAAACACCAGGAAGCATCAGAAGAAAACCAAAACTAGAGGAAGAAGCTATTAACTTGGATTCAATACAGCTTAACGTATTCACAATTGTACATGAAAACAAAATATATATTAAATGAAAAACATTAAAAATTGCTTTAAAAAAATTAAAGTGCATCCATTTCATCATCTTTTCATGCAAAGTATAAGAGGAGTGACTTTTGAAGAGACAATCATTCATTTTCATGTAAGAGGAAAAGAAAATAGACATAATAATAAATAACATTTATATAGTGCGTTTCTCTACAAAAGAAGCATCTGCAATTTTCGACAGATACACAAAGTATATGCTTTGGTAAATTAGTATTAGCTCTCCTAAACCTGCGTGTCCAAAAGAAGAAACCCATTTAAAGATCTTGGAAACTCAGTTCCTAAGATAGATGCGACAGAACTACTCACAAATAGTTATTTTTAGAAGGTATCTGTAAGTATCCATGTATCTTTGCACATTCATGAAGTTCTGGTGAAGTATAGTCCCATGCTAACAACCACCTCCCAAACTGCTATATATTGGCATGAAGTTAGTAATTTGAATGCGGTTACACTTGTTTATGTTAGCTGGGAATCCGCCCTACCAGTTTTAATAAGGTTAATATTTTGTGTTGCTGGCCATACCCGCCACTTCAGAATGGTATCATGCCTATCATTTGATTAAAACATGGATAAGAAAGTGGAAGGAATTCCTTGTGCATCCTGACCAGCCTAGAGAAGTCTTTGCTACTATGATTTACCTGAAGGGAGATTGGATTCTAAATAACCTACTTCAGGGTTTATAAGGCTTTGTGTTCATTTTAATATGCTTGCATGAGACAGAGATTAAAGATAATCATTTGGAATTCTGTCAAAGGCTCTTCTTATTTTATAACACAAGAACAATTGCATGTGATTTTCAAAGAAACACAGATCCCTCTATTTCAAACAGTTTCATTTCCTTTGGAAGGAAACTGTCTATTTATAGGGAGAAAAAACATACTGAAAGTATCACTCTGACAATAGGGACTGTATATAAAATTAGAGCACAGCCCGGTCCATGTTGAGATTAGAATCACTTTCCCTTCTTAACATCAAGCTCTCAGGGCTCCCAGGAAAAAGCACTGAACATTTAAAAGATCCATTTATAGTGTTTTCAAATAAGCAATTCTTTCTGTCTGGGGAAAGGGGGGAAGAAGGTGACTTTATTCACCTTTGTATCACGCAGCATTCCAGAAAAGAACTGCTCACTCATCTTTTGCAGATACATAGCTGGCCTTCAAGTACGGTCTTTTTAGTTTGTTCACAAATTCCAACAAAATCTTTTTGAATCTTCACTCTTAAAACTTATAGATATTCAGCAAATCCTTGGCATTCCATTCAACGCTGATTTTCTTTAGACATACACAGTACAAATGACTACTGCCCCACTAATGACTCTTAGACTGATCCACATGTATCATTCCCTAGAACTGAAAAAGCAATACCATTTTCAACTGTTTCATGGACCTCCCCACATGCCAGACAAATTATGACAATATTTAGCTTGTGGGTTGCAGTGGATTTTTCCCAGATTTCACAACAAATTTAAAGGATGATTGACAGGTCCAGAAATTTTTTTAATGAGGCAAACTTTCACCACTTACATCTATAAATGTAACCATTTTCTCTATTATATCCCTGTATTTCATGTAATTTTCCTTCTACCTTGTCTTTCAAGACTTTAAAAGTACTCCTTAGTCATCAATTAGATCACACAAAGATCTTTAAAGCAGTTGAGAAGATACGCTCCATAAAATACACAGGGAAACCAAGAAACAAAGAAATTCACAAGATAACGTGCTGATAACAAGAGCTGAGCAAGCCTATGGCAAAAGTGAAAGGAAATTCCTGCAGAAAGAGCATTACTTCACTGAGGATGCACTCAACTGACAGGAGGGAAGTTTGCAAGTTATGTGACTGAACTTCTCTTTAGTCCTCTTCCAAGTCTGAGAATAGTTAAAACATTTAGGATTACTTCCACTAAGCAATCACTCTTCAGGATTAGTTCCTCAACTTCCGTTTAAGTCATGTGCTGTCCCCTGTCTTCGTGTGTACATAATTTAATTGGGTATATTTGCTCTTTGACTCCTCTGCTGCCTCTTTTACTTGGGGAAAGAATGCTATAAATATCAACTGAAGATGCTTCATTATCCTAAGTCCTAGAGTCTATCTATCTATCCTAGAGTCCTAAGGACTCTTCCTTATGCCGGCGTTGAACAAAACCTTTGCAACAGCCAGACCACTGGGTACTACAGTTTATCATGTTGGATAATATCTCTTAAGATTTCCTTTTCTATTTGCCCATTTCCACCTGTTTCCTTATCCTGGTTTCTAAGGAAAGAGGGCTTATCTCATCATGCAGAATGGGTATGTACATGTCTGTGCACATTTTTTTCTGTTCTGCACTTGTACACTGCCTGGCACAATTGAGTACCAGCCCACACTCAGACTTCTGGGTACCTTCAAAACATTAATACAGTCAGCGAAAAAGTTTTAGAAAAAAGTTTATACTTATACACATAAAAGCTGTAAACTGCAAAGCCTGAAGTTTTTGAAAACTAATGACAGATTTCACACATTACATTGTCTAGTTTCTACCACAAAGTAATGAGTGTGCGGATATAATTCACTATTTCGCAACATCGCACATCAGAACTGCTGCACGTCAGAAATGCCACACAATCCTTTCTTTTTTTTTTTTTTTTGAATAGAAAACAATTCTTGTAGTCAAACTGTGGCCACACAGGAACTAAAGCCAAGGTAAGTTTTGGCAGAGTACACTAAAATTATATTTAAAAATAATCATTGTCTGACCTTTGATACGAGGTCTCATGGTCAAAAAATGTCAATATTTGTAACTTTTGCTTATATACATATATCTAAATGAATACACGTGTAAAGGGTTCAGCTAACAGATGTTCAAAAATACCTCAGAATGCAGTTATTTTTAAAAATGAAAATAAATGAATCTATGATTCTATGAATCAAATAAATGCATTTTTGTTTTGAAAGTCATACTTAGAACTCTTCTTAAGTGTAAATTGTACAGTTTGTAGGTCTCCTCTCATTACTATAGTAACTGTGCAAGCAATTGGACAGGTAGAGACTTGACTACTCAATTCTAGACAGAGTAATGAATGTGCATTTGTCTGCAACAGTTTTGTGAGCAAACCCTGCATTGAGATTTTTGCCAAATAACCCTTTAAAATTTTTTTTCCATAAGCATTCAATGTTTATTTTCTGAAAATCATGCTTAACAAGTGATGATAGGTCATTTCTTAAAAATAAAAAAATAAATTTCAACTGAAGCAAAGTTTGCAATAACGCATATTGTTTATAATAATTTAGAAAAGGTTGAGTACATACTACTTGGACTTGTCCATCTTCTCCTATTTGGTGGATCTGAACCTGCTGAGCGTTGGCTAGTGCATAATGTAGTGCCTGTGGCTGGTTCTGTTGGATCTCATTAGAAGCTGAAACTGCACTCTGCGGACCCTCTGAAAGAGAGACAAAAATGCAGCTTTATTGTATTTGCGTATCTCATGCCAGCAGCCATGCAACAATGCATACTTAAAAACTGTGGAAAACAAATGCAGTCAGTAAGCAGGTGCAGATCCTTTATACATTAATATTCTTTATGAACATTAACTGCTTACCTACAGGTTTGCTACAAATTCCAATGAGGTTCCAAAGGTTATTTCGTCTCTGAGAAAGCATACATTTAAAAACCATCTTTTGAATCTAGATTAAGGGTTCTGCAAATGTAAAAGTAACATCACAGGAAAAACACACAGATTTCCTAAGCAGTTGAACACATTTGTGCACCTGTGTAGCAGAGAACTATTACTGCCTATTTCATTATAACAGTGGGCTCTACTAGTGCAAAAATTACCCTCTAAATCATTTCACAGCTGACTCCCACATAGTCTTATCCTATGAAAGTGTCCAGGTTCCAAAATCCCTGATCTTTTTGGTGTTCACACACAGATTTTCTCTCCCTCTCCAAATACAAAGCACAGAAGGTGTGATCTCCCAGACAGAGAAGCCTCAGCACTGCAGGCACACTGTCTCAAGGGAGGAAAAAAGAAACAAACAAAAAAATAAAAATAAAAGTAAAAAAGCAGGTCAGTTTCTGGACTTCAATGAAATTTAAACACTACCTCACCCTGGAAATTAAAGCCTTCTGAAAGTGCCCCTACTTAAAATGTACGCAGAGGATAAGACTAAAGGACCTGGCAGTTTTCTTCTAGTGACAGTGACAGCCGCCAGGAAAATCATCACGTGATTTCAAGAGGATAACAACTTGCATTAGAAGATGACATATTGTATATTCTTTTCTAGGCTTTCCAGCTTCAGGGAAAAGAACCTTATAAATATAAGGGGCAAAATGTAAGTAAAAAGCACTAAAATTATTTTGTAATATACAACTACTCAAATACTATTATTTTTGAAACCTGAGTTTTTTATGCATTTAGGAGGCAATGATACTGAGACTAATAATGTCAATAATGTCTATACCAAAAGGCTGAAATGGAATACAAGGGAAAAGAGGCTAATTCTGTGGAATCCACCACCAGCAGGTGAACACTGCTGAACACCGCATTTCCTTTCAGGAGTAAGGAAAGGCAAGCGGAGCTTATAGCACAATGACACTTCGGCAGCACATGACAAGTACAAGTACGCACTGCTGGGAAAAACCTTGAAATGTCCCAGTATCATACAGGTTAGTAAGATTCAGCGTGAGTCCTAGTTTTTTTTTTTTTTTTTTTTTTTTTTTTCCTGAGACAAGTGGGAGAACTGGACCATCATAACTATCTTTTACAATAATGTAAATACGAAGAAGGGCTTTTTACATACAGTATCTCAGCAATCAGTTTAATCGTTTTCTTTTGCTATGCTACAAAAATATATCAAATGAAATCTTTGAAGTGTTACATTTGTTTTGCAATTTTTTCTAGAGTATTTATTGCTCTGACCATGACTTATGCTACACGGTATCATAAAACACATTAACATCTAACACACAGTAGCATTCAATACTATAGGGCTTTCAAACTGTCCAAGTACCGGAAACTGTAATGAAAATATTTAAGAAACAGTGTCACTCTCCTACCACTGTAGATAATTTTCTTACAAGATGTTATGTATTGTTTAAATAAAGACTAGAAGGGCCTCATCCTGCTCACAGATGACTGACGGCTGATGTACTTTTATTTTAAATGTGATGGGTGGTTTCTGAACCAACACACCAGGAATCTGTTTTTCATAAATTTTTAATAGCTCTACTTAATACCCTAAGATTTATTCTGAAAACAGAACGTTACTTTCACAAGATTGAGCTTTATCCAATCATACAAATATTTTAATGGAAATGTTCTTTAATAAAATTGTCCATTTGTTGGTTGTTTTTTTTTTTTCTCTCATCGTCTGCAAATGTTTGTGGAAGAAGACAATTTTGAGTTTAAGTCTGAACACGGGAATTGAACACTAATTCAACACCACCAAGCTAGTATTTACTTATTTGTTGAAAAGTTTAGTTGCCTAACAATTCAATTAAGCAGCTGTAATTATGTCAACAATCTGCAATACGTAACTACAGCCAGAACACTAATGCACTAACCCAGTAAAACAAGTACGTGTTTTTGCTATCTACTGAATACCTTACTTTTGACAAGTAGGTAACTCCAAAAAAATTCTCATTTCTTAAATATAGTCCATTGGTTACTGTACAATTCCAGTATTTCCTGCACTGTTGTACAGTATTGCTGTGCAGAATTCAGGACTGGATTAACAAACTACAACTAGTACAAAAGTCCTGTAAATGGTATGAAAAACTGCAGTGGCAACCAAATAAACATGTGATTTGTTCAAATTCTGATACTAGATCAGTTACCCACGTTTGTTTATGCAATTAATTTTCTTTATTTTTTATTTTACAAAATAGTGTTTAGCTAGGATACTAAATGGCTAAGAATGCCAACTGCTATTCATCTTGCTTCTTAGAGGCTACCTCTAGTCCGTTCAGCTGTGATTTTGTTTTCCCAGCCTCCCACTATGCAACTCAACAGCTGAGTTACAATTCAACATCTGGTCAAACCATGGTGTCCAAATACACAATCCTTCATTTAGATGTGTGCATGTATATATACATGTATATAACTGCACATATACACACACTATATATTTGAGTGTATATATAAATATGCATAACATACACAGACAGCAAAACTGGACTTGGGACACAAACGGGGTTAGATACATGTTTCACTTCCAGATTCAATAACCTTCTAACAGTACTCTTCCTGTAACTTAAGCTACCACTACACAAACTACAATGCTCTACTTATGAGAACACACTAAGATGCATTTATAACGAGTATTCATTTTCTGATTGTGAAAGTTATGCAATAAAAGAAAATCAAAGAAATAAGAGCAGCAGCAGGTAAAAATACATATATTTACATATGTATCATATGCACATATTGAAATGCATTTTTAACTTTATTTATAAACCATCTTTTGCTTCACGGATGCCAGAAATGATTAAGCTGTTCAGAAGTGGGAACAGAAGATATGTACTGAATGCAATCATGCTGTATATGTTGCATGGTTACTTACAAATAGATTTCAGTTTGACTTCACTGCAACAACCACAGTTGGTGTGTGTGTCCCCCTTTTTTTCTTTTTTCATTTTAGGAATAAAGAGGAGGATTGAGCAGTGTCTAAAAACACAACATCTTTTATATTTGTTTTTCTCTAAATATCTGACCAAACAAAAGTAATATTTATCCATTTTTAAACATTCTCCATTAAAAACAAACACAAACATGAATAGCACACAGCTTGACTAGAGGATATGTCAACAGTTATAAATCACTATCATGTAAACTATCTGGCCTCACATTTACAACTTTGATATATTAGAGAATCTCTGGCACCGAGAAACTATACAGCTGAACTCTTGCTGTGAAATCTTCCATTGCACTAGTCAGGGGTACTTTGACATCAACTGAACAGCGGATATAGTGCCACTACTGAGCACGTCATCTCTGGCATTCCCAAAGCACCCTTGGTGAGACAGAAGAGCACTGGAGCTACCCAGAGAACAGAAAATGTTGCACTGACCTTTCCACAGGTGCTTAAGTTGTGATACAGGAGAAAAAAGTAACTGCTGAAATTGTCCTTCCTCACAAACTGAAACTGGACCTTTCACATTTTCCATTTATTTACTGTGTGCTTATGAGTCAAAGAAAATTTAGCCTGTCTTCTCAGACAAATGTTCAAGAGTTGGCAAAATCACCCTCACTAAAAGTTACTCATCACATTTTTCAAAGCTAATCTTTCACAAACATTTCAGAGCAAGATCAGATTTGTCAGACAAATGTAATTTGTAACTGTTTCAAGAATATGTGTTTAACTTTCAGTTAAGGTCAATTTTAAAAATTCCTCACTTCAAAGCAAAACCTTTGGCATTTGCTAACTCCTTCCTATTCTCATTATACTTCATATTTATCAGTTGAGCATCTGGCTTCTCATTTTGGAAGGAAATGCAGGAGGTACGGATTCTGCAGGAGATGAGATTCAAGTTTAGTCTTCTTACTTACACAGTGTTACCCAAAACTGTTCTACCAGCCTACAGGCCTCAGAGCTCCATGCTTCTGGTTACAACCCAGGATGCGTTTTCTTCCTTCCTTGATATGTAGTGCTAGCAAGGAAAGGTTAATGGGCAGATATAATGGGCAAAAAGTAGGAAAAAGCACCGTTACTGAGCAATTCACAGAAATAAAACTGTATACTGTAAACCATTATCTCAACCTGCCTCATCTAGTGCTTTAGCACTCCAATTTTGCAGAACAGCTTTGAAGATTTGGCTGCAACATCCATTTCATGTGTGACATCTTGGCATAGCTGAGCACTTCAGCCCAAATCTACATGTAAATCCCAAAGTCATAGACCTAATTAATAGTTCCAACATGGAAAACTGTGATAACAGCTTTAACAATCTTAAGAGAAATTAAAAGAAAGGGAGAGAAGGCACTCTGCAATTAATCCTCCTCTCAAAAACTCCTTTCCTACTCCCTTCCCTCCACAGACTGCTAACATTTTTAGAAAGAATATCTAGGTAAATTATCATGGCAGCCATGCGTACAACTTCTATCAGAAAAACTGAGTGACAAAAACACACATTAAGGACTAACACGTTGGCTCTGAGAGGAGTAATGCACTACAGTTACTACCTCAAGTCCAACAAAAGGCAACAGCTTCAAATGCGAGAGCCAGAAAAAAATAAGGAAACACAACTTCTGCCTCAATTTAACAGTCTGCTACAACAACTTTACGCAATCCATAAATCTTGTGACTACTGTAAAGCTGCACAGTCAGTTAAATGTAGAACAATCTTAATGAATGTCTTTGAGGGTGAAGGAGACAAGAGGCATTCATTCGTCGTTTCCTACCAGCTTCCTTAGACATGTTTTTTAGTCTGCGGATCAGTTCTCTTCAGCTCTTAACACTTGAACAGCATCACAGAATTACAGCACTAAGAACTTGTCAGGTCTGCGTAAGGACTACGTGCTCAGCCTTTTGCTTTCTATGGCATTTCCACAGCTAATTTTTCCTTATGATAAACAGAACAGAGAGGAAATCTGTTATCATTTTTAACTGCACAATGCAAATCAAAGCCACACGCTACATAGACTTTTATGCACAACAAGCATAAAAAGCCTAAAAGTTTTGACATGTTCAATAAGTGCAGAAGAATGAAGCTGAAGAATAGCAACTCTCTTTAGATGTAAATATTTCAAAATTATTCATTATGTGGGCAATAACTCAATGCTCATAAGAACCACAAAATAGCTGAGTTTGTTAAGGACCCATGCGGGTCACCCAATCCAACCCCCCTGTTCAAAGCATGCTCAGCTGGAACAGGTTGCTCAGGACTGTGGCCAGTTGGAGATGGCGTCTCTGCAGCCTCTCTGGGCAACCTGTTCCTGTGTTCAACCACCCCTAAGATTCCTCAGAGCCAGAGACACAGAAGTCAGCTCACAGGTGAGATTCAGACTGCTATATATTTTTTTAAATAATGTAAATTAATTGCTTCTAAAAAGCAGCTCTGTAAAATGATGTACGCCAATTCACAGGAGAAGTCCAGCAGAGCAGTGACCATGCTGATTTGACACTATTTCAAGAACTAACAAAAATACTATTTTAAATGGTATGTAGAGTTGTTCAACAATTTTTCACTGCCAAACAGAAAAGTATGAAGCTATTCTAGACTTTTAGCACAGCAACATTTAAGGAAATATTCTGATACACACTGAGTTGGACTCAACGATCCTTGTGGGTCCCTTCCAGTTCAGGATATTCTATTATTCTATGATTCTACATAGGAGAATGGTGTTCCTTTACAACATTTGAAGAAAGTGCCAATAACTTCCTGCTGATTTAAACATGTATTGTTATGTTAACATATAATAGAAAGCTACCTTGCTATTAGCAGCTCCTACAGAGAGGTGATGAAAAAATATTACTTCAAGCCAAAGAACTGTTTTGGATTTGAGTCTTTTCTCTGTTGCACCTTTTGGTCCCAACTTTAATATGAGCTACAATATATTACAAGTTCATAATCAGAAAAACACTACCAAACTATGGAAAAAGTTCATACAGGGAATGTGGTGTTCATTCATTCACACTCAGGCCCTCAAAATCATAAACATCACAATGATGTTTTCAGAACAGCTCAGCTGCATGGCAGACACTGTGATACTATGCATCTACTCAGTGTATCTGTTGATGGCAACAGAGCACCTTTAAAAACAAAAAGTGTTTCGTGAAGGCTATGGGAGTATCTTCTAGAATAAGCCCTAAAACTTCCCTAGGAAATTATCATCATCATTTTGCAAAGAATCAGAAGGTTTAAGTACTTCTACAAATCCTTTAGGTTTATCGTATTTAATTGGGGGNTTTTTCCCCACTGCCATAATCTGAAATGCTTATTTACAAGATGTGTAATGAAAATGCTTTCCTGCCAAATGCGTGACACTATTTTTCTGACTTCACTATTAGAGAAGGTGGCATGCTTAGGTTAAGCTCCTCAGTGACCTAACCTGGCTACTCACAGAACTAAGCTCTCCTGAACTTCCTGATGCAACTATATAATCACAGCTTCTCTCAACAGACGTCACGGTCCTACGCCAAGCAAGTAGAGCCAAAGCATCTCAGGACAGTTCTGATAGAGCCCACAAAGACATTACACAAGAAACTACGCTGTATGTCCCTGCATCTTTTGCAGCCTTGCATTCTTTGGAGTAAACAGGACACCGGAATCATTCACAATCTTCTGAGTTTTTTTTTTAAGTGATACCTTTTGTGAGAAGCAGCTACAATATTTCACCAGGCAGATGAACAACTGAAATGCCTGTTACATACACATCGACTGGATGAAACCAAACACAGGTATTCTTCTGGAGAGTGCAGCAACCACAGCTGGGTGGAGACCTGACGTGCAGCACCTCAAAGCTGATCTTAACAGCTACAACTAACAATAGTGGGAAAGACGGTTTCTCAAGTAGCTGAATTCCAGACCATTCAAGGCTCACCTTAACTTGCCCCCTGAAACAAACGCTACCATAAAAACTGTCTGGGTTCATATGTAACACTTTAAAAAGCCATATTTGACAGCTATGTTGTCATAACTGTGAAATACAGACCTCCTTTACTTCAGAGCTGTGAAATATTACTTCTCTTTCCTGCTAGCTGGCAGCAGGAATTCTGCTATATCCACTATACAGTGTATATAATAAGGAACAGATGCCTGTGAATTATGATGCTGTAATTCCATTGAGGGCTTCCAGAGATGTCAAACCACAAAGGCAAAGTCTGAGCGGTTCACGAAGTTACCTGAGCAGACCAGTGGAATTACAGCCCTGTCATGCAAAAGTTACCTCTTTAAACAGTGTGTGAATCCGTATGTTGTCCTTATATCTCTTCTTCTCTTTCTTTTCCCCCATTCAGCCCCTCATCCCACCCCCCTTCTTTTCCTCATACCTCTTCTTTCTTCAGGCAAAATACCTCTCCCACCTGATTCTGCAATGCAAATTAGATTTTCAAAGGACCACCCGATTCTGAGAAGCGGGCTGTTTTTCTAACAGCTTTTTCACAGTGGGTGTGAATGTAGTGGTGAATTCATCTAACATCTTTACAGCCTCCCAGAAAATGATGCCAATGACATTCTGAGTAAGAGCAATATTTTAAAGAAAATTAACAAAAAACTGAATCCATGGAACATTTTCACGTACCATTACCAAAAGCAGCTGTTAATGCTATTGCCAGTACTCTACTTTCGGTTGCACAGCTTATATGTAGTCCTGCAAATGACATGTCAAGATGCCTCAGCTGACCTTCATCACATTTAGGATCAAAGCCATCTTTCCAAGGACCTGCAGTCACCAATTTGCTATCCAGGGGACTTGGGAGCTGAAACAGCCGATACAGAGACCCAGGTGGCAGAAAAAGCCCTGGGGAAATCCAGGAGACTGACGTACCACAGGGAGCCAGCTCAACTCCAGCGAAATGAGCTAGCCTGGGCGCATAACCCCAAAACAGCCAGGTGGCTCTTGCAGAACCACCTCCTGTGTGTCTATACCACGCTACTCCCGCCTGCTCAGACAGCGTGGCTACCTGTACCCATGGAACAATTTCTTCACAGATAGGGTTTGTGGAACTGGGACCAGCCCACAATGGAGTTTTCAGCTTAACAAAAAAAAGCCACAGCCTTATGGCCTTCTGAAGTCAAGAACTCACTGCGCCTGAATCTGTGTTTTACATCTCTATACTAGTCTTCCCAAATTTCCAAACCAGGAGATTAAAGATTAATATTTTTTACTAATAAATCTCAACAACAGTCAATAGGTACAGCCTAATGAGCACAGGCCTATAATATCAACTTACTACTGCATATGGCTTATGGTTATCATTAGGTTGATTAGTTGTTTTAATTTGAGAATTTTGGCTATGATTCCCAGTTCCAGCACATAAAATTTTCCACTGAAAGCAGATTTTGGCATTCTTTGCATGAGATACAGTGGTTAGTGTTAACATGCAACCAAAAATTTTATGCAGGCAAATAAACTTACTTCCTTTTCTTTGGGCTCACTTCCAAAACACTGTTTTTAATATATGATGTACAAATGTCCCATAGCACTGCTTTATATTAAAAGCATGAGCCAGAAATGTCCTATGAGAACACTTCTTAGGTCAGTATTTTTCATTTGTTATTATTATTCATGCCTACGCACCTAAGTGGAAATATAGAATCAGCTACAACATATTTAATTTCTTCAGAGGAAAATATTTTATGAGCGAAATTTAGCACGTCCTACTAAATAGCGTTAACACGCTGAGGTAGATTTATTCACTTGAATCCCCTTATGAACATCAGTTGCAGATAAATATTTTGACCTTCTACTTGAAATTTAACATGCTAAAATATACATACGATGCTGTACTTTGTGAATTTTTTCAGTTAGCACATGGGGAGGGACAGTCCCAACCATATTGGTGAAGCTTTTTAGAGGATGTACAAATCAACAAAGCCAATCCCTCACACACCAGAATATACTACACTTTCATTTCTGACAAATCCATATTTTACTACTGTTTTAGAGACAGCCTCCCTTTTCCCTCTTCTCTTTGTGAACAAACACAAACCTCTTACTTCCTTTCTTGGATCAACAGTGCATTTCAGCCAGGAGGGTGACTGCAATTTGTAGATGAAACAGTATTGTATGTTCATGCTACCAGGGACCAACTATAGTACAAGCCCCATGAGGCTATCAAGGATTCTGAATGTACCAGAAGATGGTTGGCTTGCACTGAAGCCCGCGACGATTTAACTGTGAGTGGCTGGCTTCAGTTAGTAAATGAATACTGCAGTCACTCCTTGAGGAGCACTGCAGACATACGTTCATGCTGTAATGGAGAGGCCTCCTTGCCAATGGTAAATGGTACTTCAAAAAAAAAAAAAGCAATAATACAAAATCCACTCCAAAGAAAAACTAATCAAAAGTGTTTCTCCATTTATATTTTTTACATGAAAATATTTGAATTTGTGGGTACGATATGCACCTGTTGTAACTATAGCTTAAGACAAAAATCACTGCAAGGTATATTGAAAAACAAATGGCATTATTACTATAAGTTTCCATGTCTCTGGAATTTTTTTTTTATTTTTTATTTTTACCTGAACCACTGTAAGATGATGACGAAGGTGTTCGCCTTGAAAAGCTTTTCACGGCAAGACTCTGGCCTCGCTGTTTCCGCCTCCAAGCTGTTCGGCATTTGGAGTCTATGCTTTGCTTGATTCGATACCAGTCAGATTCTGTGATTCCAAATTTATAAAATAGATGACCTATAATTAGAGAGAAACACAAAGGCATGGAAACTAGCACAAATCCATTCTTTCAGGGAAATGCATGGGTGACATACACTGTCACACACACAAAGTAAACTAAGTAACAGAGCAGCTCTGCCTAAAGAAATACAATGACATTAAGAAATACACCAAAGCTACACAGTGGTGCAATTTCAACTATACACAAAATTAAGTAATCATACATATGCACAATTGGGTATTTAGAAGTGTCACCCCTATGAAATTTCCCAATCTACACTTCTGTCCATGGAAACTGCACTTTTACATTTCAGATGAGCAATACTGAAACAGAAGGATCCAGCACTCCTAAGCCAGAACCGGATAAAGTTTTATTTATTGTTGATAGTGCCCATAATATGTATGTATAAGTACAACGCCACATAAAGCTGCATATAAAACTCTTAAAGCTCAGTGCAAGATTCATCAGAATCCAACAAAAACACAGTACAAAATTCAAATCTTCTGAAAATGTTGCTACTACTAAGTCATTTAAAGAGCCACATTCTGCACTTTCCAGCATTTAGTGCTAAGTTGCCAAACTGTTATAAAAACACAATGTTGACTTGTGAGTGGAACTGCTTGAGTATTTTGAAACAAAGCTCACACAGATCAAGTCCCGCTGCCAACTCTAACCCGGTTCATTTGTGTCTGCAACCTCTGCAATCGAAGTGGAAGCCTAATTGTATGAGAAATTGAGCAAAAATACTATTTTGGGTCCAAAAAATACTCACTTCAACATCTGGACAAATGGTTTAAAAATTGAGAAGGAAACATGTCGTACATTGATAGCTCTTTCAAAGCACTTCTCATACTGCTAGAGACTTTTACCATTTTACTGTAAGCCTTACAGTGGTTTATATTTTATTTAAAGCATTTAGAGCTGAGGGCATTTGACTGTATGTTAAGAGAAATTCATAATTCTCGTGACTGCAGAAAAAACACTTGAAAAAATTAAATCCAAAGGTTCGAAGCAGTGAAGCAAACTAGAACTAGCCAAACATTTAACAATCTTTATAATTTCATTACTTTTAAACTTTTCAGATTTAGATCAGTGATAATGCAGTTAAAAATTGATCCAAAGCTGTCATATTTGTTTTTACTCAATGTGGCTTGAAGGACCTCTTAAGACTCTTGTATTTCTTTTTGTATCAAATGCTTTCCATACTCTGCAAAATAAAACCATCTTTTCAACCTACTGGGTTTACAGATTTACTCTCAAATAGGATCCTGAAGTACTTAAGGGAAGCAGTTAAACACATGCTTAAGCTGTTGTATATTCCTTTGAACAGGATACAGTCTGTTCCCGTAAGACAACAGATTTGAAGCTTACAGCAGCAAAATGCCAGGTTTGCACAAACTAAGAGCTTTGTACTTTAACTGAGCTGAGAGTCCTCAGAATCTGAAATTCACAGGTTACTGACCTAACATAGCAAAGTGGAATGCTGTATCTCTTAAGTCATCATCATTTTTCAATCATCTGTTTTCTGATGCTCTAACTTATTCTACTATAGATTTGTTCAAAGAGCAATTAGAACATACAGAAGGAAAATACTGGCATCAAAAAGCCAATTCAAAAACACTTGAAAAAGCACAAGATTTCTCACTGGCAAGTGACAGCAGGCATGTTATTTAGAGCTTGCTTTGCAATCCCTAAATTGTGTCTCCAAAATGAGGGTGGGAGTAGGGAAGTAGGAAAACCGACCGAAATTATCATCTGCTGCTGTGCAACAGTTTCCTTTCCATGGGTGTCAGCAAAAGGAAAGCACATACTGTACTGTAAATACTCAGACCACATTTCTCTGAGTGCAATCTATTACTAATATGCACTACACAGAGAAATGGGTTTATAAATCTTTGCAGTAATGTCCAATAAAAATAGTTGTTTTAACTCTTTATATGATTTCAGCTGTCAGTCCGTACGAAGTACTTGTGTAGTCCTACATAACCACACAGCATATGACTGTGTTATTTTGAACAAGTGTCCATATTTTATTCATAAATACATTTTAATGACTTTCATCTTGTATGCTGCTGTTAGAAGAGTGACTAAATTGACTGCAGGTTCGAGAAAACTCGCATAGTAAAGCAGCCTAGCTAGGAATTTTAACTATTACTGTGTAATCCATAGGATATTCCAGGATGTCACTTAATCCAAAGCAATATAAATTATGTGGGACAAGACAGCCTCAGGTGCAGTGAGCTGTTCATACTAGGAGACCCAAGGCATGCAGGACAAGAGCTTGAGAAAGATGATGGGTGCCAAAGGTGAGCCATAAAATGTTTCAGAAATTGCCCTGCAGATGGAAGACAAGAAAAGACATTCTACTTATTGACCACAAAAGCTATAATTTAATTAACGTGGTAAGGAGTGGTCACAACACACTGGAAAGAGAGACCACCACCTTCACGGAGAGAACATGACTACAGAGGAAACCAGGGATAAGAGATGACAACATGAACAGGGTAGAGTCAGAGAAGCAGATTTTTGACTAGAGAGAGCCAAGGCATCAGGCACGGATTGTCAAAGCCAGGCATATTTCTTTTCCCTTATTCATGAAATTCCTGCTTAGCTGTTCCTGTGGTCAAAGGCGTAAAACTGGTATAGATGACACGCCTGCTGTTTGCACTGACTTTCACCAAAACTGCATACTCCGTCACAGTAACTGCATGTGCAAATTAGGCATGACAAATTAGCCCTTAAGTACAAAGATAATTGACATAAAGGTTAAATGAATTTCAGATGTATAAATCTATCTAGACGGCACTACAATTTGAAGTGTTACTCTATTAACAGGTCTTTAGCAACTACATTTCATAGCAGTCCACTGATGACTGAAGAAAAATCTAATGCGATTGACAGCAAAGTACTTTTGAAGTACATACACATTCTGAGAACCAACCTCACTGTAGCGTTAGAAATATGAGTTACCTTCAGTACAGAGATATATCTCAAAAACATGTGCAAACAATATTAGAAAACGTAAGTGTGCTGACTGTTTTCTACCCATAACTGATCACATGCAGGAGAGCTTTCAGCTCAGGGGCTCACTCTGAGTATGTCAAATGCCAAAAAAAGAAGTATGAAAGGCAGGAATAAAGCAAGATACTGCAAACGAGACTTTTAACTTGGGAAGTCCTTATTGGAAAAGACAGCAATGTTTCAGTGAGAAGAGATTTGACTTTTTCAGAACATTTACTAGTCAAAAGCAGCATGAAGCATCGTAATTTGTAAGCAGTACAGTATCTATGAGCCACATAACCCTGATAAAAACACATTAAAATACATTCAGCAATATAATTCAGCACTTTGGCAAAAAGACAACAGTATGTTGGAAGACAGATGCACTTATACAAGAAGAGTGAAGTACAGGATTTAGATCATGTAAGGATGGCTGTTTTTAGAGAACTTTTTATTTAGGACAATGGATGGTTGCCGGTAACATCCAAAACAAAGGATGTGCTTGTTTTTGAATACTAAGTGTCCAAAGTTTGCTTTCTTTGGGAACCTCTCTTCCTAAAAAAAAAAAAAANAAAAAAAAAGTGCTTTCTATGAAAACACACCAGAGACTTAAAATAGCTCAGCTATTTAATAGATTGCAAGAGCCTGAGCAACTTCTATGAGCAAGATAAATATCAGCAGCAGCTTGGGAGACAGAAAGGTCTGCACGAAGAATTCACAGAGACACGGAGTATCCAAAAGGCACAGAGAGGAAATCACTTCGGATTGCAAGCAAGAACCAACATTCAAATCTTATTGAGCAAAAGCTTAGGAGGAACACATGCCTGCATCAGGAAAATTAAACAAATCAGCATTAAAAGCAACAGGTGCATCCTACTAAACCTAGACCCTCGATTAGAAACACATCACTCATTCTGGCTACATTTTTGCTGAAGTTCCTATAAAACTAAAAGAAACAATGACACAAAGTTCTAGAATATTTCTCCTGCACCACAAAATAAATCTTTTTGTGGCTCACAGAAAAAAAAACTTGGAAAGACAGTGAAGATGATCTAGTATGAACACAAAAATCATCAGCACTGATGTTTGAAATGACCATAACTTCCCCAACTTTTGGGGCATCTAATGTACAAAGTGTTTGGTTTTTGAAATTTTTTTTGAATAGAAAAAAACAGGACTAATTAAGGAAAAAATGAAAACAATGTTCCTGAGAAAGTAATCTTCTCTTAAAGGTCAAGAGTCAGTCAACACAGCAATCCACAGAAGGCATGAAATTGTAAAGAAATTTAATTAAGAACAAATTGAGGAGGAACAGAAGACATTTGTAATATCAAAACCAGACATGAAATATTTGGTCTTGATACTGCATTCAAAATCAGCCTGCTAAAAAACAAACCTCTTGTCAACAGCTTACATTTAGATATTGCTCTGTCCTGCTGCTTCCCATTCTCCATGAATACCAGATTTATTTAGAAAAATCAGAAGGTAAATCATTCTGTTCATGGACTTGGCAGAATTCCCTTTGCTGCCCTTCATGCTGAGATGGCACAGACTTCTCCTCTTTCATTGTTACATTTTGAAAGACTGGGGAAAGTGCTACTGCCAGAGAATCTACTAGGTGTGTAAAATACAGACACATTTACATTAACGTGTAATCCAAACAGACTTCGTTAACTGTTCTTTCCAATTTCAACTTCAACATTATTTTTAAAGTCTACAGAAAAAGCAAGAGGATGTCACACTCAAAATTCAAACTGAAATGATTAAACTGATAAAGAGAATCATTTTTTTTAATTGACAAGAATATGATGGTTATCATGAAAAATAAGGGCTTCAGATTTTGCCTGCACTCAGTCATGAAAAGGGGCGATTATTTGGGGTTTTGGCTAATAAAACACATTTTTTCACATAAGGGTCATACACTTGGAGTTCTTTTTATTAAACAAATAGCGTATGACAACAAAATCTGCTATACTAAATACTTGAACGGCAGAGAAAAAATTAAGCACCTCTGAAGTTACTTCTTGCGCCTTTGGGCTTCAACTTTTCCAATATAATTATGGTCATGCATTGACCATATTGAAACAATTTTAGAAGAGTCATTGTTTACTCCTCTGACAGCTGGGAGGAGGCGGGGGTGTACGATCTCCACAGCTGGGAGGCAGGTCCCCCTCCAAAACCCAGAAGTGCTCAGGGCTGGGCAAAGGGATGCAGGAGCAGAGGGCAGCAGCATCCTCATTCGTGGAAAACCTGTCCTGCTGCCCTCGGTGCGCTTTGGCAGCTTTTCCGGTGTTGCATGCCTTGTGAACATCAACCAGGTCACCAGATGATCCCTTTGCATACATTTGTTCTCACCCACAGGCTAAACAACATCCCCAAAGAGATGGGGGGAGCTGGTAAAAGTGGGGAGAGGAGGAAGAGGGGAAAAAATTCAGCTACCAAGCAATTACTGTTTTTCATTTTATTTCTACAGCTCCTTTGTTTAACTATTATATTCAAACAGCCATAAATTTATTGACTATTTGAGACTACAGTAGGCACCCTTTACAATACAAATTATATTCAGGGGGTACACACGAGCAGCCTCAAATACAGCTGAAGTCCTATTCTAGTACACATACCTAAGGAAGGATTTACTAAACCTGCGTCAGTAACCACAATTTAAACAGTCGAATACTAAAATCAAACTTAAGTGGTGATGAAATCTGAACTTTAAAGAAAATTCCAATTGTCAGTTTTTAAAGAGAATAAATGCCCTGTTTTCCTAGGTGCAGAAGATACGGTTTAAGAGGATTTGTGCAAATAAGATCCCATGAAAAATGGATTATTCTACTGTACTCTTCAACTAAGTTATAATAATATGTAAACCTCAAAATTACATGTTAATCAAATCCCTTTCCACCTGGACAATAGAAACTCAGCTCTACACTAGAGATCACCTACGGAGTCTCATCTTCAGTAACTTTATGAAAAAATGCGTAACTGCTAATTTTACAACAAACGTTTTACAACAAATACCCATAAAATGTTTACCTACAGTAAGAACATTAAATCTGTCATGGTAAGAGAGTAAAGGAAATTCCTAAATACCATTAAGGACATAATTTAAAAAACAGGCGTGTTCGAGGTAAATACTCCAGATGTGAAAAATCTCAGTGAAGTCATTGGTTTGAAATGTAAGCATGTGATTATACAATTTAGGGAATAAGGACTAACATTAGGGACACCGAAAAATACGGTCTTTCCAGGAGTGTATTGCTCAGCATAATTCTGCTCTCTTCCAGATGCCATCTGGATGTATATAAATAAAATATATATAAATCTATATCTCAGCATATTACGGAACCAAACTCTAAATATTTTATTCCCATACCTTTTACAAGATAGCTGGAATAGAAGTGGGACTATAGATACAAAGCTCTGTAGACTGAACTGACATCAGCCTAACAGTGTCCCCTTCCACTCCCCAGAACCACAGTAACACAGGTCTTGCAATTACCGATACACCAACTGCCCCAAACTGTGACAACTATAAAATTCCCAGAGTTCAAGAATGGGGTGGGGCGCCTTTTAGGATTAAAAAAATACAGTAGTTCTAATATAAATGGAAGCAGCATGTTTTAGTTTTTTCAAGAAAGCTAACAACTTAAAATGATGTTTTCTCATCTCAGCTGCTAAAACAAAGTCAAGTTCAGATCTGGCTGGTAGGAATACATTCTGGGATCAAAAGGGTGCATTTTAGTGTACCATCATTAGAGAAAGACAGAGGAATTGTTAAACTACAATCAGCAACTATTTATAAAACATTAATTGCAGCGTTTAGACAATCTACTGATTACAATTCTATGCAACTAGGACACAAAACCATTTGGAAGAACAGGCAAGAAAGTTTTCAACAGTAATGTCAAATTAATCTATCACGTTTGAAGAAACATTTCAGAAATCCACTTGTTTTAAATAAGTACCAAACAGCGTAAGAAGTGTTTGCACATACAGGTTTGTGTCTCAAATAACAGATTAAAGTGAAAGTGAACTGTTCACTGCTTCAGTCATTACAACTCCCTCCATCAGCCTGGAGCTGCAGACCCGACAGCTTGCTGGACGCAGACAGAGCTGGAGCCACTGCGAGTTTCTGCGTTGTCTCGAGCACACCACATCAAAGGCCTTCTGCAAGGCACCTTTTGCAAGTGGTTGCTACAGGTCTTTCTGCTGCGGGTAAAATATGGGCTCTCCAACACACAGACAGCTTCTGGGGTTTTGTTTGGTTTCTTAAAAATTTCAGTACAACCCAAAAGGCATGAAATTTCTCTTTCTCTGTTCTTACTGTCTGTAAAAACGCAGAGAGAATATCTTATTTTAAGAAATTTAAAGCATTCTGAAACCCAAATCTTATGCGAGAAAAGGAAGCACTTTCCTGATGCTAACATGCAGGTCTGGCTCATATTTCACACTGGCAATGGACCATGTTCCTCAAAAGAACTAACTAATACTATAAGCCTGAATGTTACCTACCAACATTCGATTATCAAAATAGCTAACATTTAATTTTAATTCATTAAAGGGTAATTTGTCAGAATATTTCATTAATATTTATTTAGAATATTTAACTGAGTTTATTTTTTTTTTTAAATCACAGAACCAGTGGAAACATGAAATTAAAAATAGTTTTAAAGGCTTTTTGTTCTACAAATTAAAAGGAACCATCCAGGTCTACATTCCCTATCAGAAGTTTCAAGAACAATATTTTAGCATCTGTCATCTCTGAATTCCACCAATGCATCCTTTTCTAAAACAGAAGAGCTCCTACAATCAGACACCTCACCACCTTCCCGGAAGACCAACCGCTCTATTTTTATTTATTTTACCAATAGCAGAACCTGTTTTATTTTGACTCTTCAAACTAAGCATGACTCCTCGCCATAAGCATGTGAATAATGCCATCTAGCGGAGCATCAGATTTACCACTCTGGCACGGAACGGCAGCATTTTTATCCGTGCCTGTGTACGTTTGCTCAATCTCCGACTCCCCTGCAGCTCGCGCCAAGTGCTACAAAAGGTTAGCAGAGCTGCGGAACCAGAGATCTGCTGCGAAATGGAAGGGAGTGAATTAATCACTACAGGAACAGAATATTTTTGATGTTCCTGGTTGTATGCCTCGATTGAAGCGATTTCCATGCAGTGCGTTATGGTGGTAGCTATAAGGCATTCCCGTAGGGATTTTTGGTTACATTTCTCTGATGGTGACAGCACATTAACAGCTGCATATATGTAACCATTTAATAACCAGTGTAATTATCAAGAATATGAAGCATTCCTAACTCCTTAAATGAATTAACAAACCCCACAAGAAAATAATTCTAGACCAAATCAGAGGGTTTATACTCTGAAAACAGAGAAGTCTTTATGCTATCTACTACAGACTTGCTACAGCTCACAAGTTACATGAAAGGTACTCCAGTGCGATAATAGATAAATGACATTCACTTCTATGTCCTCCCATTTTTAAAAGAAAACATATTCCTTGCTCTGAAAAACGTCTTGCAAATCCAAAGACAGAGCAAATAAAACAAAATACCTTGAAAAAAGACAGAAGATCTATGTTTCATTTCCTCCCAAAAGATATGTATTCATGCAACATTTGGGTCCCCAGTATGAAAGTGAAATTGCATACTTCATATATCTAGAGCTGTACAGCTAAAAATTGCAATGGCAGCATTCCATATAGACTACACAAGCATTTTCATCTGAAATGGCTTTTCACGAAGATTAGGACCTAAAGGATGCCAACACTCGTTTGACTCACCCTGCCACTAAAAATCTCTTTCCAAATAAAAGACCTCATGCACTCACGATAACTATTACCTTCTTTCTGCATGATAAAAATGCACATATGGGATACCACGCTTTTGAGTCTTCAAATAAATTTACCTTCTAGTTTTGCACATTCAAAATGTACGAGCATTCATTTATGATCAGACTGAGCAAGCAAAGATCATTTCTTTTACTCTTGGGGAGAACCACTCCCACAAGGTTTATCAGACATCATTCAGGTTTGGAATGGAGCATACCCAGGTATATGATGTGTTTATTGCCAAGGGATCGACTTACTGTTTGAAATCAAAAACAAATGGAATCACCCAATCTGAAGTAATTCAGCTTGATCAAAATAAATGTTTCTGACGTTAAGGAGCCGCTGCCGATAATCACACATGGGGTCATTTCTGATATCCACAACTTTAAAGAGAAATTGATTAAACAGCTGTTTATCTTTTACTCAGCAGCACAGTTTGATCTGTCAGAACCCACGGCAAAACTGATGGAAAAAGGAGGGTGGTTGCTTTAAAAACCCCCTTCCCGAGACATCCCGTTACATAAGCCCTTGCCGCAGTGCCTCAGGATCCCATCTGGATGGCAAACGCCACCACACGTGCCGCCAAGAAAAACTCACTTATGAATCAACAACGAAAATTTCTCCCCTTCCGAAGGAGCTTGTGGGTTTGGAAGGGACTGGCACGACAGAAACCTGAACGCTGCGGGAATTTATTTACATTTTACTTGCAGTCAGCTTGAGGCATCTCCCCACTTCACTTTTTAACCCTTATGAAATGAAGAAAAGAAAGTTCAAAGCAGGAAAGGAAAAGCTATGCAACTTTCTGGAATTCCATTTACGAGACTTTGTGAAATCATAGCTCTCCTCGAATGTGGCAATGAGCTTTCCAGATGAATGTACATTATTTTCGCGCTGATCAGTCTGTGCTTGGTGGCTGAGCTGCTTTTCCTCTCAAAATGTCAGGGATCAAATACTTTCTTAGACTCTTCATGTCTTCTAAAACCACACCATAACAGTTCAGTTTTGTCATTCATAAGCCTTCAATAGTAAAGAAACTATTTCTTGTCTGGGGTCCACTGAAAGTTCATTAGGATATTTTATTTATGCAGGGACGGAGTCTGAGTGATACCGGGTAACCCCCAGACAGTAAGACTAAAGAATGCTCCGCATCCTTCTGGATTAGACCTACAGGGACACCACCACCGCACGCTGCAGTAACTACCCTGCAGCCAGTTGTAACGCTGGAGAAGTTCCACGTATGGAGAAATGAGTCCAAAGATAACAGTGATTAGTACAACTGTGATGCGAAGAGTCTTCCCTCACTTGGAACTTCATCGCTTGGATGGATCCACAGTGTTGATAAAGAAGATCCTTGGACATCACACTCGACACTAATTATAAATGGTCCAACACTTCTTGCCGACACATTTTTATGGGATTTTTACTACATGAATCTGCAATGACTTCTGAAATCCACGTAAGACTCCCTTGATTTTCATCAAGAAAAACACAGCTCTCATTTGACAAAATTATCATATTTGTAGCAGGAACTTTCGCATTGGTCACATCTTTCTTACAAATTACACTATTTGGCCCTTTTTACATTGTGCCCTCCTGAAGCAACATTTAAAATCACTGAGGAAAGTGTTTTTATGCTCATAGACTGGTCTGAATGTTTTTTGCTGCCGCTCAAGAAGTGAGGAGCAGGGCACTTCAGCACGTACTTTAAGTAAGTCTGGCCAAAGTGGAAAAGCATTGACAGGATGGAACAATCATGCTTCGGCCGTAAAGAGATGGTCCAAGTGACCTAATGTGTTAGTTTTCTTCTTTCTCTAGAGCCTATGAACTCACAAGTGCTTGACAGCACATCATGCACAATCAAGTTACATGCAGTCAAAGTTGCAACTGACAGACTAAGCAGCTGCTTACGTTCAAGAATGGAAAATTAAATTCATCGCTTTTATAATGCAAAAACAACAAGAGAGGGAGAGAGGAAACACCCTGCCAACAATTTACTTCTTTTTCCCAAAATTGCCACCTTTATTTCACTTTATTAAACAGTAACTGGCCAGGAAAGTAATTGAAATATACATAAGTACCCAGGAAAGAAGAAAACAACAGCCAGCATTAAATTATAGTGCTTACATAAAGTCAGTAAGCAAGTGCCAGCATTGATGCCATTTACGAGAACTGCGGTGCTGAGATAAACTCAATGGGTTCTCATATTATCTTCTTGCCTAGCCTCAAAAGAGGTTATCACTTCCCTCCATGTGGCAGTATTTAATTGATTCACAAAGCAGCAGCTATTTGGAACTGAAGCCAGACTTTTGCAGCTCTCAGGAAGACAACGTGTTTGCAAAAAGCAGCACTGCTGCATCAAGGCCTTTTCTAAGGGTGCTGTACGAAAAAAATACTGCTTTTGGGATATGAGAAAAGCATAACAGAAATGTTTTCTTTCACTTCTTTTCATTTAAAGACGTGCTGAACTCTGTCTCTGCTTCTCACTCTCCGCTTTAGGTATGAGATAGCTCAACACCTCTGCAAACTCCTCCTCCTCTCTTCCCAAGTTCTCCCCATACAACAGTCACCACTATCACGGAATTCAGAATGAACCATGAAGCAGCTTTTCCGAAATTGTCAGGTGGACATGGTCCACTTGGTGAGATGCAGAGCAGACATTTTGAATAGCACTCAGCTCAGGAGAACCTGCTTCAGCTCCTCCATTTGCCACAGGCATGATGCTGCAGATTTCGGCAAATCTTTGTTTACTTATATTCAACCTTTGAACTGTAAAATGAAGTTCGTCCTACCTCTAAGCCATGATCTGGCAGTTGAGAAATGCACTATAGCATCTAATAACACCACACTCCTCAAGGGAACAGGCTGAAGTGAATTTATATTTCCAGACTGCTACAGTCCACGGTATTTATTACTAGGAGAAGAAAATGTTGGCAAAAAGTATTTCCAGGGACCACAAGATTAGCTCATCCATGTGGATATAAACCACACAACTTTTTTTCAGAATACTATAACTTGGAAGATTGATGTCCTATATAATGAAGAAACAGAGGCATGGGTTAAACAGAAAACATCAGCAATCCTCAGCAAATTACTAGCTTGAGTACTACCACTAACCCATTCCTCTTACCCCCAACCTCCGGAGTATCCAGAGCATGACTGATTCTTGAGTTAGCGGGT
Organism: Anseranas semipalmata; assembly: GCA_013399115.1. NCBI lineage: Eukaryota > Metazoa > Chordata > Aves > Anseriformes > Anseranatidae > Anseranas > Anseranas semipalmata. The sequence continues at coordinate 491,927 of VXAA01002392.1, forward strand.
CTGTCAAATGGATTGATTGAAACTACAATTAGCAATGTAGTTGCAACCATCCAAGTTCAAAAAAAAAAAAAAAAAATCAGTTTCTAGGACTGATAAAATATTAGAGATAGGACAAAATGCCAATTTTTAAAAGTTTGAATTTTTCTTGAAGTTCTCCAGCTGTCTCCTGATGGAACCCAAGATCTAGCTGTGTCTCTCCAATTGCTGATAACCAAGACTTGTGGCTATCTCTGTTGCAGCTCCACACAACAGTGTTTTAAGCCACAGTAAATACACTGTATACTCTGGCAGGTAGCGACTAGTACAATATTCAGAAGTGAGACACATCTGAAGCACAGAATTATAAACAGGTAATGAAAGGAAGAGAGTGCAAAAAAAAATAGAGAGATTAGGAAGGAGTAAGGGGGGGGTAAAAGAATGGGCATGTTTTATAAAAAATACACCAATAAAAAAGGCTTTTTTAAAGTGGAAAAAGAAGGAAATACTAAAGACATTCTGTATTTATAATATACACTTTCAGTAACTGTAATGTTTATTTATATAAAACATTCTACATAATTACAAGAGTCTGCAGTATCTCATAAAACAGATCCACTGGAGAGATACATCAGAGCTAACAGCTTGTCTATGAGATGCAACTTATTGCCTCTCCTCCAATATTTAAAAGCATGACGATGCTTATGGAAGATGGAACAGAAGTGTGGCATATTTGTTTTTTTACCCTGCACTGTTATAAAGATCAAAATCTTCATTAAAAGCAAATGAGAAGCTGAAGCAGTAGTGAATTACTGTGATCAGCAGATTTTATATGACAAGTTACAAGTTGCTTAAACTGCCCCTACTTGCATTATGTTTGGGGTATGCGCATGAACATATATATACAAATATAAATATACATACACTGATCTAAGTGGCATACGCTACATAATCAAGCAGGAGTCAAATGTGTTTCCTATTAAACAAACGTGGGTGGTCTGCTTCTCCATGGTAAGCAGTATTGTGTCAATGAATATCGTAAAGCAACGCAGTGCTTAATTCTGTTTGAAGAGCTCTCTGAAGAGGACGTAGCTACATTTCATTCTTCTGTCAAAGTGTATCAACATCTCTTTCAGCTAGTAAAATAGAAAGATGGTCCCATCTTTCTTGGAAGCAATATTATCACACAACAGAAATACCAAGCTTCAATTACCAGTTTCTTTATATTCTAAGATTTTAATTGCATTTAAAAAAATTAGTTATGTGCCACATGAAACAGAATACGCATCATTTACTTTGTAATTACAAAGACTTTGTAATGAGATATTTTCAGATAATACTTTTGTCCTATGCTATTTAAATAACAGGGGTGTATTCTGGATTAAATAAACGTTAACTCATGAACTGAAGTCCACAAAAATTCACTCTACAAAGTCGTGCTAGAAGCAGACAGGAAAATTCAGCAGACTAGTACTAAAGCGGCTATAACACTACTCATACATCTTTCCATCCTTTACCACAGTGCCCTCTCCTTTGTGGGTACTAGTCTATTTTTTTGGTCATTTAAAAAAAAAAAAAAAAAGATCATGTCCCTAACATGAGTTATTTCAATATGCATAAATAGTTCCCTGAGCAACAGAGCATATGGACCAATGGAGGATCTCTGGTGCCCAATAACACAATGGAACTAAGGGCACAGCTTTCCCTAACACGATCAGTGAGTGTATATCTCTCTCCTCCACCCAACCACTCATTTTGCATTTAATTTGTAGATACCAAGCTTCTCTTCTCTTGCCAAATTTGGCCAAAACTGACAAATATGTTAAAAAATGATGAGTGAGAGTCTGCAGAAACAAATACGCAGATGCGAGAGGCCTTCACAGAAATGACACACTAGCAGCTAAGTTACACAGGGAACAACTAGCGTTATTTTCTTTTCACTTTATTATTTATAATTTAAAGAATAAGAACTAGTATTTTTTGAAAATGCAAAATTCTGAATTTGGGAATTTTTTTTTAAACTAATTTGTGGAGATTGCTATAAAATCTCAAAAGGACTGAATCTGTATTTTCTGTTACACAACGAAAATTATAACTGCTGATGCTCTTATATTTCACCAGAAAATGTCTACATTTTTAGTAGGGCTGAAGTAATGAGCTACTTAATGACATATAGTGTGTTTAAGTCATTTTGGTTTCTTGCCTAAAAACTTTCAATACCACTACCACCCCACAAGCAAATTTATACCACAAATGAAAATTTATACTTCCAAAGATAAACTTTCATCTCTCCTGCGGTACCCCTATGCAGTATACCGAGGATTTTTCATAAACAGACATCTCTTCATTCTCTGTAGCTTGTGCATATTATTCAAAATATTTTCTATTAAATACAGATTTGGTTGGTGTTTTCTTTTCCTTCCAGAAAAAAGAAAGGAAGAAATATCTTTCCACTGACAAACTTAAAGAAACCTGAAACAGAAGGAAAAATAAAATCCTTTACACTGGCTTGAGCTTTGCTAGCTATCATTGGCAAAAGTGAGGCTGATGACATTAGATTTTCATTTCAGTTTATAATTATATTGATACTGCTCTGAGCAGTAATACTTTGATGCATTATTTTAAACTTATTTAAAATTTAAGTTTAAAATAATTTGGCTCAGAGCAAAAGCAACCCACGTTGTTAGGACAACAATGGAACTTATTTCCCATGCTAGCACTGCACTCAGTTTTTGGTAGAATTTATGGACCAACACATCACCAATAAAAACCAGATGGTCTGTGGACTGATAAAGCAAAGCGGACACGGCATGGCAGGGCTCTTGTCACTACCTCTCTGACAAATATTAAGGATGAAATCATGGCACAGCTGAACTCAACAGGAGTTCTCCCACTAAACTGAATGCAGCCGGAACCTCATCCTTGAAAGCTGCGAGTCATCCGTATGCTCACTCACATCATAGCAAATTCATAACCAGGAGACTGCAATCAAGTTTCATTTTAACTGAATTACTCGTAGTGATAACATAACATCCTTACATTACCACATGAAGCCATCATTTCTGGACCAATGTTGTTACTATTAAATTTGTTGCTTCATAAAGGTTACATGAATTCTCTTCACTCGCTACCACTGGATTCTTTGTTGTTTCTGGCAGCAAACCTCAATAAGCATTAACATCCAGGCACCCGGAACAGCCAGCTCTGGACAGATTCACACAGGGCACAGGTTTTCCAGAAGACATACACAATCTCTAGTTTGTCACGCACTGGTTCCCGAAAGAAAGCAACACACTAGTCAATGTGCAGAACAAAAAGAGGTGTTTCAGATACCCGGATCCCAAACTTCCAGAACAGTGCTTATGACAGAGATGCAAAAGCAGTGGTTCCTGTGCCCATCGTGCAGAATGCCGCTGCTTACCACCAGCTGCTGGTTACACTTCTGCCACGGTAAGCCTTTTCCAACTGCAGGGATCACCTATATAATCCAATTTCTTTAGGATCAGAATGCCTCATATAAATGACATCATCCCTAGCTTGAGCATTCAGTCACGGGAACACATTACTTCCCCATGCTCATGTTTTCAAAAAACTTTTCTTCCTACAAAAACAGTCAGAAGCTAAGGACGTGTGCCCACAGATTTAAGGGATGGGGAGAAAAGTTTACAATTGCTTTAAAATTGGAGCAAGAAGGGAAGAAGGCTGTTCATTTTGTCGTGTCTCTAAAAACTATTGTCTACAGAAATCTATTTAAGTTTTAAAAATAACGGAACAAGGTTATTTACTTTGATGAGATCAATAGATAAAAAGGTTTTGGAGATCAAAATTACTTGGATCATAATCTCCCTTAAAAATACATATTAAAAATGATTGCAGCAGAAGGCTGAAGTCTTCTGCTTCAGGTATGTAAAAGGACAAGAACTGGCCTAATGCAGCCAACTGAACAGGTTATTGCCTATTAGTTTCCCTGAGACAGCCTGCAAGCCACTAGAAATGCAAACAGATCAATAGGACTGTATTTCTTCAGCTCAGTTCAGTGTAAAGAAAGCAGAGCAGTATCATCAAATATTCTTCCATGTAACTATCAAACACATTGCCCTAACAGAACCGTAAAAACAAAACATCAAATTCTTCAAATACCAGTCAAAATAAGCTCTCTGGCAATGTTCTTAAGCCTTAAGTGGCATTTCAAATTGGCAATTGCACACAAAACACTTCAGTATAACAAATTATTCCCTCTCTACTAATCCACTGGTGACCTACATAAGATGTGACTGTAAAGAGCGAGATCTACTGGTATATGAAAATCTCATTCAGTTAGTGAAGCCGGTCATTTTTAGACACACTCTCAATTCTACGCTAACATTTAAAGTTCTGTTTCCTCTACACAGCACGCACAGCAAACGTATCACACGAGCTGAAGATTTGTGTCAGATGCCTGGGAGGCCTTCGCCTACCTCCTCTGCTGTAAAATGTTTACACCACGGCACAGGGAAGAGACTTGGCTGTCCTCATTAATGGATTCACTGGGTAATCCCCTCCTAGAAGCCACCGTATCAGAGCGAGATGCATATATCTAGATTCTTCTTCACTCCTAACTAGGGGCTATGCCTACTATATTCTATATGCGAAACACATTTCATTCCTTTCAAATTGCCAAAAATTGCATCTGCAATGTAATATCTGTTCATTACTGCATAATAGCTTTAATAAGCAAAAAACTCAAGCACACTGGAACAGACACTAGTACATTAACACTGTACGTTCTTGTTATGAATCCAGACTATGATACTTAATCTCTCCTTTAGAAGAGACTGCAAACTTCCTCCATCTCAATGTCAGCAAGTCTTTTGAAATAATACACACAAATGAAAAGTCAGAAACTGAGATGCAAGATTACATTATTTTGAACACTTGAGCAATATTTAAAAATAATAATTTATTTTCTTTTAAGATCTGTTCCATTTTAGCCAAAGTACTATTTGTCAGCTAGATTATTTGCTACACTTGGTGTGCTTGCAGCTGGTAGCTACAAATAAATCTGAGTTCAGATTTTGAGGAATTTCTGGCCCACAACAAGCTAAATTGAAGCAGTCCATTAGGGCTCCTTCATAAACAAAAGCTAAAAAAAACATCTGTCTGGCAACAGCAACAACAATACATACCCCATTCTCGCAAAACGTAGTGTAACTGCAAGTAGCCAACAGTTTGTCTTACCTATGCAGCATAAACTCAGAAGTTTCAGTATTATACTCACAGCGAATTCCATAAATCATGAGAGGATCAAGCTGCTTCTTCCCATGCTTCCCCTGGCCTGAAAGGTTGGAGATGGCCTGAATTTCCCGATGGAAGAGATAATCAAGCAACGTCAGTGCCATCTTCTCGGCTGTGCGGCAGTTCGTGCTGATGTGCAGCATGTCAGCAGGGGTGATGGGGCAACGGACACGCATCTCAGGATTATTTTCATCTCCGAGCCATGTCCCATTGGGGTAATCCTCTAGAAACAGAGATTGTGGAAATTCTAATCGTGACACAGGACGGAACAGTCAGGTTCAAGTTACAGTCAACATTTCTTAAGTTATCATGAGCTCTTTCAATTTTCTTCGTAGTCTCCACAAGCTTCTTTCAAATCTAGTGACTGACAGGCTCACAAGATGAGCTGTGGATAAAAAGTTATTCTGAAATCCACATCAACAGTGACCAAAACCAATTACCATTAACATTCCGGCCTACAGAAGGAATTGGTGCAATTAGTCCAATGTCTAACTCACTCTCAGATATCTTTTAAGTGTCTCATATTAGTAGCCAACAGCTAAGAGAGCACATTGTATTCACAATGTTCTCATTCTTTAACAAGTCAGTCATCTCCTAAAAATGAAGATTACTGCAACCCCATAATATTCTCAAAGTATAGCTAATTTCAACAAGCTAGCAGCTTTGAACCACGTTTCTCCCCAAAAACATCAGATTAAAATCAGTCTAAGATTATAAATTTAAGAAGTTATAATCAATGGTGAACAATAACTTATTTGATCACTCACAAAAAGAATATTTTAAGCAAAAGCAAAGTGTAGCCAGAGATCCCAACCAAAATTTTGTTTCTCCTTTAAATTTACTGGCCAGTAGTCTATATTATCTCCTAAACACACAGCGTACCAAGGAACAGTCCCAGCATAAAGATAATGAATCAATTGCTAGTCATCTCCCAAGTGCATCTTTCCTTCTAGTCAAGGATGAGGTCACTAGCAGCACAGTATATTTTAGCTTTACTCACTGCCAGAACTATACTTCTCTGTCTGTACACACAGATGCACGCTTATCTATATGTGTATCTCCAGATTTTTGAGTTTGCCCCAATGTCTCAGTTTGGGGAGGGTGGGGGCACACAACATGACTCTTCATTGAAGGAGAAATACTAAGCCCTCACTGGATATTAATCTTTGTTGGCAATACCAGAAGTTAGCTGATTCAAGACTAACGAGGAACCAGAACAGAGCTTGTAAGGATGACCGATCACTAATGGAGTGCAGGATGCAACACACAACATAGGATGAGACGCTAATTCCAAATAAAAACAGAATTTCCAGTACAAATCTTGACAATGCTAATAGGAACTGTGAAGAACAACATCCAGTACACTATTTCCATGTTCACTGGCACAGACCATTTGGATTTGATTTCTACATTTGCTCTTTGTGGAGTGAAATACAAAGCTTCCTGACTTTGGGGTCACTCAGTCCTTCCACACCAGAGCTTTATAGTATTTTCTCGTCACTTCATGTACCTTCAGAATGGTAAAAATGTGAAAAAAGAATCATTCAGTTACATGATTTATCTTTCATGAAATGCCTTTAAAGTAGAGCTTTACGGTATATACAATGTCACAAATTCCCGTTTTCCATAACCCTTCTAGTCACGTAAGAGTGACACAATCCCAACAGATGAGCACTTTTCATATTGAACAGGACCCCTGAGCAACGAGCATCTTTATTTCCAAGAACTGGTATAGGTTAAGCAGCCTGCATTTTACCAGACTACAAACCAAAAATATGCAATAAAATATAACATAAAAGCAACTCTAACACAAAGAACACTTTTTCAACATGACCTTCGAGTTGGGTCCTACCACATATGTCAGATGCAAGTTTAATGCAATGAATAATGGCAGTATGAACCAAATTTTAAATTATGCAATCCTGATATATCATAAAAAATAAGATTATCAGATATAGTAGTTTGTAAGGAAAAATATTTATCACTGATATATGTATCAGCTAGTCCCTCAAACTTCTTTCTGTTGAAATCAGAACTTAATGCTCTGCTCTGAATATATTTTTATACACTTGCACTTTTATATATTTATATATGTAACTATAACTATATAACTTCTACCTCACTTTTTATTCTCAACTGTGTAATATGGCATCCTAGTGCTTTTCTGTTCACAGTACCAGGTGCCATGTGAAAAATAAGGTGGTTCACATTAATTATGACTTGTTTTGAATGCCACTGTGTCTGGCCTCACCACAAGTCTGGTTAACGTTATCAGGGAAAATAACATTCTGTTCCTGAAGACAAATTGACTGTGTGATAAAAATTTGGACAGAGCTGGCAAAGCAAAGATGTCACTGGATAGATGTGAAAGTTTTTCCAAAAAAATCTAGGAAGCCTGAATAAAAGATTCTACATGCCATCAAAATCTTACTACTTTACCAGGTCACACAATTACTATTAAATATAAATTATTAATACTTATGGAACATCTTTCATCTGCACTCCTGTTTAACAAATGCTATCAACCTACATGAACCAAAGATTTTGCAAAATAATCAGCTTTTTTTTTTTTTTTTACTGGCGCCAAGTCCAGAACATACTGTTTTAACCACATGCAACCGTCCTTTTATTGCTAGCAGCCTGGAAAAAAAAGACACTATCTTGTTATTCTGACCTATGAGCACAAGCCCCACATGAAATTCTCTCTTGTATTTCAATCCTGCTTTAAACGTCTCAACTGAAAACTCCCTTTTGCCTCTATATCCTGCAGCAGAAATACAAGCAATCATTAAAGAAAAACAGCTGTGTGAAATTACCAGTGGTCTTTACACATATCTACTCAATTTTTACTCCAATTCTTCAATTCAGTCCAAACTAAACCAGCTTGAATGTCATGTTAATTCATTTCCCTATGCTAAAGTGCAGTCTTCTAAATGAAATTCTTCCTGTCAAACTGACTTCTGAAACAGTAGCAAAATGCTGATGGTAACGAGACTGATGATTCAGAAGAGCATGGCAGCCTAACGACAGGTTCTGACTACTGCGCATATGTGCACAGTCTTCTCCCCACCTCCCCCTTCATATACATTTTAGGTCATGAGATTCACAGACTGCTTTACAATCAATTTTTATTAGTGGAACTTGCATGTAAAGTTAAACATGGCTCTGCTGTCTCGCTGCAGCTACCTGAGGGCATGAAAACTAAAATACTCCTTATAATATAAGGAAGTATTATTCATACCAAACTGTCAACACATCTGGCACTTCGCACACAGCAAATATGATGAGATTGACACTAAAAATAATGGTGAGAAGAAGCCTTTTATGCTTACTATCATGGTTCCTTATGTGAATTATCAGGCATTATATTTAATATCTAGATAGAATCTAGATGAGTCAGGTTATTTAGTACATACACTAAGTCGGATACCGAGCCAGGACTCCACTAGGCACTGTACAACCATACACAGCGGTACAGCTTCTTCTACTCTCTAAAACTACCAAAAGACAAATAAGATCTGAAGGGCTGGGGAGGAAGAATACAGCAAAATAACACACTTTCCTTAAAAAAAAAAAAAAAACAAATACACATGCTCATCTATACATCAGTGTAAACATAAACCTTTTCTGTTTTGCCCTGAAGGATTTTTCTTTCATTGGTTTTCCTAATAGCCTTGTTATCCCACTTAAACTCTGGCATTCATGATGTACTCTGGAAAGGAGATACACTTTGCAACTATGTGCTAGGAGGAAAGGTACTTCCTTGTATTTCTGGATGCCAAATATTGTATCATCAGAGAAGTGGCTCTTAATCATTTCTACTTTCAGTGTTAAAAGTCCTGACGTTTTTATCTGATTTGCTCTCTGTACTCAGAAACTCATTTCAATGACAGACAATTTAAGTTTCTAGCTCCTCTTCACTGCTTTTTCAAGATCAGAAAATTTGCCTTTATCTCCATTCTGCTGAATCCAGACTAGTTTGCTTTTCAATGCTGTTTTCAAACCTTTTTTACTGTATTAAGTCTATTTCTTTTATCTCACAACACAACTGACCATTCCTGTGGTTTCAGCAAGCACATGCGAGGAGATGAGAGAGGAGGCTGGGGCTGCTACGCAAACAAGCACTGCTATGGAAACAGTACGAGGGAACTTTAAGGTTAGTGTCAAAAACCCTATGTCAAGAGAACAATAAACAGACAACAGTTACTGTAGATTTCAAGCTCGCCCTTGATGCGCACGTGTGCTTTCCCACGTTAGGAGACGGCAGGCCCTTCACTGTTACTCACGTCTTTCCATTGGGATACATTCCCCTACTTCGACACACAAGCATTAGGAGTAAAAGAAGAAGCAAAGCTAGGCTCTGCTCTCTCACTAGGTGTTGTCAATCATTCCTTTAAAACAAAGAAAAACAAAATGAAACACCTGCCCACATAAATATTTGAATTAACGCGTTCCATTATTCAGTGTAGCTGCATTTATTTTACTAGCAAGGCCGGGTGCAAATCTGGCATTTGCAGCAGAGAAAAATGACTGGTAGCTGCAGTAGAAAGGCAGAAAGATGAATTAACCTCAAAACAAAAATAAACCCATTTCCAGAGAAATTAAGTCATATTTTGGCTGATGTGCAGAAGATTCAGCACCTTTTTAAATAAACTTAGGTCAATTAGGCTGAGCCCTTTGCCCATGCAAGAGTTCACAGGGGTAATGATTAACTGAGCATACAGAGCACAGACTTTATTAACTAACAATCATTAAATAGTTAAAACCAGGTTTAAGCAATAGAGTGACAATCAGGCTATACATTAACATCCAAAACTATGACTTAAAGCTTGTACTAAAAGAAAGATTAAAGAACTAACTTTAAAGCTATGTTCACCAAAAACTCTTCAGCACAAAGAGCAGCTGAGACAGTGCGAGTTGTGGCAACCGGCAGCGTACAACACGTGCACATCCCCGTTACATCTGAAACCCTGGGTATAAAACTGGAGCTCTTCACCTAACTTTTCATAATGGAAACATCAGAGAAACATAGCCAGAAGAACCTCAGGCATGGCACAAAGGGTTTGGTTAACAGAGACATAGTTCCAGTCAACCTCTAACCCTTTATGGTTAGAGAAGTGGTACGCTGTACCATGAGATATGCTATACCATGACATAGACTGAAAATATATCCTGCACTCATGCTTCCTTCAGTTTTCTTTGATACACAACACACAGCAAGGAAGAACACGTATGTGCACGTAGTGCCAAAGCATACTTGTCTCAGTAAGTACTACAGTGTGTACAGAAGTCTCAGCATAACATCAATGAAAGCACTCGTTTGTTAAAAACAAGGTCTCAATTTTAGTATATGGTTAAATCTGAGACAGAAATGGGAGATAAACTTACTGTATGGCTCATGGAAGGCCAGAGAATTTAACTGAAGTAGAAAGTAAGGACATGATCAGCTGTCATTTAAAATGATCAGCTAAAAAAACTGGGATAAAATTCAGGAAATTAAAATCCATGGATTTAGAAGGCTTTTTAAACCCATAGCAAAAGTGTTTCATATCAGCAAGTCGTATCTAATTTAGACTTTGCCTACTTTGTTCATTGCCTCTCTGCTATATTTAACTTCACACAGGGGACCAGAGCCTTAATTCCAAACATCACGGAGAGAGACGCCTGAAAGAAACCATTATTTGTGTGTTTGCTCGCAATAATAAAAAAATCAACGCAATTCAATTTCTAATTTATTAGATTTCAATTTACAGTTTTCTTTGGCTTTAACAAGTAACTGAAGTTATTAAGGTCTGATCAGTGTCTTCACATCGGCAACGTATAGCACTGTTTTAAGGTATTAAAAGTTTGCTACATGAAAGTTCATTCTCTTTATCTGGTCACAAGGAGCTCAGCAAGAAAAGCAGAAGTGCTGCAAGTAATACTATAAAATGCAGAATTTGATCTTAACAGTGAACTGAAAATCCTGTAGACAGGTAAGTCTTGGCCACTTAAAAATAGCTGTTTGGAATCACACTTGGAAATTTCTGAGCTCCACTTAATACTACTATTGTAAAATAACTGTTTCAGATGCAAAGTTGAAGAGACAGATTGTGACTAAATAATTTTCTTTGCAAAAAATTATTCATCCTTTAATTAACGCACTATGTAGACCAGTTTTCCCTTATCTCCTCCAAAATATTTATGTTTACATTTCTACTTCTAATTTTTGGATAGTCTTAAAATGCAGTAAAAAGAATGTCAAGAAAGCAGATATGATACAAAACTATCACATATGGTGCCAAGCATCGTATGTCCGCATATCAAGTGCAAAGTTCACTGAACCAAATGCTAAATCAATGGATCTGGCTGTTTTATTTATATCACTTTAAAACAGCTTTCAAGGAGCTGTTTAAGAGCATTTTACATACTTGGACAGTGTGCTTCACATACTAAGGACAGTGTGTTTCTTTCTTAGTAATTTCAAAGTCTTGGCTTTAGCTTAGACATTTCAAATAAGATTTGCTTTTAAGGCAGCACAGTAATGCTGAATGGGGCATTCTTATACCACAAAGATGAGAGGTCCTGCTTTTCTTTCTTCCATATTAAAAATTGGACAGTAACTCTATTGTCAAAGAAACAGATTTGAAAGGATAACATAATGTGAATTAATGTTTCAGGAACAGATGCTCCTCTTGTCTGTACAGCAGGTCACAGATCGGATATTTTAAATGTTACCATACACTAAAAAGGTAAAAGAAAAATACTAATATTCCTTATATCTTGAAATCCCTTACATCTTGAAAGCAATATATAGTACTAACCAACACAGTGCTCTCATCTTAACTCCTAGAGATAGGTGTGCAAGTATAGAATAACCAGTGCCTTCAGATAGCTTACTATCATAACTGTTCAACATGTGAGCTTTGTTGTTAAGTTGAAACAGCTGCTTAAGCCAGTATTTTTTTCAGCTTATGCACAGAAAAATAACTAATTCTATACCAGTATAATTTATACCAGTATATCTGTATCTATTTATATCTATAATTTATACCAGTATTCTAACGGGAAATTTTGAAGAGCAAGTTCTTGTAAAGTTTTTCAAAATAAAATTCAAAACTTCAGAGGAAACAAAACCATCCAACCACCACAAAACCAATTTACTGAAAAAATTATTAAATACTTTTGGCCATTATCCATTCGCTTTCTGCTGTTTGCACATATTTAGTAAAATAGTACTTAGTGTAAAATGCTAAAACTACTATTTAGTGCAAGCTCAAGACTTATCAGAAAGAGTTCTTCACAAACTGCTAAGCGTGATCTTTTATGAATGAATACCGTGCAATTCAAACGAGAAACAACAAGCAAGCAATGACCACGCTCTTTGACTGTTACCTATAAATCCAAGTGTGCAATACTCTTAAATCACCATCAAGTGTTGTGGAAGGTACTATATAAAAGTACAGAAAAAACACAACACCCTAACCCAAAACTTTTATAATCCAAGAATAAGGCAGGAGAAATGGGTAGCTTACAGAGAGGTGGATGGGTGACACTGGGATGGTAGGCACCAACAAAAGAAAGAGGTATCAGCACAGCGCTATCTTAACCATTGCTAAGTTTTCTGTAAATACCATGGGGAAAGACAATTTTATGAATAACTACTATGAACAGTAACACATATAGTTACAAGGAGCCCCTCCTAAGGAAGCAAAGAAAGCACAAAAGTCTTTGTGAAAACATTACAAGCAAGGAAACCTGTCGTCTGCAGCTGAGGAAGTGAGAGTAACCCTAAACAGTGACAGGGAGGTGGCAAAGGACAAGGTCTTCCTTCATAACCAGGGTGCCATGGAGTGGCATGGGATGCAAGATGTCGAGGTTAAACGACAAGTTTGGAAAATCGTGCTTGTAAACAGTTTTCTGAATATAAGGCCAGAGAGGAGGCCTTACAGTAAGTAAGATGGAGGTAACTGGGGCCTGGAGAAGCAAGTGCTATTTTCATCTCAGATGTTATCTATTAAGAACACAAAAAGCTCCATGTAAGTGTTGATCATTTGAAAATCTATTCACCATTCTTAACAAAGCTTACTTGTTCATAGCTACTCAGACCCACTTTTCTTCATCTAACGTTAAAGCTCTGCAGTTAAAAACTTCAGACAAATACATTTGAGAATGTCAGAATATTTTTAACAGATTTGTGGTAAGAAAGGGCATATGGCTGCCAGGTTATAGCTTAGTCAACTGAAAACCAATCCTTGACAGGATTACTGCCACATACCAGTACTAGAAAATTAATTAAAATCAGAAAATAATATACGTACTTAATATCATAGGTTTAAAACTTCTGTAATTCAAAACTACTGTGGATCTAACGTTCTTCTCAGTATTACTTTCTGCAACGGAAGACAAAATCCAAAAGAACACAACAATACTAGAACCAAATTTTTCATGAAGAGAAACTACCTGTGAGGCCTTACCACGTAATCAGCAGTACTGATACCTTCAAGAGATATGAAGACCTAAAGAATCAATTCACAAACTAAGTTCTGGGCAAGGACACTAAGTATCAGCTGTAGCATTTTAGGTCGGTGAAATCCAATCCAGAGTCTCTGCAGAGCTTCATAAATGTACAAGAATTACAGAAAGCTTAGAGAAATAGTCTCTCTCAAAGTAACTGTCTAAGCTTTTCCTTCTATTTGCCACCATCAACACGTAAGAAGTACGACACCTGAAAACTGAAGAGGCAAACAGAAGAATAGTGTCGCCACATTGTTTAGTCACACGACAAACTCCCATGCAAGTATTCAAAAAAAGTCAGCATGTTTAGTGTATAAAACTTAATGGCTCTCCCACTCCAAAACTGTATCGATGAAATGAATGAAATCACTTCCTCTGTCTTCACTTTCCATAGCACAGTGAACTGTACAAAGCTGGAAGGTGCCCGTGACTTAAGTCACCCAATCCAGCACGCCTGAGAAGCATCACCTCCATTCTGATCACAGGTAAACAGATGGACAAACTAGTTAACACACACAACTAAGTGTTCATAAACAAATGGACAAATTGTTTTCTTTTTTTTGTAACAGTTCCTTAAGATCTACAACAGCTCATTACAAAAATAACATGTACATAGACACAAAGCCCAAATGACAGTGTTTTAAAGATGTTCTTTGTTAATCAGCTGCTCATTGTTTTTAAGCCTAATTAGAAAGTTCAAGATACAAAAAGCACAACTTTGTTTAAACTGGGAATATGCTGTATTCAAAAACTACAGTAAGAACACATTCATTTCAAAATTAACTGGACTTGTAAAAGAGCAAAAAGCACATCCATCAATTGGTGACAGTTACTTTAAACAAATCTTAGTGATACATGTTTGTTCCTTATTCCATTAAATGAGAAAGATGTTTAATCCATGCTGGGAACAAAAAATTAGGACAATGAACAAGAAAACTTCCCTAAATTTTAAGCACAGGTTTAAAAACACAGATTTAAAAAAAAAAAAAAAAAAAAGGCACACAGTGCCTCAGGAAAACATAATGAAAATGATTGGTTTTGCAATTTACATTGTTTTCATCTACTAAAACTTTTCAGAAAGCCAGCCTCTATACAAGTTGTTAGATACTTGCACAGTAAAATACTTTGTTTACAAATTTGACAGGTCACGCTGTAACTCATATTTGGTTTTATTTTTTCCTCCAGAAAACATTTCTGCTAAAGCAGAGATGTTCGTGTATTCAGAAAATGACTGTTGCACAAAAGACTTCTAAGAAACATCGGAACAGTTAGGAACTTCACGCTTCTAAAAGCCACGCTCCAGAAATAAAATGGTCATATGAAAACATGAAGGTATATCTCCTGATGTAAATTGCTTCGGTACATTTCTACCACAATACATAAGTTACTTATGTAGCTCTGATGTTACAAACGACAGAGAGAAAGAGAAAAGAAAGGTTAGCTAGACTTGAGCTTTATCTAGTTACTCAGTGCACCGTGAGGACAGTTGCATAACACAGCTGGCAGCTTAGTTCAATGTAATCAGAGGAGCTCTCCAGAAGTTGTTTTCTGTCACCCTATACTGAAATTTAATGTGGCGATGAGGGGTTCCTTCCTGAATTACTTAATACCATAGAGCTTTAAACAATAATATCATCAAAGAGCCTATTGCTCCCAAGTCATTTTGGAATCTTGAAGGCTACCCTTAGGCCCTATAATATGAAAATACGTGTCAGAACTTCCATTTCAAATCAGACCTTCTTAGCTAAGTTTATAACTAAGATAATCGTAAACAAAAAGATCTCTGGTTTAAGCAATGCCTCTCTGTTAAACTACTGATAATCTTTTGTAATGTCACTAACATATTTTGTTAAAAATACAAGGAGGGTTTTTTTTTTCCTAAATTAGAAAAATAAAGAGAAAAGAGATAGCTGATGATTAAGTCAGTAAGACCTTACAGACAGCTCTTACTTCAGCGTTGCTTGAGCAGTTTAAATTAAAAGAAGAGAGCGGTTTGGAAGCAGTGTTATTTGGGAGGTTGTATGTCTGCTGTTTTAAGACCTTTTTGGTTTTCCAGTTCTACTGAAATGTGAATTCCGTAGTGGGTCAGACCTAGGCTTCTTCACTCAGTACCTTCCCTCTAAAGCCACCTCACACCACCGTTAGCTCCAGCAAAGGGACAGCACTATAAGCTGCAGGAATCAGTCATCAATACTCAAAGCTACTCAGCAACTATATACAATTCTGCCACGGAATGGTATTTTGGAGCATTTTTTTTTTTAATATTTTTACTTTAGATTTAAATGAAGGTCCCCAGAAACTGAAGATTCAAAGTTGACCAGTTTTGATTTGATGTTCTCTCCCCATTTAAACACCAAGATGATCAGTGTTACTCAATTCTTTCAAACAGTTTCTGTTGAAAGATATCTTCTTAAAAGAGAAGTTTGGTAAACAGAGATTTGAGCTTTGATCTTATTATTAAATTATCCGCCACTTACAGGAAAGTAATTTTCCATCTAAAGCATGTGGTTATAAACTCACACTACTGTTTACACATCCATACCACCTACTCTTCTCTAATTTCCCTAGGAGATCCACTTGGGCTGCAACAAAGTTAGAGTACAGAAGCCACACTTCTTCTAACAAATGCATTCAAAACAACAACAGACTAATCATTGTTGACAGCTATTAATACATACGGGGTAAAATTAAATGAAAAAAACCCTATGTGTTAGTTGGCTAAGGATGCACTTAGATATTTTCTATGCCAAAAATATAACATTAATAAAAATGATAATTTGGTATCCCATGTTCTTACTAGTAAGCCTTTTAGCCTATTCTAATTTTAATTTATTCCTGTAATTCAATGCTGACCAATTCTATTCTTGCTGGGTTTTATCTTCAATTGTGCAAGACTACTTCATAAACACCACTTTTAGAATTGTAGTCCAATTAACAAGTCAGGTGTTAACATTTCTACTACCATCCCCCTGTGAAAAGAACATTATTTAATTATTCCAAAGTGAAATTTGGAAAATTTTCACAAAAATTAGAGATTCAGTTTGTCTAGATGCTTTGTGTTCTTAAACATCACATCTTAGAATCAACACACTGTAGACCATTAACTGCATCTGTAAAATGGACAAATATTTTCAGTTTGTTGAAAGGTAAAAAAAAAAATACAGCAACTGTTCCTCGAAGACAAAGAGAACATTCAAAAAGAGTAACTTACAACTCAGCAAAAAAAATACTCCTCCTCCTACAGAATTTTGGCACTGGGAATTGGGCTCCATGTTTCTGTATTAATTATTTCCTCAGGAATGGAAAGGCAATATAACTAAGATTTTCTAAATTACCAAATGGGACTAAATGCTTTTTGTAAAAAAAGCAAAAAAAAAAAAAAAAAAAAAAAAAAGGCTAGAAAAAAGCAAACAATGCATTTATATAAATCTATTAACTTAATTCTGAAAATACCCGCAGGTTAATGCCACATTCAAGGTCAGCTAAAGACACACTATACACATGGTTTTGTTTTGCTTTCTAGACACAAGACAACAAGTGGGAGTCAGACTTAAAAAAGGGCTGAAGTACTCCATTCTCATCCCCTTACATTTTAGGGCCAATCGAGATTCCTTTGAGCAACTCGAAGTCATTCAGAATTCTTCCCCAGACAATGAAAGCAAACTGATGGGTGCTGTAACTTGTGCCTTTTACTGCTGAAGAAAACAAGTCTGCACAACAGACCTATTATTCTTCATCACTTCCTTTATTAATAATTTAATTTGTGACATACTGCAGGCTAGTTTGCTTAGCATTCCTTCTGTGCAAGCAGTCCTCTCTCATCTTCGCGAGGGCAAGAAGAGGTAAGTGTGGGGGATTACTAATCTGATTTCTCAAAGCATTCATCAATCTCGGAGAGATTTTTAATGGATGAGTGTTCTAAAGGTCTGAAGAAAAATCAGATCTGAAGACATTAATGGATTAGCAGTTTCTCCAAAATTTACATATACAACAATTGTATAAAAGGCTAACATCACATTTGTCTGTGCAAATCTGTGCCAAACAACCAAGTCAAAAAGGGCATTATGCAACAAATACCCCCTCCCAATGTTAGAAAGTTTGCTCCTGACACAGCTGACACAGAGCTCTATGAAATATTAACAGACTCCACAAACAGCACATCTTATATGCGAGCCCTGCCATTCCAGGCATGCAGGTACTGAGAACACTCAGTTTCCACTTGGGATATTCATTTGCTGAATAAGATTAAAGATTTCTCAAATTTTCTTTATTTTAAATCTAAGTCAACACATGCAGTGCGAAGTGTGATTATCCACATGAAAGTTGCAAAGTATTTCCCCTCTCTAGAAGCATAAGGTTTTGTACCTCACGCAGCTTTAAAGCTATGAAAAGAAAGCTTAGAGAACAGTTTCTGCCATAAATACTGTGCTATACGTATGCTTTCTAGTGTTACAAATACAGTCTTTTCCGATGATGTGCATACCAGATTTCTCAAAGAAATTCATCAGATTTCATTAAAATTCCACAATGTACGCTCCCAGGAAAACAAAAATCTTTATAAATACTTCAATTTCCATTAAAATAATACAGGATAATAATTTGCATTAGCCTGAGCAGTATCCACACCATAATAATTTCATCATTTATACTTATGCTATTCGTCCTCCCTATCAGTCACATTAAAACAGAGAAAAAACAAATTTGAAAACCTACTTATTCGTCATTCTCCCTGTCTCCTCCAAAGAAATACATCACGTGCTTTACTGCTCCCATTACTGGCACTCAAGCACGGAAAGCAACAGCTATTTCCAAAGACCTCAGTGAGCATATGCCTTGCATTCAGCCAGCTCCTATAACCAGGGAGTTCTGGCTTTACATTCCACAAACTACGGACCAATGCAAGGAATACAGTCGGATAAGTTAGACAAAACAGAGAGGGTCAAAGAGCCAAAAATATTACCAGTAATGTCTTCTGACTGTTGCTTCCACTTGAGCAATACAACTCAGGCCTTCCCCCACTGGTTTCACCAATCTGGGAGAAGATAGGTAACTAGAAAACAGCTTGGAAAACTGGACATTTTAGGATTTCCCAGTCATCAGACATCAATCAAAACTTGAGCACAGAGGACTTCCAGGTATTCCCTAATCCTAGGAAGCAGAGAACTTAGACTAAATCTATCTCATTCCAGAAAGCACAGAATAAATTTCCTCATGTGGAAGCCAAAAAGGAACGCAGATAAAGTATACCTTGTATTCAACAAGTATATCTTTCCAGGGAGTTATAAAAATTAGCACAACTACTGTATGCAGAGTAAAAATTAGTTTCCCAGCCCATTGCTACTTGTATTTTCAGATGGAAATCTCAGCACGATCTGCAATCTGAACATTTTTTAGAGGAACTTCTCAGATAGCCTCAGTCTCCTTTAATTCTCCATTGACCCAAAATGGAACACCCTTCAGAAGCACCTCTTTGTCACAACATACATACAGGACAGATCTTAAGAGATCTTTATGAAATACATACACTGTATGAGTATTCATAAAAGTTGAAGAATCCCAGGCTCAAATGTCTTGGAGCAACATTTTCAGAAACAATCTCTAGCTCATGAGACTTTCAGTAGATCAACTTTTCAAGTTTTCCAAGTATCAAAATTTTCAAGTGTTAAACTCGTTTATCCACAAAATTACCACCCAAAACTGTTAGTCAGTTTTGAAAGCTTTGAATGCACTCCTAGCTACTCAGCTTCAGGCCATCCTGAATTAATCCTTACCACTAATTTTATCTACCCTGTTTACACCCAACATGCTTTTATCAATAGCTGGAGACTGTGCAGAAGAAAGTGTATAACTCCCAAATTAGAGCCCTTCTGTTTCAATGTTAGAGAATAAAAAGACAACGCATTTGCCTCCTAAGTACTCAGAGGTTGCAGTGCTTTCTGCTGCAACAGTTTCCTAAAATAATTGATTCTTCTGTGGTACATGAGTGTAAATATGAACTACCACATCCACAATAACACAAGTAAATATTTAATAAAAATGTTAAAAAATAATTCGGAAAATTATTAAATTGAAGTCTATGATTCAGCTTTCATACTTCTGTACTAAAAAAATCACTGATATATTCAAACTAATCATAAAACAATTTATCATAAGTTATTTTCACCTAAAACTCAGCTTCCCTTATCCCATCTTGTTTGTGATTGAAATATAGCAAGTAACATTCATTTCAGTATTTCCAACCACATAAAATGAAATATCTTTATATGGCTAACCTAACATTCTTAGATTTCACTGAATGTGATTTCTGTGTCCAACGTCCTAAAGCAGAAGTTTCAGAAAACTCTGACGCTACACACTATCCTGTTGAACATTAATATGAATTTCCTTATAAACATTGTTTACAGTTGCTAAAATAACTACTTTACATTAATAAGAATTAAAAGAGTAGACTGGCATAACAAATTACAGGAAGAGATGGACTAGTAGATACTATTTCCCAGAGGAGGCATTTGTTTTCCTGAAACAGCTTGGTGATATGAAATCCTGCAGGTTGCATGTCTTAATTGAAAGTGTTTAAAATACAAAGCTACACTGCTACAGCAGGGCAAACTTTTTAAATTTTGCAAGCAATTTGAATTAGCTATTCTGCCTGTAAAGCTAGTATAAATAAATTGTATGTTCATTCCATTTATTATTCTTTCCTATCTGATGTTTGCTGTACTGACTACCCATGCAAGGTTGGACTTGTGATGCGATCTCTGAAGCTTCCAGCTGAATCTTAGTTCATTCCCCCACCACATTGACTTTGCTCAAGTAGCCTTATACTTAGGTCAGCATACCTTCAGAGTTCAGTGTAATAAGGGTGACATTGTTCCCAATACTTTGGCTTCCTAATTGTCCACTGTTGGAAACTGAGTCACTGGCCTCAGAGCCACTCTCTCCGTCTTCATTGTGACTGTCGTCATGCCCTGGAACTTTCACCACTATGGTGTTCTGCCTACGTCCAGGAACAGCACTATGGAAAAGAAAAGTATGTAACTTTGGGAAAACACAATCCTTGATCAGGAAGAAAATCATTATAAGGGAATTAAAAACACTATCTGGCAAAATCAAATGTATTATAAAAGTACTCCTTTAGCAAGCCTACTTCTGTTTATGACTAAGGCTATCCCCATCAAAATAAAATTGAAATAAAACAGCAGAAAATAAAAAGTTTTAGGTGCACACTTTCTAAATTTGCATCAATGGAAATTGCCCCAATTTCCCAGCCCCATGTGCAAAAGAAAAAGTTATTTCAACAGTTAATACAAACATATTATTTAGGAAAATTGTCTAACCAGAATCTCCAGTTTGACTTAATTTAAGTTTTCCTTTAGATAATACAAAATTTAACAAGACTCACTGAGCTGCTGTGTATTCTTTATTCAGTTGGTTAAATAGAGGATATTGGCATGTTCCCAAGTGATCATGCATCCATGTAAAAAAATATGTAGCTACGGGCACTCTTCCAGTTGTCATTCTCGACTAGTACTGAGCTAATCCCAGATCCTCCAAGATATTCTCTCCACATCAATGGTGAAGCATTGCTCTGTACTTTTACTGCTGATACAGGGTTTCCCCAGGCAAGACTGTCAGTGTGATACATTCAATCAGTACCTGAATTTATTCTATCCCCTCCACCATTACCTAGAACATTCCCCATTTTCACCTGGAATTGCTGCAGACTGCTACTGATCTGTCATAGGAGGGAGTGAAGGGGGAGGATTCCCATAACTGCTAATATGAGGAACAGTTAAGGGAACTGGGGTTATTTAGCCTAGAGAAAAGGAGGCTTCGGGGAGACCTTATCGCTCTCTAAAACTACCTCAAAGTGGGGGGTCAGTCTCTTCTCCCAAGCAAGAAGTGACAGGACAAGAGGAAATGACCTCAACAGGCAACAGGGGAGGTTTAGATCAGATATTAGGAAAAATTTCTTCACTGAAAGGGTTGTGAGGCATTGGAACAGGCTGCCAGGGAAGTAGTTACGTCACCATCCCTGTAGGTATTCAAAAGATGTGTAAATGTGGTGCTTAGGGACATGGTTTAGACTTGGCAGTGGTAGGCTAATGGTTGGACTTGATGATCTTGGAGGTCTTTTCCAACCTAAGTGATTCTGTGATACTAACTTGCTAAGGATATTTTCCAGAGAATCCGCTGCTCTGCTCAACGGCTCTTCCTGCCCAACCATCTTGGCTACAATTGAATTCTGCCGGTCGTTGTTCAGTATTACTGTGGTCTGGGGGACAACACTACAAGACAAAAATCAGAGAGGAAAATGGAATGTAAAGGAGGAAACCTTTTAAATAATACATTAACACAGTTTTATTGTTCAAACAGCCTACTAATGGCTTAGAGGCAGTCTCTGTTTTTCACCCAGCATCGTGGTTATGTATCAAATGCTAAAGCTGGTAATCCATCGCATTTGACATCTGTATCACTTTAAGTACTCATAATTCTTTCAGAGGACGGACAGCTTCAATGGAATTATATAAAAGTCCATGACCCCTGGAAAAGTGATAAAGAATTCGTCAACTCAAGATACACAGGAGGAAGTCTGCAAACCACAGCTCCAAAGAGCCACCAAATTCTTCTTTTGAAAAGTCTGAAAGTGAGCATTTTCAGATATACTATGGCCAACTTACACAGTAATGCAGCATTTTTAGTAGGATAATTCCTAGAAAAAAAAAAAGTGAAAGTATTTATTGCAAAACCAGTTAATGAGCTTAGTTTAAAAGCATGTATTGTTTGCCAGGGCTGGGGGTTCTGGGGGGCATGGAGGGGAGGATGGCACTGGGGGCAACAGAGCAGAACAGGGACAGACTGTAACTTTAAATAACAAGACTAAACTATTTCTTGTGTGCATTTCACATACAAAAAAAAAAATCTAAAACAAAAACAGTTAGCATGTGAAGCAATGAGAAACCAGAAAGCTTCCCCTATCACTTATGATGATGATGCAGAACAAAATAACTAGAGAACTGTTGCACAAAGAAAAAGCAGTAAGCCTACAATATACTACAGAATTAAATATGAGGCAAATAATTGTCTTCGGCATGCAGTTTACCATTTAATATGGTTTCAGAGATCACCACTATTCCCACATCATTACTCTATCTTTTAAGTAAGGCATCATTTTGATATTTAAGACTGTTTTCACTGTGCTCATAGTAAACTTATAGAGAGAAAACTTATAAGAAAAATCTGCATTTTAGTGACAGAGGTGGCTTTCTTCTCTCTCTTTGCCTGATACAGCAAATAGTCCACTATTGTTTTTGCTGGTCCAACAACTCAAACATAACTGATGGGTATTTATTTTTCTTAACTGTATTCCTTGGCTAATTGTTGAAACACAAATACAAAAGACAAATTAAACAAATCTGATGACAGCAACTCTGTTTATTTCAGCTGTAACAGAGCGCCTTCCTGCATGAATATTCATATGTCTACATAAGACTAAGTGCTACAATATCCATCATTAAGACCTAAAGAAAAGAAACTGTCATAAGAGCTAACACTAAATGGATCTCAACTTTGGCTCAGCTAAAATGGCTAACCATGTTTTTTATGGATACAAAAAGTCCAAGGGCCTAATGCCCTGCTCCCCTCTTCCAGTAATTCTATCTGTTACTAGTAACAAATGGGATTCCTTACGGAGTGCCAATGATCTGTTGGACTGCAAACCTCGTGAAGCTCTGGAAGATGTTTGTCTAATCATGGACAAGTACAGAGTGTACTATAGCTTTTCATGTGTATGTGAAGTTCACATTCTATTAAGCAATAAATGGGTTGGGTTTTTTTTTGGTTTATTTTAGTTGCTATCTGGAGTATAAGGGTGTATGATGCTTTCATAGTCACCTTTTCAACATTTCTTATTAAGAGAAAACAGGCACATTACTAGACACTAAATTCTACTTAGAAGAAAGGCAACTTCTGTCTATTTTCCCCAGTGTCAGCACCAAACATTGTAAGAAAAAAACACACCAAATACTTGATAAAATACCAATACGTGGCAGTGTTGGCTGCTCCCCCAGTCTAGCAGCAATACATGTTCTCGTTACATTTCCCAAATTGTCCAAATTCCTTTAAGTTTTTACAGGACAACTTAAAATGTTCAAAAATGTTGTACTTCCTTTTAGACATTGTTCTTTACCACCATCTTTCTCCCAGTCATTTCTGAGTGCCTTTTTAAAATGTCACTTACCAAAGCCCATTTTTAATGAACACTCTGAATAATTAATTGCAGCTGTAGAGATAAATTCAATAAAATTCCATTTATGAAGTCCCTAGGCTTTTGCTCATATTAAGTTTATATTTGAAGAAAAGAGTCTTAGCACAAAAAATTGACACAAAAATAAATTTTTTTTGTTTTTTGTTTTTAAATAGCATTCATTTTTTAAGGAAGACAATCTGGAGAGTAAGTCAGGCGGCAGATAGCTAATTTAAACCACTTCACAATGAGGAAATACTTTACAATAAACCGCCAGCACAGATTTATCCCATCTTCAATGCATCAATGTATGTTCAAGCTTGCTTACTCAAATTCATAAACTTTTTTTCTTCAAATTTACCCCTAAAACAAACATCCATGAAAACACCAGCTCCTCTCTAAGTATTAACCTTTCCTAGTTAGTAGAATAGATTTGAGAGGAAAAATCCACCGTCACAGTTGTCTGGGGAGGAGCCACTAACTAAACATACCATTTTACTGACACTTATTTTCCTGGCTAAACAGCACAAAGGCAAAAACAGACACCACAAACACAAGGAAAATCTCTGTAACAAGACACAGCAACTGCCAACTTCTCCATCAATTGTCTTACATTTGGGAACGGATAGTTACCAAGTTGTAAGGATTCGGAGAATCCATAAACCAGTTTGGAGAGAAAACTGAGTCACACAGAAAGCACAGTGGTAGAGAACAGCTAAAACAAACATTGATGTGGAGATGTTCAATACAGCACAACACATCTACAACCACTAACTAATCCTTGTCAGGGATTAACCTGAGTAGGAACTCTACATCTGGTTTCAAAATAACTGAATGAAGTTTCTTTACTATTACCGGGAATCATTAGGGAGTGGATTAAAGATCTTTCTCTGCTATCTACTAACACACAGACTCTAATAAAACCATTCAATTCCATTTTGATCCCAAAGGAGAATGAATTTATGTTTATGCTTAATCCCCGAAGAATGATGCTTCCAAAAGCAGTCTGCATAAGGAGGATGCGGCAGCCTTTCCGTTCAGATCACCATAAATGTTAACCAAGAAACTATCATTCTGGTCCGTGTTCTGCACGCACCAAGAAGGGCTACAGAAGCTGCTGACCAGTCCTGACACTGAGGCATCGCGAGGCAGGAATTTTTCAGGGCTGATGCTGTGAAACTTGAGCAGCTACTAATCTGGAAGAAAAAGAAAGTAACAGTTGGGACCAATACAAGAAGGCGGCCATTGTGCTTGCAAAAAGGAGAATTTCACATACTCAGACTCCAGTTTCTACAGAGGCGAAATGAGTATCCACAAGATTCCCTGCAGATACGGGAATGTGCTTCCCAGTAATTTTCCTGTGAGATGTTCTGTTCTCCATTTTCAAATTTGTTTATTTTAAAGAGACAGCAACGAGAAATCTGCTGAACATACACGACTTTAAACAAGGAGTTCTATGTAAAGTCAAAACATTGGGCCAACCTTAAACAATCCATCAGATGAAGTCATTAAAACTTATTACAGTTTAATGTATCCTCACATTGGATTATTCTAATTTATTTTTTCAGACTGTACACCCCATACTGATGATGAATCAACTGTAATCATTATTTATGTACTAAAATACAGAAAACAAAAATGACGAAGAAGGGGGAGGACAGCTTCTGATACTCAACCAGATCCCAAATGAAGCAATTCTTTCTATCAGTGCTGCCAGTACTATATTCACGAAGATGATGGAAAGAAAATATTAAAAGGGGTCACAGGGAGTGCTTCAGAAACCCAGTGTTGTTGCATAGGCTTCAGTAGTTCCATTTATGTTCACATATTCCTTTCCCCATAAGCTTTAGAACTTGGAGAGACTGGTTCTGCAATTTATCTGTTCTTGGACGCAACTTAGCAAAAAATTTAAAAGGCATAATACTTGCAGACAGATTTATATTTTGGGATTATGTGTTTTTTTTTTTAAATGACATTAAATAATCTGTTAAATTATTGGAGAAAATATTTCTAAAAGAATAAACATGCCGGATAATGATTTTCAAGTGTGTATATTTAGCCTCTGGCTTTTTTCTTTTTTTTTTTAATATAAAAGAACTTTATCTTTTGTATAAGAAAATTGCTGTCAAAGGTAATTCTCAATATGGAAAAAACATGAGTCAGATATGATCATTAGTCTTAACTCTTAGCATTTTTTTTGCCAATAACCTGTCAATCACATAGAATGCAGCCAATGACATAAAAGAACTTCTGGCAATACCAGGATGACGATCACCTCCTCTTCCCAGATGAGGCTTTCATTTAGAAGGAGAGAAAAAAACACAAGGAACTGAGGTTTCTATGTTCCATAAGCTACAAGATAAAAAGCGTTTCTCCAAATGGATGAAAATAAGTTTTGGAAAATCTCACACTGAATTTCTCAGACAATAAGTTATTCTTACTGCATCTCTGGACACACTAATACAGACAGTTAACAGAATATTTATAGCAGTCCTCAACCAGTTAAAGAAAAGAAAGAAAAGTCCTCTGTTCAGACCATTTCTGAGCCTCCTTTGCACATGTGAACATCTGCAAAGAGGTAAAGATGACCCTGGAGACGGAGCTCAGCTTATGGACATTCAGCTAGCCACATCCACATGAACTGCTCTTTCCTGTCTACCTATCTATGTATAAATACTTTGCGGACACTCCAACACCCACACCTGCGTGCTGCTTATCTGTAAGGCAAGACTCATGAGGGTCTAATTCTCATCTTCCTCTAGCGCACATATTAAAAGGAGATGCAGAAAGAAGGATATCAGGAAGGCAGAAGCTGGAGTTACTGCCGGCAAACTGCTTGTACTGAAGTTCTGCTAGCCAAACACAGCCTTAAGGAAAGCAAGTCTGGGAAAGAGACCTTGAACGCTAGTATTTTCCAGTTTACAGCTGGAGACTACCCTGTCCTGTTTGTTTTTTCCCTTTCACTAACACTTGTGTTCATCAAGAATAGCCACTCTTTGGAGCTTTTTGTCACTATTTAGGAAGATAATATTACAATGCTGCTTCCTCTTCCACCTGTTGCCTTTGCCTTCTGCACATACAGTTAAGACCCCCGTCCAAATAGAAATGAGAAAACTGACTCATGAATTTATATTGTGGTATACATGAAAAAAACACAAACCAGCAAAGCATAGACAAAATTACACTGGATTTACGCCAAAAAAAAAAAGTGAATGCAGCTCCTAATATCCTAGAAGAGAGCAAAGTTGCCAACAACTAAATCATTCACCACGATGAAGAACAGTAAGACACCTGCTATAGGACAGAACACGCTATACAGGCACTTGAACAGTTAAAGTTTTAATGTCCCTAAACCATCCAGTCACCTAGCCATAGCCGACTGCCAGAAAAGCAGCAGTGTTATCCATCATTTTCAGTAACAGTTCAGCCATCCAAAATTATCTTTGGATTCTATGCATCTGGAATATCACACAAGAGCAGACATTATAAAGATAGCATTAATGATTAGGTCCCATACAAAGACATGCCAAAGTACACCAACCATCACGGGATAGAGACTAATGTATCTGAAAACTGAGAAAGCTGTAATCAATTTATAATAAAGACAAAGCAAATGCAGCATTTATTAAAACATACTGTTAACATTTCAAGATTTAACACAATGAATTTCCAGCTCAAAAGAAGAGCTGGACATCTTCCAAGTTACAAAACACATCTCCGCAGAGCTTATGGTACTCAGCCCTACCTACGGAGACAGCCCCTGAATTGGCTGACAGTCCGAAAGAGATGAATTACTGGCTTTAAGACCAATTTCATCAACCAATTTAAAAAGCTGTTAAAACAAAATCTGTTGTGGATTATTCTGCTCTGAGAAAAGCCACACTTGTATGACCAACTAATCATTCATAAATGCTAACATCCATTCCCAAAGGTTCACCAACTAACCAGCAGCCAGACACTGCTACAAGTGACCTAAAGAACCTACCACTTCCAAGTCAAGCTTGATACTTTACGGACTTTACAACACCTGTATGTGCATAGAAACAACTCACACTTTTTTAAAATCAATTTCTCTTATTCTCGACACAACTGAAACTCTGTAAAAATTAAATGCACAGTGAAACAGTCTCTGAAGAATCTTTGGACTAAGCAGATAGAGAAAAGCAACAAAAAACAGTACAGCCAGGCCATCTTGCAACCAACACAATTAGGACTGAAGAATACTGTAAGCAGAAATAGCATTAGTCTTCTACTTTTGAGTACAGACTGGAAAAGGACAGGTCATGACTTATAATTAACAGGTTAATACAAGCCTCTTCAGAGATAAATGTACTCAAAAACATAACAGCAAAGATCTTTTTCTTCAGACAGTATAGAAAGAAATGTAGATGTTACCCTTCTTTGAGCCTTAACTTCCTGAACCACAGCTAGACAATGCAACCTACTGGAGATTGCATTAAACGTGCAACAAGAACGGGTGATCTCTAAGCAAAAGACGGTCATTTTCTGTAACAAAGTATGTGGGCTTGACTGATCTGTGGCCAAGTAACAGTGAAAGAAATGATCTACTGCAGCCTTAGTACTCAAATAGAATTTAGTTCTGTTTAGAAAACACTCTGTGAAACAAAGACTGAACTGATGGTCCATACAGAAGAAAAAGCAATGAAGGAAGAAAGACTAAGAGCTTAGCTCTGTGTCAGAACATATATGCTTAGTGGGATTGATAAATGTTAGTAGGCAGGCTAGGCTTTTTGCTATCTACGTAGTTTAACACAAATACCTTCGTGAATTTGGCCAACAATCAAGAATAATTTCAGGAATCTCTAAAGCAAAGCAAAGTGCACTGACTAAATATAAGAACTTCTTCAATAACCTCCCATGCCCAATTAGAAGTAGAAAGGCTGGCAAAAGACAGCAAAGATACATCAATTTATCCTGGTTCATTACAGATGTGCAGAACATCAGATGAGACTCATGAAAAGGAGATTGCGGTGGCTTAATACTTTAGCAAAATCTTACTTTTTCTTAGTAAACACACACCTAATCTGTGATGCCACCTGTACTAGGTACATTCCAAACAGAGACCAAAAAGCACAGTTTTTTCTGCAATTTCAAATGCACAAAGTACTGAAAATAAGAGCTAATCCAACACTAAAGCGTTGCACTAACGTTGCACTAAAGTGCAAGTAGAGAGGTGTCAGCAAGGTTACTTGGCTAGAAGGGCAAGAAAGGAAACCCCAGCAGAGTCAAAAACTTGCCCATCCACTGAGTGCACCAGAACGTGCAATCAGAACAATTCAGACCAATTTGTTAAGTTAGGCTATGTTCTGAACATGAGACTAAGTACCCTTGTGTAAACCACAAACAATTGTGCTGATGTTATGATCCAAAATCAAGTTCAAGCAATCCTGGTACAATCCATTATTATACAGTTGGCTACATTTAAATTTATTTTCCAAATTTTCCTACAATTTCTAATATCTGCATTAGAATCATCACACTAAATGGACAATTTCAGTCTTCAGCATGACTATGCTGTTTGGCTTCACACTTTTAAATCGTATCTGGTTTTTTNCTGCTACACTGAAAAACAACAGACAGGAGAGAAAAAAATCAGGGGGTCAAGCAGAGCAAGCTCACTGCATCCTGAATTTAAGTTCCATAAAAAGCATGGAAGATACCTTCTTCAACAAAAGACATTAAGAAAGGCTCAGTGAGCACTGCATGTTCAATGGTATACAGCCCTGAGAGACTACATTTGTATTTTCACTTCTGCAGCAGAGGACCTAAACCAATACCACTATGTTTCCAACGTCAGTCGGAGGCCACCCACCGTAAGTCTGACTCGCGTAGCTCCAGAAGCTGGGGCGTGAGGGAAGCAGCGTTATAAACTGGCTTTCAAGAGATCAGCTGCAGTAAGTGAAGCCTCAACAGTCATCAGATAACAAACTGCAAATAAATACATTAGGTCTCTGCAAACAGAACTAAAACACAGCTCACACACAGCCGGTTCATAAACAATTTTCAGTGTATATTTCTGTTTTTCTTGCTTTTCATAATTACCCAACTAGTTATGTACACTTGCCACTACACACACATTTTTCTAGAAAGGCCAAGGATGCTGCTACTGAATCTTTCATTTCCATATACCCTAGACAGCTGATACAGAAACACCACTCTTTACTTTTCACAAATAATACAATTTTAAAAGATATTAGGAGCAGATTTCCTGTCTCATACTCCACCCTTTAATATGGAACAAAGAGATTGAGCTAAAGATATGCAAAAATGTACAGTTCCACAGAAAGGAAAAATTCTGTTTGGAAAGACATTCAGATTCCAAACTGTTTTTTACGTTTGGAAACGTATCAGTTAAATAACATCTGCTGCCAAGGAAGGCAGATGGAAGACTGGCTCTTTGCCACCTTACCAACCTTACCGAGACCTTGCTAGATGTGCGGCTGTTTCATCCTACTGAAGCTCTGAATCCATCTACAGCTCTTTTCCACCTTGCTTAAAGCAAAACTAGGACTCTCCAAAAAACACTGTAGGTTATTCCTTTTAAAACTATACTAATATATCATTTTCCGTAAGTAACAAGACTAGTAGTTTTTGCCAGCTTTTTAAAATGGAACTCGCGCTACGTTAATCTGGTGTGAACAGGGATGCAAAGTACTTTGAATCACAACTTGGAAATTAAATTTCTGTCTTTCCAAAGGAAGAAAATATGCCCCCTGCAATCACAAATTGATTAGGTGCTCTCCTCTTCATTCGTTCTTTTTGTTCTACTCTTGGAATCAAATACTCCAAGTTACAGGAAAAGCTTCAAGGGAGAGTGCTCCTAACACTGGATTTTTGAACCCTAAGCATCTCCAGACATGAAAAATGCTTAATTCTCCAAACTGGAGTCCAAATGAATATATAAGGCTTTTCTGCCCCCTTCTGTTTATTATGTTTGATATATTACTTGTTAAAACATATAGCAGGTAACATATGCTTCCATAATCTGGTGTACTCCTTCAGATACATCAAAATTTTCAGTTTCACTAAATAAAATCCTAATAATCATTTTCACCCCTTTTACAATGGTCATGAGACAAAAACTATTCCCTTTCATTAAAAACAATAATTCTTTTCAAATGTTTATTTAAGAAAAAAGGGAAGTATGAGCCATATGAATGCATTTGTCCTGAACCAAATTTCAACTTATGTACTCTCTACCTTTTTTTCTTAAATGCAATAGCTGGTTGCATTCATGGAACCACAGAATTAAGGTAAATGTTCTGCTTTCCACAGAAGTCATCTAACATGACCTTATGGGATTTGGCAATGGTGTAGGTCAACCTACCTTGTAATACTTCTATAATCGGTTTTAAATGTTCTCAGACACTAATTACACTAGTAAATGTCCCCCCTAATCCACATATATAACTCAAAGTCTTTTTGATCCCCATGTATGCCTCCCTTTTTCATTCTCAGATACCCTTACAATTAAAGGACGTTGATTTCTAAAATGTCTTGGCACAAGGGGCAAATTCTGTGTGCATTCAGCGCTCTCATTTCTTAGCTTACTGGTATGAATAGCAATATATCGCACCACAAGGGGCTTCATGCAACGGCATTTCTGTTTTTGTGCCATAAATTTCAGACTCACTAAAGTCTCAGATGCAGAACAAAGTTGCTGTATATTAGCT
This sequence comes from Anseranas semipalmata, assembly GCA_013399115.1. Lineage (NCBI taxonomy): Eukaryota > Metazoa > Chordata > Aves > Anseriformes > Anseranatidae > Anseranas > Anseranas semipalmata. Next base: position 523,613 of record VXAA01002392.1, read on the forward strand.
AAGTGGGAATAAACGTTTACCCACATGTGGTTCAGAACAAGCACAAATTATTTCAGATGTTTTAAACTTCCCAGTTTAAAGGATTTCACATTTGTCATGGGCTAAGAGCAACAACCAGGAAGCCTACGGTATGATAACACAGTAGTCAAATATCAAGCCTTGCAACACATCTGCAAGATTGAAACCCTCGTCTAAAACATGAAGAAAGATTATTACCTAGGTTTATTACCTTTGCATGTATATTGCTGAAAATCTTAGCTATCGTTGTATTTCTTCTACGAATTCAAAATCATACCCTTTTTTTTAAGCCTCATAGGCATATTTTAATCACCATCACAATTTAAGAAAATTCACATACTTTTCATCTATTTCTCAGACAAAAGTTATCAGCCACTACATGCTAAGCTATCATCGGAATCGTTGGACCATTACAAATGATATTTCATCAGAAACCATTAAGAACATATGGACTGGGAAAAACAAATCAACACAGTTCAAATCTTGGTCACTTCAAAAAGTATTTTATAGATTAAGTTCCATCCCATACATGCATGAATTATTGAACTCTCCAAAACACAGATGAAATGTTAGTAGATTCTATACTGACCTTGTATTCTCAACCTAAATGCTATCTGAAAGTTATACATTGTTTCTGAATTTATCAAATCCCACCAACGAATTACTAAACACTTGGCTCCTCAGTATCTTAGTGCAACAATAATGGAATGTGAAATTCCAATGAGAACACTGCTGTACAAACTTCTTAAATACAAGATACCACTTCTCCTTAGTCCTGCATGAATTTTAACTCCCAATAGTGTAGGGATTAAATGTAAAACATAACCAATGATACGTGGAGTTTGGAGCGCTTGTTAATGGTCTGTAACTAAACTCCAGACAGACACAACCAACAGACAAGCTTAATTTCAAAATAGCTAAGTCTCTAACACAAGCATCCAAAACAAGAATTATGATTGTTTGCAGCAGTGCTGCAGTAGATCTTACCAGATACAGCAAATAGCGATAACAAATTGAAGTCATGAGAGTTCTTAAACTATTTGTAATATAAGGATGTATTGGTCCTAAGTATAATGAATCACAGAAGTTCACTGAATTTGTAGAATGTACTTGTACCTGAAATGCATGTTTCAATGCAGGTAAGATAAAAAGATGTCAATCTGTATTATTACTACTGAGGACCAGAATCAATCTAAAGATGTTGAGGCTGACAAGTTCTTTTGATAAATTAGGAGACTTTGGAAAGCATTACAGTATTTTTCAGGGAATCAGACATTTTCAACCAGACAAGTATTTTGTTCATACTGCAGCTGAAGAAACTATCACTATGCAGCTCTGGATAAAAAGATGCCAGGAAGCTGCAACCATTATTTGAACTGAACCATTATTTGATTAGTTCAGTTTCATGAACCAAATTTATGATCGTAAGAGAGAACTGTAATTTTCAGATAAACATGTCTACTATACCTCCACAAGTTACTTGGGGTTTTCAGCCATTCATTTACATATTTCAAGCCACAACAATTCTTCCAGGCTAAAACACAGCTGAACACTGGCCGGCATTCTAAGGAAGCAGTAGCTAATTTTCTTCTTTTAAGAAAACCATAGAGATCATACTTCACGCATTCAACTTGAAAACTAATGTGTGTGTGTGTTTGTGTACACACAAATGCATGTGTAAGAAACCCCTCTATCACCTGCTTTGCAGTGAAGGATTTAAAAAGACAATAATAGGTAGTAGAATTGGAAACAAAAGCTGCAAAAGGCATGAGAAGTAACAGCATTTGGGGCCAATCAATGCAATTATGAATGGCAGTTCAAGTCCTGACTCCCTTAGTCAAACTTCAGCTTTGTCTAAAATGGTCTTCTCAAAATACCAAAATTATTTTGCTTATATTTATGTGCACTCTAAAAAAAACCTTGAGATTCTAAACAAAATCTTAAAGTTTATTTTTAAAGAAGAAATATCCCCTAAAGTCTTGAAATTTTTTTTAATTAATTGTGATCTTTACATTTTGTTAATATTGACTTTGTTCCCTAATTGGGTGTGTGCCTGAAACGAACATGATGAAAATAGGTCACAGACAATCGTGCCATCTTCCTTCGACCCTTTCCACGCCCGGACGCTAACAGGCTGGACTCGCACAAAGAAGAGCTGTTCGACAGCAGGGCAGCACAGCCATCCCCAGTTCTTCATGACACAATCCCATTAATTATAAACAGAACCCTCACTGGCTGAAGCTACAGATCTAACACTCCAACCCTTAATTTAAAACGTTTGTTTGAACACAATACCATTGACTGACAACAGAAAGTGACAGGGAAAGTTTGTTAATTTATTGATACCACAGGGCCCAGTCCAAAACAATGACAGAAGTTCATCTGTGTTTTTGTCAGCCACTCCCAGACTTCAAGGTTTGTGCTAAAGACTCCGCTGGAAAGAGGCTCTAACATACGATATCCTGAAAGATAAATAAACATTGTTTGCCTATAAAAAGTGACAAGAATTTCTGAAAACCTGATGAACTCCAAAATTTCTCTACAGATCCTCCTAATACATTCTGATTACCACCCCAAATAACTCTGTATTTTCAAGACATTATCACTAACAACTTTTTCTTTTTTTTTTTTTTTTTTAAAACGTGGCTTAATTTTACATTTTTCTGCTGAACTGACTGTTGAGTTGTCTTGAGGGCTGAATACGCTACCAGACAAATATTTTTTCAGGCCTAAGTTCAGTACATGAGATCAGGCTCACGGCAGGCAGAATAATGTACCTGTAACTTGAAAAATAAACCATATGCCATACATCTTTCTGGATCCTATATCCCTCAATACATGCTTTGTTTCAAACTGTGGCAACCTGAAAAAATTCTTCCTGCAAATTGAGGGTCTTCAGACTTGAATTGAGTGTACTTCCAGTAAGGGACAGTTAGTTTTTAACTTTAATTAAAGATACTAACAATCCAAAAGGTTTATAATTCTAATCTTTTTATCAATGAATTAAACAAGGAAAGAAAAAATAGCCATAGATTAAACTCAGATAGTAGTTTACATTGCCTAATGAATTACAGTATTGACCACAGAAAATGTGGAGAAGAGGTTAAGTATATATCCCAGAGACTCCACAGCCACCATTTAATGATAACAACTGAAGAATTACTTTCTTTTTAAAAGGCTGGAGTAGCACAGTAGGATAGTTTGTTAAAATGAATAAAAATCCTTATGATGAAAATGCAACGAAAATGAAAAAGCTATTCAACACCTGGTAATGTGAAATTACGTTGGTTAAGCAGTTTGTAATTCATAGAAAATATATATACACAAGAAAAACCCTGGGTATTTGTTTTGTATACCAATACCTTGATTAGATTATTTTTTTTCTTTTCCCCTAAAGGCTCTATACAGGGGGCAACAATAATTTTGGTAAATTCAAAACAAATGCCATCCTATAATTCTTCTCCTCAGCCCCACACTGCTCTACAACTTCATTTAAAATCACCTCGCTTTTCAGTTTTGTATTATTCACCTATAAATCCACCTGTAAACAACAATACACCAGAAATACAGAGCTGGAACTGCAAGCCAAGTGCATGAACAAACCCTGTTCAACAAAACTTAGTACGCCCTGATGATTAATCTTAATGGTATAACAAACATATTAACAATCTACACCTACAAAAACAAAGCAAGTTCTTATATCCCATCTGGTACACAACTGCATCAAGCCTTCTCTTTTGCATGTAAAAACCTTGTTTTGTACCTTAAGACAAAAAAGACAAATGCTGTTTACTAAAACCAGCTGACTGAACCTACCAACACCACAAGTTAACTGCAGTCAGGACTATCTGAAGCAGCTTTATTTCAATAAGCAAATGTCCAACCCATTAACAAGTCGTGCTTAAGGAGACCAATAGCAGGCCCTTGCCCAAATAGTGAGTGCATTAGACTCTACCATTCCATTTAAGTCTTCAGTTCCCATTAAAGACAAAAATATATGAAATTTATCTCTACACTCAGTGATCAGTATCCTTAATCGGTTAGCCACAAATACATATAGTAAAGAACCAGATGTATATGGTCTGTATTTCAGCTTTACCATAACAAAGGTTCAAAGAAAATACCTGAACAAAAGAAAAACTATTTACATATGAATTTCCATATTTCATCAGAAACACTTATGATTATGAAGAAAATATCAATTTAAATTTTAAATCCTCTCCAAAATCAATACATTTCACAAACCGTTATTCTCAATTTAATAACAACAAAAAAAAATCCGTAAAAATACAGTAGAGTTGCACAATGCAGCATTTGCAGAAAATATCCAGAAAAACAAATGATGGAGAGTTCTGTGAAACCAAAACAAATTCCTCTGTTATCTAAAGCAATCGACCTGAACCATTTATACTTGAGCTTACCCACTTAGAAAAATGATTAATGGAAAGATGCTGACAAAAATAACACTGTTTCTGGACCGAAATCTTTCAGATGAAATATTTTCTTTAAAGCATGGATAAAAGATTTTAGCTGCACTGTCACACTGTGTGTTCATCAACTTATAAATCTCAGGACCTGGGCACATGCTAAATTTCAAACTTATCATCTGGGGCTGCCATACCAACAGCCAGCAGGCATTGCACCAGCTGTGCTATCGAAGAAACTTTCAGCAGCTACTGGAATTTTTGACCACCATGGTACCTCATAAAGAAAAGTAATTAGATATTTTTAGTAGCCATACTGCCAGGAAACGTTGCAGAGGAAGAGAGACAATCACTTTCTGGACGGGAAAGCAGGGCTCTGCTAATGCTGCACAAAGCCGGACAAAGCTGAGACAAGGCACATACTCCCATTACCAACTCATTAAATTATCTTGCTACTGTTCTTGGCTCTTTTCAAGCTCCAAGTTCAACACAACTCTGTGCAACCTAAGGATTCTTTGAAACCTTCTGACAGCCTTACTTCTAAATAAACATGAACAAACTATGCTTATTTAGTTCTGCTTTTCATATGAATATTCATTGAAATACAACAGTTCACACCTCAAATTCTGAACGACTTCCTTTAAAATGTCTTCTCCTGTTACTTTTTGCTGTAGCTTAAACTTCTTTCTTGGAGATCTAAAAATTAGCCTACCGTTCCTCTGCATCTCAACTGTTCACCCAAATTACTCTTTACACAGGACCACATATCCTTTATTTTCTTGCATATCTGCACTGCAGTTAGCTGGTATATAAGGAAGTACCGTGACAGCAGATCAGCGTCAACCACAGGGACAAAAGAACTGAACAGAATCCAGCTTTCACGAAGGTGTTCTTACACAAAATATCAAGAACAGTAGACAGTACTGTAATTTCTGAATTCAACATTTCATAATTTTCCAAGAAGCATCAGCAAACCTTCAAAATACACATACCCAGAAAAGGATGCTGGAAGATTTCCACACATACCATGCCTCGTGTGTGTAACGGACAGAAAGCAGAATAAGACTAAAATGCACTGCATTTCTGTCCTGGAAGCTAATAACATGGGGTGGTTCCTGATTTATTGAAAGTCTCCTTGAAAACTTCTGCTTCATTTCCCTAACACGAATTTTAAAAACTTGGAAACAATAGTTTGACACAATAAAAAGTATGAGTTATCCCAATAAATCAACGTGTTAAGTTTACTAGAAAAGACAATTTATCATTGAATGTCAATCCGACAACCGTTACCAAAGTGACGTCCTGCCTCCACAATGCAACTAGATGGGCAGGTGATACTTCACCGCTCCATCTCATAAGCAGCCAACGTACAGCGCTGTGCACAGCACAAAATTCCACATCATAGCCAAGGCAGGCCACAGTACTTAGATGTGAATTTACCTGTTACACTGTAACTACACAATTCCACCACAAGGTGAAACAGAAGGAAGCTCCTCTGTCCGAGTTATCCTTGTTTTCATCACATGATGACCTAAACACATTTCAAACTGACAAGTCTTAGGAAATTCATTTAATTTTAAAAGCACAAATACAACCAAGCAATCCACCTGTAAGAATTTATAATGCACAGTTCATATGCTTTTCTGTGTGCACTGCTGTAACAAATTCTGATCGTGTTAAATATGCACCAAATTAACGCACATAACTAAAATACCAGAAAAAAAGCTGTAAACAATATTCACCATGGAGTGGAAGAGAAAAGATCACAGAGCTTAAGGTATTTTTTGAAAAAAGAATAAGAGTCTGCTTTACTGCCATCTGGTTGAAATGCCTTTGGTAACTACAGCATTTTTGTAAGACTGGTAAGCCTGGTACTGTTGTAGTGGCAGAAAGAGGAGATGGGGTTGAAGAAACTCATTCAGATGCAGAATCTATTATCCAAAACACTAACTGTGGCTGGCAGCTCTCCACTGCCATCTGCAAGGGAAGGGGAAAAAGGAACAATACAGCGTTGATACAATAAAACAGTCCACGTAGGTTTTGAATCAGAAACAATCAACAAGTGATAAAGGTTTTTATGAATGAGAGAGAGGGAATTCAGCAAAACGTTCCACCACTGTGAAATTGAAGCATTACTAATGCCAAAAAGACCTGCAAGTTAAACACATACACCCCTGTTTTCTTTTGAGTCATATACACCACAGACTGCTACAAGAACAAAAAGCCCTCAGTGCTTTATTGGCAAGATACATTTGATATTGTGTAGCTCCATAACAGCACTAACAAATATTTGGGGCAGAATTCTACAGTCCTCAAGACTTCTATCTAAACTACGTACAGACAGTCTGAGAAGTGGTCGTCAGAAATTTGTACACCCAAACCAAAAGATTAAACACCAAGCTCACCATTAACACACAGGACGTATTTCCAAAGGTCACAGATTTAAAAAAATAAAAAATAACCTCAGGTCTGAAAAATCCCAGAAGAAACTCAGAACGGTATAATTTAGAGAGGAGAGCTTTCACTGAACATGAATTAGTAGATTCCTAAAGGGGTCATGTATTTCTGAAAACGTTTTTGAAGCATTTTGTTTGCAAAATGCAGTAAAAAGTTCAGCTTATGCACAAGAGCTTAAAGATCACTAGTATAAAGACAAAAAAAATTAATTTAGTAACCAATTTACAGAAAGTTCCTTAAGAAATGATTACTGATCAAGAGTACTTGGTGAAAACGCTTGTGTAATATTTTAGCTACTTGCTCTACAAGCCAAATAGTTATCATATGTACTTCATTTCTTTTGACATGGAACTTAGCTATAATTGACCTTTCTTCAGGTATGATTGGGAAACCTTCAAAAACATGGAATAACGTAGACATGAGACCTGTTTAAAGAAGAATTAAATGGAAGGGAAAAGAAGAATGTCCAATGATCAAAATGATCATCAACAGCACGTGAACAAAGGAATTCTGGAGTCTCAACACTGTATTTGGACATCTAAAAAGGAGATTTCTTTTGGAAAAGTATTAAGAAATGTGAACTGTTCCCAACCAGACAGGTGACTGTTACAGCAAAACAATCAGACTATTCAAATTTACACTGAAAATAAGAGACATCTGAACTCTTAAAGAGAGACCAAGAACCACATCGAGTTTTTTATCTTTTTTTTTAAATACAGATTCGATATCTTTCTGAAAATTAGACTATATTCATCACAAGTAACCACTTTCAATTGTGGGCTAACAAGTAGTCTGCATTAAGCAACAGGTACAGCTGCAAGAGAAAAGTGTATCCCTCTTAACGTAAAGTCTCCAATTTTGAACTTCTTATGATAGCAAGATTATATTCCATCCTGTTTCATAAATGCATGAACTGCAAGATAACATAATAAAATGTGAATATGAGCTTGAGATACATTCTTTAACTTAGAATACCTATTATAAAAATAGCAATACTAAAAGTAAAAAAAAATATATATATATACACAGCAGTAAGCAAATAGTGGCATAATAGAAAAAGACTGTCTGTGGTTTATTTTTGTTTTCTTACCTCACGTGGATATGCCTCACAACATAAAGCAAGGAACTATTTTTTTTCTATGGAGCTTTAGAGTAGTGCACCTGGAACACTGCACTGAGCAAAACGTATCAAAAAATATATTCAAAATATTTCTCAGGTTTTAACAAAGTTCAGAGTGAGTGATGAAAAAGATCAAAAGATCAAAAACAGACTGACAAAAGACAAATTAAGTTCTTGTATCTTGACTAGAATGGTATGACGTGAAAGTTGTCTATGAATATTACACAGTTTTAATGGAAAATAAAAAGTAATTATTTAAAGAAGTATTAAGTTTTTCCTAGCTATAAAAATATGAATGACGGAAAAGTTGTTACACAAGAAAGTCTCTCAATCATCATATTCCTCTGGCTGGAATAATATCCATGGTAAAATGAGAGGCACATCAATATTTAAGATATTTAGAACCATATTAGGCAACTCAAAGGTATTCCAGGTGAAACCTTCTCTTTCATCAAAGTGAATTAGATTAACAGATTTTCCATCTCCTACTTATAGCCCCAAAATAAACACAGATACTATTCTAACAAGAGTCTTTAGAAAACAAGCACATAAAACAAACTCCACTGTATTTCTAGCTGATAAAAATAAAATGAGAAGTAATCAGAATGATGAACTCATTAACTCAAAACAACCACATAAATAAAAGTAAAGCAAGTCTACAAAAACCCATCCAAAACAGCTGATGTGACTTTTCCAGAGATAGATGAATCCATCTAGTTTAAGTCAAAATGAAACGTGGAAATAGCTGCAAACTGTCCACGACCAGTTTGACATGATTAGTCTTATTCTAACTAGAAGCAACATCATGAAACTGGTACAAAAAATACCTTTGAGAAATTAATTCTACATTCATAAACAGCACACCAAGTTCCTGACAGCTATACAGAAAGCTGCAGAGCTTGATGCCAGAGAAAGGGCTTCAGGTTATTTTAAAAAGCACATTGATGAGTAATCTATTCTGTTCTTACCATCGTACTTTATTGCAGGTCTGTGTAGCGCCAAGAGGAGAACCTGCCACCATGGGGACTTGGATGGGGCTATGCTGTTTGTTCATGACAAGATCCAACTTCTCTTCCAATGATTTACAGGTAGCCTCTAGTGCCAGCAACTTTGCCTCAATGCTGTCCAGTCGCAGGCATATTGTCTGATTAATGGAATACAGGAATGACTAGAAAGGGGAGAACGCAAAAGAAACTGCTAAGACTTACACATTTATCTTCAGCAACATATACATAAGGAAGCTCCAGATAAATGTGACTGGAAGACAATTCTAAAGGAACTAGCAATGTGCCTAGTGACTAAATTCAGCCACGTAACTGATGACATCCAGGAGCATTTTAGTATTCTCAGATTCTTTCAGATCTTTATTTAGAAGCCAAAAGCATCCAAGCCAAACACATTTTCACCTAAGCATTGCGTTACTATGATTTCATACATCACAAAATCATTTAAAATGACATGCCAAAGCCTTTCATTCAATATATTTAAAAACAAGAGGATTATAAATCTGTGAAAGCATCCTTCTGGATAAAGTTAAACAAGAATTTTTTTCCTGTCCAAACAGACAAATTCGTATTATAACAGTGGAAATTATATCAGCACAAATCACTTCAGAGACAATAAATGCCTCTTGCTTTAGTTTTCTTCTGATCAGCAAATCAGGAAAATCAAATAAATAAAATCTGTTTTTCTAAGCAATTTAAAAGAAATCATATTCCACTTGGTTTCCCTTGGGAAAAATAGGCCATTGAAGGGTAATGGTACACACATACTCCTCTGCGAGCAGCAACAATGCCACCTTGTGGCCCCCAACTACAATGTACGTGCCTAAAGAAGCTGTTTTACAGTGCTGCTGCCCCACCGCTCTCTTAATACAGAGCTTCAGTTCCTATGACAGAATTTCTATACGAAATTACATACTGTTTAACGTGTATGACAATAAAATACAACTCATATGCTTATGCTCCAGGACAAAAACATTACCAAAACACAACAGTGAGAGCAGCATGGGAAGTTCTGAAAGTACAGAAGAGCCTGAGCTGCTGAGCCTGAACCAAATACAGCTCAACTCTTAGGAGAATGTTGTTAGCTTAAAATAGCAATTTAAAACATGCTGAAAGTATTTGCATATTGTAATAAGAATATATTAAATTTATTAAAGATATATTTATTACAATACCTGGATATTGTAATAAAATATAGCAAGTTTATCCCTTGAGGTTGAGTTTATTCACTTCATCAAAAAGATGGAGCAATGTTTGAGTCACTAGAATTATTTCTGATTAAATTTTATATTGCATATAAAATTTTTACTATTGATTTTACACCAGGAGATCAGCCAATTACCCAGATTTTAAAATTTATGCAGAAAAATGAACATACAAATGTTTACAAGAAGGGTACAATTCCAGTATTATGTATAAACATTAGTTCATTTTATATCATTTTCATGTATTTTCCCCAAGAAAGCCAATTTAATTGGTATTATGAATAAAATCTGAAAAAGGTATTATCGTAACCTTAATAGAGGGATCCTGGCAGTTAATTTCTATACGCTGACGTTTCAGGGTAGGCTCTACATCATCGTCTGTCACTTCATGATTCTCCAACACAACTGCAAAGAAAAATAAGCATTGCCATAGCTTAAAATACAAGAGGCAAGATTGATTAAAAATATATTAAGTGGACAAATCAAACAATATAAAAGGAGTTTAGTTAACATAATGTTTTGTTTGTTTGTTTTTACTTTTTTAATACTTATTTGTATTTTCTCTTAAATATATGAAAACTTACTACTGGATTCTGAACCCTCACACTCTACAAAACCAAAAGCAGTACTAATTCTGTACAAATACAGTATTTCCCCCACTCTATTCAGCGTAGCAACAGATAATTTCTGCCCAGTATACATTAACAAAATCCTGAAAACTTTCCAAAATAAGTACTTGGCTATGCAGACCTATAGATCTTAAAAGCTTTTAATCTAAAGCTAAACACTTTAAAGAAACAATAACAAAAGTGTGCTGAAACACTGAACTTAGAACTGAAAGACTTTGCTGGTAAAATCAAGAGGTAGAGCCCCGAAGAGCGTCACAGTCAGAGCATCACCTGAAATGAGACCAGGCTCAATCGATTTATCAAATCGAGCAAAGGAAGACTTGTTTAAGGTTGACCATAGTACAGGTGATAATCCTGCCCACCAAGTTACTAGCTAGGCTGGGACACATGGGTTTCAGCTTCTCCTCCATCTCCTTGGGAACATTTCTGAAATAACTTTTCTGTTCTGCATCAGAAAAGTTTTTTAAAATCTGCTTATATTTTCTGTAACTGTAGTTACTGTTCTTTCTGTCGACACTTATTCAATTATACATGGCAGCACCGGATTAATGTCTATAGTTGATTTCAACACATTTTCCCTTAGTAGATCAAATTCTAAGCAAGGGAAATCACAATATTTGCTTTCAGAAGTGTTTTTCAAATTTACTGTCGTATTGCTATAAATCCAAAGAATTTTAATAATGTTTGAGAGAAAATATTTTACTAGTAAAACAATGATTCATAATAGATGGGTGACAGTCCCTACTTGAGGAAAAGTCTAAAACATATATTTGGTCTGAAGAAAAACAAAAATATGTTGGAGGCTATATTTCATTCTAGATTTTTGGCACTAGTGTACCTTTGAAGAAAAAAATACAATAAACTCTTTAAAAGTAAAAAAAAAAATCTGATCCAAAGGGTATTAAAGATATATAAGTAAAGCTATCCAAATTCAGTAAAGAAAACTGCAACAGCACTTTATATTTCCATAAACAAAAAAAAGCTCAGCAGTGATTTCTACCCTATTCATGGGTAATACTATAACTTATCTTTCTCATGCCATTGCTACCACCTCTACTGTACCTGGGTTATCTGGAGTCAAGTCTTCAACAGCAATCTGAACAACATCTGCCAAATCCTGTTCTGACATCATTCAGAACCAGGCTGCAATATCCCGTCAGACACCGCTGCAGGCCCCCAAATAAGTAATTTTACAAGACATGCAATCCTGAAAAACAGCAGCAAGAGGAGTGTTAATACCTGATCTATCAATTTTGCACTTTTTTTTTTTTAATCTTTCCCCTACAAAAGGAGAGAATTCCTAAGAGAAGTGACCAACATACAAAACTGATCACATAATGGTATGCTACTTTAATTGGTAGCCCCATCAAAGAGCCAACAACTGAACTATGTGCATCACCTCTGTGCATAAACTTTCTATATCACGAGGAGGCCAAGAGCACAAGCTTTCCTTGCTGATCTACCTTTCTGCATTTTCCCAATGGATAAAGAGACCAGCTAGTATCAGAGACTTGGTAACTCACAAGTAGAAAACACAAAAGAAAATGTTTTCTTTTAAATTGATGTAAAAATAAAAAAAGTTTTTAAGAGTCTACGTGAACATCCTAAATTGCAGGGTTTTAATTTGCAAATAATTAGTTAGCTCTTGGAAGTGATCAGCCCGAAGTCTTGATGTTGCAACAGCATATGAAGTTCCCAAACCACACTGGCTACTCACATCCGTACAGATCCATATGAACACAAGGTCCTATCACGAATGAATTTTAACGGGTATCTAAAATTCAGTGAGAGCAGGGAGCCTCCTTGCAGCTAATTACAAGTAGACTTGAAACAAAACTGACTTTTCTTGGCTACTGAACCTGCCTGTTTTTTCTACAATTCAATTCTGATGAAGCCATTTTCAGAATATGGTCCTGATTTCTCAGCCTTGCTCTCTTGGAACTCTCTGTCAAGGTTATTTATTAATGTTTTAAGAGAAACCTTCAGCCTGTAAAATTGAATTAAAATCACTGGAACCATTTGTACTGTGCTTTCCCACAGTCATAAAAGGATGGACAATGAATACAAAGAGATTAGTCTTTTTTTTTTTCTTTTTTTTTTTTTTTGCTTTTTAACCTGAAGCAAAAAACACTAGTGAAATAATTTAAGGTTTACCAGTGGAAACGGTAATTCATCCCTTAACATTGACACTGAATCAAATCCAGCTATGCATGAAGATTTTCCTCTTTCCCTCTTCCACTTGAGCACAAGAAAGCCATTAATCCAGACAGGTGGAGCACAACTTTCTGAGGAGAGCAGCAGAACCCAGAGGAGGGTTTTGAGACCGGCCTGAGCAACCGCTGCATGTTGTGAAAGCCCGTCTCAAAAGGAGGACTCCCCACACCTCACAATTGTTTACTCAAAATACCAGCGTTGCCAATACTGAGTCATTTGAAATTCTGATCATGGTGAAAAACTGCTGGGACTGCGCAGACCGTGGCAGCACGCCCGAGAAAACTGGCAATATATTAGTGTGTATGGATGCCATTTTGGCAAATTGTAGTTGCCATTTCTGAGAAATCCTGGTAACCAGCCAGTCTTAACATAATAAAACAGCTGTGCTAGAGTTACTGTTTCATAATGTCGCATACTGCAAGTAAAATTAAGAACCCTGCCCTCAACTTGAAGACATCCACCATCTCCAAACACTAAAAATGGACAAACTAGAAAACCCAACTTTTAAAACTTAGTCTATATACAATGCTAGACTTCACTGATGCTTCATGTGTTGCATTTTAACCAGCTTCATCCACAAATACATCAGTATCTTATAAATCATTCCAAAGGATTTGTAATTTTTTGTTTAAATCCATTCTAATACATGTTTAGCCTTTCAAAAGTCATTTTTATAAATTATTGAAATGAATTAAACTTTTCTGCAACAGAAAAAAAAATAATTTCACACTTCTGACCTCTTCTCCATCTCTCATGGGTCATAGTCTGAAAGTATTTCACCTCAGATCAGAAAATAAGTCCTGCAAGATTCTGTCAGTCTTTAAACAACAGCGTAACAACCAAACTGTGACTGGGAAAACAGCTATTACACATACACAGCAATGTTTCTTTGTAACAACAGCATTTATTTCCATTGCAACAAATTTTATTACAATTTCAGGAAATCATACACTGCTCATAGGCCATTGGCCAACATCAGGACAGAACACATTTCTGCATTCGCTACAGGCTGAACAAAATACACGTTTGCTGTCACCAGATTCAGTGAGCTCCTGTATCAAAACATAAGGAGAAAACAAATATTTGTTATTAGTGCTAGAGCTGTGGGTTATGAAAGCAATGCCCAAGTGAGCCACACAAAGCGGCTACCAGAACCTGAAAATGTTCCTCTTCCAAATTCAGAATTCCAATTTACGACAGAAAATTTCAGCAGTGGCCTAAGCTTGCTTTCAGAACCAAGGGTAAAATTCTGACAAAATTTAACAGGATTAAAGTTAGAATCAGATTATCGGCTTTGAAAAGCCTCAGTCAACAAATTCAGAACAACAACTTCTCCAATGTATTTTCCACATATTTTACTCAGTGAAGGATTTACCAACATTTCCTGAGGTAAAACAATTCCTTTCTTAAAACCTGCCCTGTGTTTCCAGCCTTTTTTTTTTTTTTGTCCCCCTCCCCCTTTCATTCTGGCTGCAACCTTGGTTCCCATTAATTCTAAATTAAATATACGTACATTGGTATCGAGAACCCAATGCTGCAATATCACCTGGAACATATATTAAGGTATAAGAAAAAAAACACAAACAGAAAGCCAGGAAGCTCAGGATAAACCTCAACAGGGATGGCCAAGGCCCGCAAATGAAATGCGCCCACTTTGTTTCCCCCCAGCCAGAACCACAGAGCCGTACTTCAGAGTGATTCGCCATTACCTGGAGGAGAGGAATGGGAAGACAATGGACAATACCTCATTAATACGTTCGTTACAGGAGGCCTTGGCCTGCGACACTCGAGCTGGCTCCGGCCAAGCTATTTACAGGCCCCACGCTGCGCCCATCGCTTCTCCTGGGGGGTTCCCGGGGGCTGGAGGAGACGCCTTCAGCTCTCACCCAACGCGAAAACCCAAAGCCGGGTTGAGACGCAGCTCTCTGCCCGAGGGACGTCCTCCCACCTCCCACTTCAGCCCCGGGCCCCCCAGAAACCTAGAGCACTCCTACAGCCACTTGCTGCGAGGCAGCTGCTGTACTACAACACCGGAGAAACTCACCACACGCAGCTCGAGGAAGGAACCTGAAGCAGATCAGATCAAGTGCAGTAAGTATCTCTGGGAGTGCTCTTACCCAGAATTGATACACTTGACAAAGGTTTAAAATAGCCTTTGTTTAATTAAGTAAATATTTGTAAGCAACCAAATTAAATTCAGGTCACCTGAATTCTCAATTAGTTTATCCACACACAAGTTTAAGGCAATTTAATTAATCCATTTTAAAACATTAATTCAGAATCATTCTTCCAAGCATTCCCTTGTAAACAAACCTACTTACTGAAATATCTGACGGCTTTACAAAATCATAGGGCATCATTCCAAAGTGGATAATCAGAAACATCCAATGACTTGTTAACATATGAAAACATGCACTAAACATAAATCTTCTCTCTCGTACTAACAAGTGAGGGTAAACACTATATTTAAAACAAACAAAAAATCATTCTCCAAAACTCTAGTCTACCCTGAGTGTTTACTTGAACTTCTCTTATTTGAGGAGATAATTATTCCCTGGCTGCTATTTCTCAGTGCTATTGATAAATGACAAAATTTCTGTCATAGTGCAAACTGAAGTATGATAAAAATTTACTCCTGATTGTGTGAACAAAAGCTGAAGCAAGCCACTTCATTTGCCCTAGCCGAAAAGCTCCAAGTGTTTTTTCTCTTCATTTCACTTTTCTTTTAAATCAATTAAGGGCAATATTTAAAAGTGTCTTTTTTTTTTTTTTTAAACACATATACATTCTTCTATGTACAACCACTACTAGCCAGTCAGCCCGTTTTTCTGAGCCTAATACCCACCACAAATGGGACAAACGAAGGCCCTTATCTTGCAAAGAGCTGTACTTCGCTGACAGTTATAACAAGTTTTCCAGAACAGCCAGACTACAAAGGCGAGCCTAATGATAAGAACATACTTTCTATATGCACGCGAGGGTACTAATCCTCTGTGAGGACAACTTTGTTCCGAAGTAAAATGACCTTATGCTGTAT
The DNA here is from genome assembly GCA_013399115.1 of Anseranas semipalmata. Taxonomy (NCBI): domain Eukaryota; kingdom Metazoa; phylum Chordata; class Aves; order Anseriformes; family Anseranatidae; genus Anseranas; species Anseranas semipalmata. The sequence goes on from VXAA01002392.1 coordinate 539,721, forward strand.
GGGATTATAGCATAAAGACCGTCTCCTCTCTGAAAGGACATACTGCCCATTAACCCTGCGTTAGGGGAGGCAGCTCAGCCTCCCTGGGCACTCGTCCCTTCAGGAAACAGCCCAGAAGGACCCCGGGGCTTTAAGGTTCTGTGCAGAGAAGCATAATCCACACCAAGAACGCCTTTGTGCAGTTCAGTTTAATCCACTGGGGAAGCAAATTATGCAAAACCAGCCTGGAGGCACTCCTCGTACAAAACACAATTTTTGACGAGGGTCTGATGACGAATAACCATGGTGCTCAGGCTACAGCCCCAGCTAACCTGGGAACAGCCTCGTGCGCTGCCAAGCCTGCCGTGTCCTACGAGCCGAGCAGTCCCGAGCAGGGAACCGGGAAACATCCCTCTGATTTGGTGTGTGACGGGCACCGCAAGGTTCTGAACCCAGCGGTGCTCCTTTAGCCTTACTCTGCAACTTGCACCATTTTCCTAACCCCAAAGCCTGCCTTTTTCTCCAATAAAGTCCCTGTAGTTGGCAGATGGAATAGAGCCTTCCTACACTAACTACTAATTCCCCGACAAGCCACATCGCTGCATACGTTAATACACTGTAACAGATGAGGAATAACATAATAAAAAGCAGCAATTTAATAGCACACAGGGTTAAATGCAAGAGTTACCAGCCTCCTTTACCCTCCAATGCTCTAAAGCTATGATCTGCCAAAATATGAAGTTGAAAACTATTTTCAACAACAACAAAAAAATCAGATTTTACACTTCTTTACTACTACTAAAAGCTATAAAGGAGAATTCTACTCGTTCTTAGTTTCTGTTTAGCTTTTGTCCTTACTCTCAATCCACCTTAAAAGGGAAGTAAAAACAGGTTTTTTATGTAAATTTATAGTAAAACTATACCATAAGCATTTCAGTTTAAGTTTAAGAAATGAGTGTTATATATATATATATA